>OU795038.1:40636775-41244620 GCA_917208275.1 Patella pellucida | reverse complement strand
TCCAAGATAGGAGGCCGAAAAGGTCCAATTGGCGGCCATCTTGGATTTATGCTAATTATGAAAAACGCTACAGGGTTTCAGCGGACAATTTTGAGTTGTGAGTCCTTTAGACATCCCTTTACTAGATTCTAGTGAAATAAATTCTTTTGCAATTTGTTCTTGGTAGTTAATTATTTCTCTCCGTCTAATATATGGGATATCAATTCGATTGATGTCAAAAATGATATTGAAATGTGTGTGAGGGATATCAAGTTTGAAACCAAATACGGGCGATAGCTTCTTTCATCACTTATTATAATGTTGGTAAATTTAAGAACTTACAGTTTGTTAACTCTGTGTATTTCTATTTTATAATAAACAAACAAGAGAATGTTTTTCTTAGACATATTTATTATTCGAATGAGATCAAATACATAAAAATAAATAATTTACTAACAATACTTTTAAATATGGAGAATCGTGTTATGGCACATAGATATATTAACTAACAATATAGAGGGCAAAATACGATGAATCGTGTAATCTCATATAGGACATTTGAAATGAAAAGGTTTTCTTATCACCCATTCCTGTAAATAGGTCTATACAATACATCTGGTAGCTGTGGGTTCGCAATCGGGGTTATAATGTTAGATCTCTATATACATGAACTACTATATATATATATAATATACATTATCTTATCCTTTGATTTTTTAATCTTCAATATACATACAGACATCATACGGAATTGAATGAAAGCCAAATATATTGTGCAAACTATTTTACAAGTTACGAAAAAAAACAGTTAAAAGCAATGAATAATGAAGATATAAATATAACAATTAGTAAATTATAAATAAGAAGTTTAAAAGTTTGATTGTATGATAAAGTTGCCAGTGAGTGAACATCGAAGTAAGGTAAGCTTACGGATCTACATCTGGGGCAGAGAATTCTGCGATATTATTTAGTTTTTAATGAGATCATGGAAAACTTCGTTAGCGCCTTAATTATTGTTGTCACTATAGAAATTGGATGACACATTGTTTCACAGAGTATTAAAATAAATAAAAAATTGAACCATCTATACAAAATTATTAAAAAACGTTAATATTAAGAACATATATTTTGAAATTTGTGTTTAATACACCATAAATAATTAAAAGAGGAAATAACATGTTATACGCCTGCACATTTTACTTACATCCAGCAAAATAATTCAAATATTGAATACTATACATGGCCAAATTAGTCACCGAAATTAAATATGCATTATATAATAGTTAAATCTGCGTATTGCAGGTCATTATAAATCTAGAAATTAATTCACACGGCCCGTAATTAACTCTCTTGTCAATGGATTAACACATTAACGGCAGATAATCAGTTAACATTGACAATCGAGACTTCGTTTAATGTCGTAGCACCGTTACTTAAACACACATTATGCAAGAGCTAAAGCTGCCTATTGCAGGTCTATCTTTAGGCATGAAATGTTATCTAAATTATTAATAAGACATTTATTAACTGCGATATTTAATAGATTATGGTCCGATTTGCTGCTCAACCTTCATTCATTTTTTAATCATGAAATGGATAATCGAGGCTATAGTTTTTATCGTATCGACTTTAGTGATGATCGCCGAGCCTCGGGGGGGGGGGGGGATTCAATCGCTTAATTCTTGGTTCATAGTGGAACAATTTTACAGAAATAATCAACAATTTGCTTTAAACTATTACATGACAACTGCCAGTTCTTTCTCTAATCTCCGATAATGTATCTTATTTAGACTAAATCTTGTGAAAGTTCAAACATTCAACCCCCCATCCCTCAAAATAAAGTAAAGTAAATTTCAATATATATTCATTTTTCGTTTTCTATTTTTGGACTGTCACAGAACGACTTGCTCTTTTTCTAAATCTTACATAATGCATCTTTAAATTGGTAATATTTTTATTTTTTACTATTTAATTTACTCCGATATAGCAATCGTATCATTCAATGGAAGACTCTGTTACATACACAAAAAGCCCAAAACCAAAACGGACACCAGAAAAGATATCAGTTTGTTTACGTCGTTATGATTCTTAACTGTTCATTATAATATATTTTACAATAGTTTATTTCGAATATTTTTTCTGTTCGACGTATAATAAACATTATTGCCTTTTCCCATCCATTATCATTTCGCCAATATCAGATGATTATGTTCTGGTATATAATTGATATACAGTTGGAATTATATGACATAAATTCTAATTTCAAATACTAGTATTGTTATTTACATAGACGTAAACATCAAAGGTAATAATATAAATTTACAGAACAACTATTTACAGGTATAATATTCAGTACGTATTTTAGTAATCTTAGCAATGCATTATACGAGCCATCAAAAATCAATAGATGCAAAGTTTAAACCGATTCAGTTGATTGTCAATCACACAATAATCATAGTAATGCATGGGGGGGGGGGGGTATATAATCGTAAATGGTCTCACACTTGGCGACAAAGCACCAAATAAATTCCTTTACATGTGTGTTTTGTCTATAAAGCTGCCAAAGGAACATCGTCCCGGAGTTATTCTAGACGCCTATTATCTTGGCAATAGAGCGTATTGCTATCGCGGCGAAATATATTTTAGACACGCCCCAAATGTCATTTATGTGCTGTAGTTTATTGGGCTTTCGAATTTCCATTTGTTTGGAACAAATGTGGTTAAGAAAACAGTTGATTTATAGGCCAGTTTAGCTTGGTTTTTGTGTGTACGACTCAATACTTTACATCCAGTTCAGTGATCAGTAAGACTATATTAAAATACTAACATTTACCAGTTAACTACAATCTCATTTTCAAACTGACAGAAAGAATGTCCCAAGCAATATGGAAGACCAAATGGGACAATATTCACGATTCTTGTTTCTACATTCCAGTTTGAACATTTTAGACACGAACGCAACATTCAAAACTAATAATTCTTGTTTCTACATTCTTATGTCAACATTTCATCCACAAAATCAACATTTCAAACCAAAAAAAATGACTTTATATTTCATTTTCGGCGTTTTATCGGTAACTTTTATTATCATTAAATATTAAAATCAAAAAATAATTTCTTAATTCTACACGACAAAGAAATCAATTCATTGGTTTCTGAAAGTATCTAAAACCAAAATCTGGAATTTGAACTCTTATGAAAATATTTTCTACGTTTTAAAAAGTCTTGAAGTTAAAATGTTCAAACTGGAATGTAGAAACAAGAATCATGAATATTGTCCCATTTGGTCTTTATCAACATTATTACACCAGAGGGCGCTAGACCGAACACAATTTGGCAACCTATTCAGCTAGCGACACATTCGACCGAACCAGCTGCATGGTACCTGGATCGTTTGCCCTGGCTCTTATATTAATTAAGTTGGGGCTATGGGGCACCGCCACAGGCACGGATGGGGGGATGTCCCTCCTACAAAATCTGCCGCCCCATAAGTATGGCGCCCGTGAAAAAATCGACCAGATAAAATAAATATAAAGCCACTGGGCGCTCAATAACTTGGTAACCCAATACTCCAACCCGCACTTTTAAAATGCTACACACGGCCCTGCGTAAGTGTGGTGACAGCAGACCGACACGCATCACAATAGTTATATACAAAGCACGTATGGTATCAAGACAAGAGGATCGGGGGTTGATGCTGCTGGGCAGGCCCCGGTGGGCCATGCTACGAGCCTACTGGTCGTCTACCAATTTGAGCACTCCTAACAAATCCGATGTAGCGCGATAGGGAGTGTGTAAACACTGTTTTGACATATTTTACATGGTTAAACTAACAACATCAGTTACCAAGTCACTGAGCGTCCAGTGGCTTTATATTTTTATATGGTCGATTTTTTCACGGCGCCATATGGGGCGGTAGATTTTGTAAGAGGGGCATTTACCCCCCCCCCCATCCGTGCCTGTGGTGGCACCCCATAGCCCACACTTAACTGATATAAGAACCAGGGCAAACGGACCAGGTACCATGCAGCTGGTTCGGTCGAATAGGTCGCTAGCTGAATAGGTCGCCAAATTGTGTTAGATCTAGCGCCCTCTGGTGTAATAATGTTGATGAAGACCAAATGGGACAATATTCATGATTCTTGTTTCTACATTCCAGTTTGAACATTTTAACTTCAAGACTTTTTAAAACGTAGAAAATATTTTCATAAGAGTTCAAATTCCAGATTTTGGTTTTAGATACTTTCAGAAACCAATGAATTGATTTCTTTGTCGTGTAGAATTACGAAATTATTTTTTAATTTTAATATTTAATGATATATAGAAGTTATCGATAAACGCCGAAAATGAAACATAAAGTTTGTTTTTTTTTGTTTAAAATGATGATTTTGTGCATGAAATGTTGACATAAGAATGTAGAAACAAGAATCATTAGTTTAGAATGTTGAGTTCATGTCTAAAATGTTCAAACTGGAATGTAGAAACAAGAATCATGAATATTGTCCCATTTGGTCTTCCATAAAGCAATACATCATATTTCATGCAATATAACTAAAGCATGTGTACACAATTATTTTTCTATTATTTATTTCAAATGGATATTTTAATATCGGAATGTTTTATTCAACGTTGGACAGAAAGGGTTTGTGTTTACGTACGTTGGTTACAGGCTCCACAGTAGCTTAATATGGCCCTGCTACGAATACTACTACTGGCTGACCTTCCGTACTGAACCATATACCAGATATATTTTTAACCATATTCTAGATATATACTGACCCATATACTAGATATATTTTCAACCACTTGCCAGTAAAATATTAAACCATATATTAGATATAGTTTGGACCATATGCCAGGTATAGTTTGAATCATATGCTAGGTATAGTTTCAGGCCCGTAGCCAGGGGGTGGCACGGGGGGGCAACTGCCCTCCCAATACTGAGTCTTGCCCCCCCCCCCCAATATCACAAGAAAATTGGCCTTTACCGCAAAATTCATGCAGATGCCCATGCTAGTTGGCCCTCCCAAAAACAATTTTGCCCCCCCCCCCCCCAAAAAAAAACAACTTCCTGGCTACGGGCCTGTATATTTTGAATCATATGCTAGAGATATACACCAAATCATATGCTAGGAATGCACAGAATCATTTGCTAGATGTTTAGAGAATGTTAAAAACTTCATGAGGTTGGTTATGGCTAAATTTGATTATAACACCGAACTAACTATATTTAAACATGTGTAAAAGAGTCAATCATAAAATTGGACATAGTTTTGAGTGTTTGTTTTGATTCTATCAGCCTTAGTTTTAAAGGACCTAAGTCCGTAACTCAAAATCCTCTAAAATCTTTAACATCGAAAACACGAATTTTTGGCCATTTTAAATCAACATTAATGATGTAAACTTACCGGGAAAATATAAGCTTCTGATATCCGATGTTTTAGATAAATAATCTTTTTAACATTGGTACAGTCGTGTACCATAGTGTGCTTCAGCCCCAGTTTTAAAAAGAGATTTAAGGAGCGAGGCTAGACATATTGCAACATACCATACCGCGTGTGTTGACTGGAATAACCAGACGCTATAGAAATTTGCACTAGATTGAGACTGCATGGCTTATTTTGCCGAATGTAACTGATTTGAAATTGGGGAAAAACGGAAACCATTGAATGTAAATCAGTTTATATACATTCATATTACAGTATTATATGCGTTGCGACCCACTTTTGACAATTTCTAGGTCCCAAATATTAGCGATTTAGCCCCTTTGAGAGATTGTGGAGGTTTTTATTCATGGGTTTGGAGATTATCGACGTTTTGAGATATTCTTGAGTTTTATTAAGAGATTGTGGAGGTTTTTTTTAGATATTCTTTGGATTTAGAGATTGTTAAAGCCTTTAGATATTCTAGGCGTTTATAGATATTCTTGGGTTTAATATATTCTTGATTTTTAGATATTGTCGATGTTTTTAGATATTGATCGGTTTTAGAGATTGCCGAGGTTTTTTAGATATTCGTGGATTTTGGTACTTTTTTTTTTTTTAGATATTCTTGGGTTTTAGAGATTCTCTACGTTTTTAGATATTCTTTGGTTTTAGAGACTGTCGGAGGGGAGAGTTGAGTTGATTGATGTCATAGTTGAGACTAGTAGCTTCCCAAATTGCGTCAATAGAGAGTCTCGGAGTGGCAACACTGCTTACATCAACAGACGTCTCTCTTGGCTCACTGAAATAACACAAAAACAAAATAAATTAGTTAAAATCAAAAACGAGTTATTCAAAAATGAAAGTAATGGTGGATGAGTGTGGTGATAACGCCGCTTTGACTTGTCAACGATCAAGACGAGTGGTTTCTTTGTGGTACCTTTGCTTGGATCTATAACGTGGGTTTCAAAGTTGACATGTAAATAGAAATATATTATTATAACACACAGGGATGTAGGGAGTCGTTAGCAATGGAGGAATCCGGAGGACACGAGACAGGCCCTTCGACGTTGGGGCAATGATATCTTTTTTTGGCATGCTGTCCCATTTAATATCTTTTAAGAGGACAATCCACATTTTTATGTAAATTGTAATAAAGTGTCAGTAAAAAACGAAATTATATCGTTATGTTGGTATAAACAATGCAGATAAACTAAGAACAGATTGGACAACCGTGACTTGTGTCCAGAATAAATTATACGATCACATTCAGTGAGGATCTTACTCTTTTTGTCTTGAGTATTTCATTCTCTTCAGGCTGCAGTTTTTGTAGGTTTCATGCATACGACAATAACAAGTGGTCAACACAATGATAACTATTAAGATGGCACCAGATAGGGTTCCAGCAACAATGTACAAATTCTCTACATGATAGCTGCGAACGTTTCCGGACATGTCAGTTGTTTTGCCTTGAAGAAACGGAGCAAACATATCAACTGAAAATAAAAAATTGGTATCATAAAATCGAAATGCATTGAAGTCTCCAAATAGAAACAATGAGTCAAAACATTGATATTCCCTCGCCATGCTATTACTATTTCTCGCTATTATAGGGGATCACGGTGGCTAAGTGGATAAGGCGCTGGTTCGCTAGCCTGGAGGTCTGGTGTTCGATCCCTGCATTGGCCGAGAAAGTTCATTTCAATTTTCCAGCGTGATTTCCCCTGCAGAAGTAGGGCCTGACAAGGGCAGCTGCCTAGTCGTTCGGGTGGAACGAAAAACCGAGGTCCCGTGTACACATTGGAGTGCACGTAAAAGATCCCTTGGCAGTTGGAATTCAATTTTCCGGCGTGATTTCCCCTGCAGAAGTAGGGCCTGACAAGGACAGCTGCCTAGTCGTTCGGATGGAACAAAAAACCGAGGTCCCGTGTACACATTGGAGTGCACGTAAAAGATCCCTTGGCAGTTGGAATTCGATATAAGAGTAGGCCGTAGCACCGCTGTCCGGGCAAAATTTCCCTTATAGCACACTGTATGCCTGTCTTCCATTAGCCCAGTTTTAGGTGCATAATGGCAGGACGTTAAACCCCATTTTATTCATTCATTCTCGCTATTATGTCAAATAATGTTGGACGTGTGGGTGCAAATTCCAGAACAAATCCCAACAGAGCGGGATATCATCATACAAACGTATTTAAATTAGATGTCGTGTACAAATGTATGATCAGCTGGACAAGGCTTAAAGATGGGTTCCCAGCAAAGTATTTATCGGCTGGTTATTTACAATAAAAGTATGGCAAATTTGGTATTTATGAAAAGTATAGACACCCAATCTTACTAGAAAAATACTAGATTACGTGAAAATCGCCCATGGGGCAAGGACTGGGCAATATTGTCAGGGAATCACTAACTGTCAACCCGACAGGATTTGCTGGCTTATTGTCTGCTAGCTTAGGTCAGGGAGCGTTATTTCTTGCTCAAATGGTTATGCGGTTTTGGGAACATTCCATGTTTTCAACGTACAAATACTCTGCAATTTAAAGGTGTAAAAAGAAGTTGACAGAAATAATTAAGAATTTATTTAGGCCTCAATAATATGGTAAATGTAAAGTAAGTAATGATAGATACTTTTTGAAATATGGACTCCCCACAATGAAGTTAAGTTGGCAGACATTGCGTTTAACAACAGCTTACTTATGCTATAGGTATCCCCGGCGAAAACAGAGTTTTGAAAGGGAATTGAAGCAAATTTCTGATTAGATTGGTTACTTTAATAGTTAGTGCAGGGGGACTGCGCCACATATGATTTACAAAAAGGACAAATACAACGACAAGACATCATACTCCGAAACAGCAAACGAAACAAACAATAAAACAACAATTCAAAAAAGAGTGAATGGATCCGGGGGCTAGCCGTAAGCGTCCACTGCGCTGTACAGTCCCGGGTCTGAAGCAACACAGACTTCACTCAAGATTGAACATATTTACTCGTACAAGAAAACGCACAAACAACCCAACACAATGAAGCAAAGAAAATGTAGACCGCCTCGGGAGGCAGTCGTCTGCTAACTGAATGGTGTGACGTAAATACGTCGTAATGTTATCAATGACGTCAATAGAATTTCTTAACAAAAAGGGCGATAATCAAGATTTAATAATGCTAAAAGCTATAAGTTTAAACAACCAATCAGAATTTTTAAGTTGTATAATTGCACAAAACATAATACTAAATACCCCATACAAGCAATGCAAAACAGGAATGTAGAAGAAAGCATACAATGTAAGTGTATTTATGAAGTAATAAAATAATAACAATAAGGGCGATAATCCAAACATGGCTACGTAACTATACAAATTAAACTAAATTAAATTGGATAATTATCCAATATGTACTCGGTTATATACTTATAAGAAATGTTAAACTTGGTATATTGATGAAACGGAAGTTTCGAAATTTCTTTAAATATGCGTAACTGTGTACCACCTTTGGCAGTGCATTTAAAAAACAGGGATTTTATTCGGGAAAGAAACAGTTCTTTGTTGTTACATACGGTCAAAAATCGTAATGCCTGTGAATAGAAAACATTATATAGTGTTGTATCTGGTATGTTACTATAAATTGACGGATATTTTACTACTTCAAAACCGAATATATCCTCAAATCACAAAGTTTGTACCCGGGAATGCATCTTTAATAACTTACTTGTGTATTCACAATTTGGTCCAGCATGAAGTTCATGACACAGACAAGCATAACCATCAACACGATCCTTACACGTACCACCATTTAAACATGGGTTGGATTCACATTCATTTAGGTTTATCTCACATCTCGTACCTAGTGAAAATACAATTGAAACAAATGCTAGAAACATACCTCGAACCTAGAGAAAATAATACTGGAACCTAGTGACAATACAATTAATATAAATACTAGAACCTAGTTGGTATAAATACAGTTGGTATAAATACTAGAACCTAGTGGAAATACATTTGGTGGAAATACATTTGGTATAAATAACCCAGTGAAATTACAGTCGGTATGAATACTAGAACCTTGTGAAAATACAACTGGTATAAATACTAGATCCTAGTTACAATACAGTTGGTATGAATACCAGAACCAGTAAAAATACCGTTGGTATAAATACTAGAACCTAGTGTAAATAGAGTTGGTATTATATAATAGAATCTAGTGAAAATACAATTGATGTAAATACTGGAATCTAGTGAAAATACAGTTGATGTAAATACTGGAACCTAGTGAAATAAAAAATCACATACCGAAAACACCCACTAACTGTAAGTTGAAAGTTTGATGTTTAATACCACAACATTGTGCTATATTTCCTTCTTTACCAACTAGAAACAGGGTCTAACGCCCTATTTGCCTGTACCCACCAGGCTAATGGTGACGGGAATACGACATGTAGAGTGCAATGGAAACATTTTGCCCAGAGAACTGCGCTACGACTTGTCCTTACTGTCAAGGTGTTTTTTATGTACACGGGACCTCGGCTTTTGGTGCCACCCGAACGACTAGACAATGACCCTTATCAGGCCTTACGTTCTGCACCACTAACAAGGGAAAAACAATGCTGACAAAATTCCCAGATAATTTCTCGGCCCACACCAGGATCGACTCTGGGACCTCCTGGTTATTGCGCCAGCGCCTTACTCACTGGGCCACCAGGGTCCCACTCTACATATTTAAGTAAATAGAGAATCGATATTTACCTGTATATCCTGGCGAACAATGACATGTGACGTTATGACTTGAACTGCAACGACTCTTGTTATAACATGGATTAGGTGTACACAAATCCACCTGAATTATGAGTGACAGGTAAAAACAAATTAAAAACATGGCGTTAGTTCTTTTATTTATTGTGTCATTATAGTTACTGCCAATAAAACATTTATAACACACTGATAAACACCATAGAATAATTGTGTCCTGCATATTAAATGAAATGAGGTTTAACATTCCTGCAACAACCGGCCTAATGAAGATTGGCATACACCATGCACTGTTTTTATGAGCGAAAATTTGCATGGACATAGGCATGCCAACACGACTAGACGCTGTTCCGTGCCCGGGCCTCCGTCGACCTGTATACTGACAAGAATACTATACTACTCAAAAGAAGTTAAGGGTCAAACTCTTTTTTTCTACCAGGTAATTGTCTATGCACATATCATATATATATATATAAAATTATTGGCGGAAATCGTGCCAAAATTGGTTTACGATATCCTGACGACAAAACCTGTGTACAAGGCATATGTCTTTTTGAAACATAACGTTTTTGACAGTCTCCTTAGAAATAATATACATAGTTCAAAACACGGCTACACAAAACTGTAGGGTATGAATTTTTAGAGTTGACTATGGCCTTGCACGTGCCCTATGCATTTTCCATGAACACAGGATTTGTCGTCATAATTGAATGTCATTAGGTGGCCTATACACGATCAAAATGTTTGACCAAAAAGTTGTCGTAAAATTTTTTGAGAGGTTTTTTGATCGTCTGTGGGTGATATTGACGGCAAAAAAAGATTGACATCAAATTTTGATGAAATCAAATTCAGTAGATTTTATTTTGCGCAAACTGAGGGTTGCACAACCTGTTTTGAGTCGTGTGTGGCAACACGTCAAAATATTGTGCAACTTTCAATCTCCGTCCGGACGTCTTCGCGTCATGGTCCCAGCAAGAGAAGAAAAAAAGTTCCTATTGGAGGTCATTGATCGCTACAGACATCTCCCCGAACTTTGGAATTTCAAAAGCAATGATCAAAGAAATAATAAATCACAAGCGTGGCGTATTTTGACATTAAATACCCACCCCACCCCACCATTCTCTTTAATTCAGTCAGTGAAGGCTACCAAACTTGTATCAATTTCAATTTAAAAAAGTATATATGCATTCCGTCGAAAATATAATAAATACATTTTAAGAGAGGATAAACTTTACTTTTCAGTATAGACATACTGAATTTTCGATCAAGCCCCACATTCTTTTAGACTTTGTCCGGTGCTATTTTGCTTTTTTCGGCTCCTAAGCTAGTACAAGGGTCAAGGCTGTGGGTCCGTCTATGGCGAAAGTTGGGCGTACACTGAATATTGCATCAATAAGTTTGCATCGTCTGTGTTTGGTCAAAGATTTTGATCGTGTGTAGGCCACTTTAGATAAGAGAACACGAAAGAAAAACAGAAAAGGTCCGTGCATTACCATGTTTTATAAGGTATAGAATGAATATAAACAAGGGATTGTATAGACTATTTCTATTTTATTTATCTCTTGTTCTCTTATCTAATGACAATCAAATACTTTATTGAAGTGTCAGATATCCTCTTACAGTCCCATATAACAACTGTTGGTATTCGAAGGAATCATTGAGAATCACTGCCTTATATAATTGCTTGAATAAGAGTTATCATTAACTTCGATATCCCTAGAGTAAACGCTTATCTGACCGAATTTGGCCGTGTGTCTGTTATCACTCGTCGCTTTAGTCAGTTATACAGAGCAGTCGCTCTTGTTTTCCTTTTCGCTACTTCACTGCTGATTCGGGAAACGTGTATTACTCAGCTATCGTAGCAATGATTGATGGCGATAAAAAACATTTTAATTTAATCAGATTGTCAGTATCACAATATTACAGTTCATCTGTCATAGTCGAATAAACATTTCACAATATTTCTGCGAAGGGCAGAAAGAACCCACAGGCATGATCCGGGATAAAAAAAAAATACACGTAGACTTACATTTTTCGTGCAGTTCAGTCCAGTATGTCCTGGATGACAGTGACACCTGTAAGAATCTACTTCCTTTATACATCTTCCCTCGTTCTTACATGGTGAAGTCTTACACAGATCATATTCCATATTACACGTTCTCCCATAGTAACCTATTATTTTAACAAATGCATTGTAATATTAATACAAGGTAAAATTTATAACATAATTGTTTTACCAAACAAAACAATCTATCGAATCCCAGAAGATCATACTAGCATGTGGTTCCTTGGGTTCATTTTCAAATTCTTCAAATGCATATTGATTCCTTCACTTTCCTCCACTGTAAACGATTGCAATCGAACACTAGCTACGACACTGTAATTGTTGAAACAAGATGAACTGACTCTCATGCGCTATTCACCTTGTCGTGGCTTCCTTCGCCTTGGGTGACGCTCTTTGAAAAAAGCTTAAGACTCCTCCAATTCAAGTATGATCAACAGGAACGTGGCATACCTGTTTCCCCGTTGTACATCGATTTTTGATATGACGTCACAATTCCAAGACGATTTCATGTTCGATTTTTTATATGATTAAATAATTAAAAAAGAATATGTGTATCAAATATATTGTAGACAATCTACCTGGCAGACAAAAGCATTGGTATTTGTCGATATAGTCGACACATACACCGTGTATACAGGGTTTGGGTTGGCACTCATTGATGTTAACCTCACAGTGTGAACCTGTAAATCCTGGAGGACACAAACAATGGAAGTGGGTTTTATTCCCAACACAAGATCCATTGTGCATACATAGATCTAAAACACATAAGTTGTCTACCCTTTCCATACAAACTGGTCCATGATATCCTGCAAGTAAGATAATAATGATGATACAAAAGCGAACAATACGGGTATGGTTTTTACTAAAACATTTTTTTTTTCATAATACACAATATAATATACACAATATTTGAGGACGTGCACTGCGTAGGAATTTCAATCTTGCTCTCAATACAAGTCTGTACACTAACTGATCCTGGCTCCGAGTTCACAAGCATTCTCAGACTTAATTTGAGAATTTGCTCAACTTTCAATCACTGTTTATGAGAAATATCTTTGATCCAAAAACACAAAGCTTTGCATATAGTTTCTTATTGATGTATTTGATACATTAAAAATAAAAGTTTTAGAAAGTTTACTTCAGTTAAATTAAGGTGAATAAGTTTGTATAAATTTTCAACATAAGTATGAGAATGATTTGTGAACTCGGGCAATGTCGTGTCCCTGGTTTTAATCGTGTTTTAAGTTTTTAATAGTATTATTAATTTGAAAAAAGTAGTTCTATTATCGGTAGAAATTAAAACATATTATATTAAGACCGCCTCATTGGTCGAATCACATCATACTATCGGCTAACTTCTATTCGTGTAATTACTAAGTTTAGACAATGTATAATTTAACTACGCTATCTGCAGACATATAAACACTAGCGTCCAATCAGAGGTTGTGACATAGCGACTTCCCGGAAACCTTGACATTGAACGAACCTTGAACATTACAAGTCAATTATCTCAGGTAGACAATTTACCGGAAAATTCGCGATGATTTATTAATCTAATAGGCTCACCAGCTTGTTTCCTCCCACTGCTTAAGACCCCTACGCGCAAGCGAATAAATTGAAATAAAAGTTGTAAAACCATACGTTAGTCCCAAAACGACCTAGTTTGTGTCGAGTGGTCGTTAAAACCCACCTCTCTCTCTCTCTCTCTCTCTCTCCCTCTCTCTCACCGCTTCAAATAAAATATGAAGCGCGTCTTTACAACTTAAAGATACATTATTGGAGAGTAGATAACGAGTTGTCAGTTCTCACTATAATAGTTAAAAACTACATAATGTAAAGGCAACTGGCTAAAAATGAAAGTTCCGCTTAGCCTCGATCATGATTACTAAAGTCGGTAAGCCAAAACTAATAGTCTCGATTATCCATTTAATCGTTAATCACGAAGGAAAGTTTTGCAGCAAATCGGACTATAATCCAACAAAAATAGGCTAATTAATAGATTTCAGGCCTAAAGAAAGACAACAATAGGCAGATTTAGCTCTTGCATAATGTATGTTTAATAATAAAGGCTATAACCAACAACCCATTAGCTAAATAAAACAACAACCTCATACCAATTATACGAATTTATACTTCAAATGAGACAAATAAATCCAATGATACTTTATATAAATAGTTTACTTTCCGCATCCTGGGAAAATTATTGTTCTTGTTGCTTCAAAATAATGTGATAACGTTACATACCCAGTCTACAATTACAAGTAAATTCACTTGCAGAATCTTTTTTATGTTGACACTGTGCACCATTTTGACATGGCTCACTGAGACATGAATCAAACGTGCCACAGTATTTCCCTTTAAACATATCGCAGCAATTACACGTATACTCTGGCTGTAAGGAAAGATCATGGGATATATTTAAGATATAATGTAAAGCAGACATATCCAAAGATAATACTCAGGGAACAAAATTTAGTTTTATGAATAGTTTCCTGACGGAAGTCAGAAAAGTTTTGCTGTAGTTTGCTAACGTACTTTACAAACGTTGCAGGAGGTGTATGGGCATCACTGTTTACGTTCGTAGCAGATATTTTACTATATATTGTTATTTAAGTGTAATAGTCGTTCGAAAGTGACAGTAAACTGAGGTCCCATGAACACGTAAAAGACCCCCCCCCCCCCCGCGTTAGTTGGAATTTGAAATAAGTGTAGGCCACAATGCCGCCATCTGGGCACCCCCAATTGCACACAGTTCAGCTTATGCCTGCCTTCATTGGCCCAGTCGGTAGAGAACAGTAGGACGTTGCACATCCCATTTCACCTAGGAACACACGGCAGCCGTTTGTGGGCCAGGAACTTGCTCTTGAGGGCGAGTCTCTTCAAAAACGCACATGGCTCTCGTCAATTTTGGCCTGCATACATTCTTGTACATCGATTGCCGGATTTCTATCTTTGACATGATTGATGTGATTACGTCACTTGCTTTTCAGTCCACAACACGCCCCATTCTCCCAAACAGAGTTGTCTTCCCTTGTAGTTCACAAGGATGCTCGATTCACAGTCCAGAACGTCCCGAATTGACAGAATTGCAATCGAGTGACGCGGAATTCAGTCCTGTCATAGGTCGCTCAGTCCCGAAAGCTGAGGTGGTTACTACCTTGACCATACATTTGCGATGCGGCTACCGGTTTACTTGAACAGGAATACGTGCCGCCTTTACAAAAGAATTTCAAATTCAACTTCAACTTCAATGAAATACTTCACAGAAACTCTGTTGGACATAACGTGAAGGTGATTGGTGAGCTGTACATGCGCGAGGTTGGATGTAACCCTTGAGCGTAAAAGTTTAAAAGATCAACTATATATATGTACACTATACATTAACTGACTTAGGTTACACATCCACAGTCGACTGTAGAGCTTCTTTAAAGCTATCCAGTGAGTCCAATGGTAAAACTTGGTCCGGTAATCGGTACCAACGGGCGTCTTTTGTAGAGTGTATGAGCAGGGATATTTTGTCTCAAGGCTGCTGATTTGATAAAATTCCCTGGTAATTCCCCAAACCCAATGCCAAACTTAATGTTTGTTGATATAATACACTCTCCACAAAAATCCCCATGGGGCAGCAATATTTCATTCGGAACCTTTAAACTAGTTCAAATATGGAGGCATTCGTCATACAGCCGAGATTAGATGCGTAGAATCCGTCGAGGTTTGCCGAATGCTGAGGTGGTGTGAGTAGAATTGTGACGTATTTCAAGTAATATGTTTTAGCTGTCATGATTGGTTGAGATATTTCTTATGCGGTCGGCACATGCGCTGTACTCCGAAATTCCCACTTTCACTCGATTGACACTATTTTTGGAATTGAGAGAATTCAATTCCGGAACGTTCAATCGAGTACGCCCTATCAGTCGGTTTGCGCGATTTGCATAGAGATTGAGTAAGCCCGTACTTGCTGTTAGTCTTCAATGATTTATCTGCACCGCAGACTAAATTCTGTCAGACAATTTGATTCAAAACAAAATAAAAGACAATTTGTAAAATTCAATATCCAGTGTTACTCGCGTGTCAGTATAATCCAATTTAATCACTTTCCGCTTTTAACATGAATGTGTTGGAATCTCAAACCCACTCAGAAAAGGACAGGGTTGAAAATTATATTATTCGTCTAAAGCATAAAGCACCGACCATAACTGCGGGTAGACAGAATGGTCTGTTAATTGTCGATAGAAATGGAATCTACCATCAATTTTCGTCACTTTTAGAGTTTTAGACCACCAGACTTGCATTAGGCTTGTAGAGGTGCAGAAACAATTAGGCACAGGAGAGATTGCGGCTTTTCAGAAAGGATATTTCTTGGATATGGGTGGACGAAATTGGAATATTAAAATTCTGGTATTGCCGGGTAAAAACAAGTACCTTCATTCCTTCTTATTTTCTATATTAAGGTTTTCGGAAGGAAGTTATTTCGACAGTATTAAAGGCTTTGTCTCACTTTAAAATTTGCGTATATATATTTCCACAAAAACGTAAAAAGATTTATATTTCAGTACAAGCCTATAGAAACATTCCTACCTCTATGTGTTTTAAAATAATAGCAGGTAGTATCGGTCACCCAGAACCTCACAGTTTTCAATGTACGGAGAGTCTGGGGACCGTTCTCAATATTTGACGAAAGGTCACCTTGCATAGGCCTAACCGGGAGTTTGGCTTTTTATGAGTTCGATTATTCAGTATCTTTGGCGAAGTCAAGTAAAAGTTGCACCCATTCCCGCAATAATATCAACACGCGAATCGGGACGACTATTAAGTAATAATTAATAAAAAAAAACCCATAGATATGGGCTACGAAGAGAGAAATTTTACAATAATAAGTTTTGAATATTGAACTGAAAATGAAATCTAATTAATTTCATGAGCGACTACTTCTTGTCTTAGGACTAGTTACTTCCCTAAGACTTTGTTTATGGTAATGTAAAAGACGGGATAATCTAGCCAATGAACCGGTTATTCTCACTAATACAAGACGGATAAGTGGAAGGAGACTACACAAAGGCTGCTACAGAAAGACAAAGAACACCAAATTTTACTAGATATGACGAGAATACTGATATATGAAACTGTCCAATACTAGTATGGGATCGAGAAGCCAACACTACATAGGCAAAAATGGAAGATGGGCAACTGTCTGAGTCTCTTCCATGACTCGAAGTATCTTTTAAAAACAATGCATTGACGCATTATTAAATTTTCCATACTTATCGTTAAATCAAAAAAAATTATTTACATATTATCTCTTGACTGTTAAAAAAGTATTGAATCGTAGATCACATTAAATTAATATATACACAACCTGTCATGAATGCTTATATTTTCTTATTCAATTCTACTTTCCCCTGTACTATTACTATTACCATTATTCTTATCACTATTATTATTATTTTTTACTTTTATTATTATTCTTTTCATTATTATTATTATAATTATTTCTACTATTATTATTATTCTTTCCATTATTATTATTATTTTTTCTGAACTATTATTTTTTCTGAACTATTATTTTAGCACCCTAACCCCCCCCCCCCACTCCCGCCCTAGAAGCCTTACTAGACGTAATAAACTCACAAACCATCAGATGACCAGATACCCTCTTTTCACTAATTCTGTTAAAATCCCATTTATTATTAAATCTCGAGCTGTGTCCGTTTTATTGCACATACAACCATGATACGACGCAGGTTTTCTGTTCGTCGAAGTCATTTTACTTTCGTTTGTTTGTTTACAAGCTAGGTGGGGGTGGGTTTTTTTTGGGGGGGGGGGGGGGTAACAACATCTTTGTTGTGTATATATTACAGTTTATTGTTACTCTTTTATCTACAAAATGGCTTCCAAGGTGTTCATCTATATATGTATATTGCATCACATTTTTGTTAATTAATCATTACTTGCTTGATAACGATACTCGTTGTGTATTGAAACGTAGCATGTTAATAATTTTCAGAAGTAGTATATCCATACAAGTGTGTTTATTTTAAGTGCAATCTATGTCTATATGTTTGATAAGGATTACTATTTTTATTCATTAAATCTGAATTTGGATTGGGGAACAGGCTATGCCTATGTGTAACCCCTTTCTCTGATTTAGATACATGTACACATTATAAATATTTACATACATACATACATATTTACATAAATATAGAGATACATCATGAATAATATAGAGACTTAGATGATTATACAGAGTGCAGAGCTTGGAATAACTTGATAGATGTTTATGGGGATTTAAATCTTTTTGATAGGAAAATGAATTGTAGGACCTCTTTGAAAATAAGTATATTTATCTCAGGACTAAATTTTGTTGAACCATACAGCAGACAACAGTTTGTCTTATGGTTGTGTTGGCGGTTGTCAAGTCTGTTTTCTTGCATCTGAATGTCAGGGGTGTACGAGTAAATAGTGTTCGGTATCTTGGAATTTGTGACCACAGAGGCAAACAGGGCTATCATCGACGTGTCTGAGGAATTTGTGACCTTGTAAGTTCGAGCAGCATAATCTTAGTTTACAGTGGATTATTTGTAATTTTCGTATCCTGTGATAGTAGTATGATGGCACGGTGGTATCTAATTTATTTAGTGAATTTCCAAAGATAGCAACGGATCGAAAGTTTCTAATTTCAACTTTTAGTTTGTTCCATTCTCGTATCCTGGAAGGGATGAAGGACTCGGAGAAAAATTCGGTTTTGCATCTGGTTTCCTTTAGTTTATCTATGTTTCTAAGGTAATAATAATAATAATAATAGTTTATTATTTAAAGCAGACTACATACAAATTTAGCTCAGCCCGTAGAACAGTATAATAATAAAATAATAATAATAATAATGACATAGATTAAAACAGCCAATCTTTAAAAATGTCACAAACTAGTAATATAAAATAATTTCAAAAAAAGTATAAAATAATTTAGAAAATAGTAAAATAATTTCAAAAATAGTATAAAATAATTTAGAAAATAGTATAAAATAATTTAGAAAATAGTATAAAATAATTTAGAAAATAGTATAAAATAATTGAGGACAGTTCTAATAGGTCAGAAAGATTACGATGGCACGAGGCTGTTTATAATTTTATACATTAGTTTTAATTTATGACGTCGACGTCTTTCCGAGAGTGGAACAAACCCAGTCTCTTCATACAGTAAGGCATGGCTACCTCTTACTGCCCCAAAGACAGTGCGCAGTGCATCTATTTGTAGGGATTCTAGTTTGTTAGCTAAGTAATCACTGCACCCATCCCAGATAATATCGGCATAATAAAAGTGTGTAAGGATAAAAGAACAATATATTGTATTTAAAGATTTTCTATTCAGTCTATATTTTAGAGATCGAAGGCAATTCACAAGTTTGGATACTTTGCTTATAATTCTATCTATATGATTATTCCATTTACATATGAGTTCTGTGCGTTGACCTCGCCACCTGTGACGTTTAGATAATGTCATACGGATATCATGGCTATACACTGTGTCAGAGTCACTTCTCTGCAGGTAGGATAAGTGTGTCGTTCAGACTGACCGTTATATTTCTATGGGTGAGGTCATATCTTAATGTTTACCAACAAATTAAGATGGCGTTGATAACGCCAAAAAAGATTACTTCTGTACGTATTTACGCTAAATATGGGAAACAAAATTTATCAAGATATGCGTCAAACACCTTTATTTATTTTTCTTATACTTCAAAAAAATGTTTTAGAATTTAATTTGTCGGAGAAAAAAACTAATTTTTCGGGGTCATTAAGTCTCGTCGATGTCATCTTTTTCGGTGATACTAGCGGCTTAGCGAATATTCACTACCTTCAGTGTGACCACAGGGATGAACGGACTTATGTTTATTATATATTATAATTTAGTGGTATTATTAGCAAGCATTGTAAAGATTAATATTATATCATCTCATTTTCTTTGGTTTCTCAGCTCACAAAATAGAAGAAAATCTGTTGATAATACGCCACTTACTTGGCCTCGTTTAGATACACAGCTTCCTCTTCCGCTGCATCTGTCGCCATCTTTCCAACAATGCTGTTCTTTTACCGTTATATTCAATCGTAATCCAAATTCACAGCTCACTAGTTTATGGTCTTCTAAATCAACTTGAATAAATAACATAATGTGGGTTACTTTGCTAGACACAATCGAATTCATTCCGATATGTCACTATCTTTTAATAAATCTTTTGAAATAGTACACTAATATATCGTCAAAATCGAAATGAAATGGGGTTTAACGTCCTACTCTTCTGCACCTAGCCTGGTCTTTCTTTGGGTCTAAATACGTTATGTAAACTATTTTTAGGACATTTATTAACAACACAAGACCATAATCAACCCTCGACGGCATCGGATACTCGCGATTTTAACTAGATTAGAACGGTTCGCAATTTGAAAATTGAATTTAAAAATGAGAAATATACCAGTGCCCTAGTTACCACAATACACACATCTTGTCAAAACTACAAACATTGATAACTTGGATCAGAATGAAGTAAGTTGAATGAAATTTTATAATATTTTCATTTTACATTATCTATTTTGGAGCTATTAAAGCAAGATTGGTCATGTTTTTATTTTATCTAAATATTACATAATATATCTTGAAACAACCTATCAATTATGCCAATACATACTATACTTTAAATATACTGACAAGAATTAAATACTCTGATTACTGGGTTAAGGTATGATGTCTCCTTGGTAATCCTAATCGGAATATCAGGGCCAAAAAAGGTTCAGTGTTTCGTCGGTGCATGCTGTTCGATATGTAACAAGACGCCGTCATTCTTTATTTGGTAACGGAGAAACTCGACGTGTATGGTTGAAATCCGATTGAATCCGAGCTGTAAGATTATCTAGCGCTGGTATTTTGATGTTGTTCTCTTATCAAATGTTAAATGATTAATCTGATTACATATTTAACGTGGATTTATATACTGTTTCTTTTACTAAGACCATATTTGGATCTGCATCTGAAGTCATACCTAACCTAGATTCAAAGTTTTACATGTTGCAGTATACATATTACATATCCAGTAATTTGGGGGCGTCTCACGTAATAATATACTCCTATACTTACCTATAAAATAGTTTGAACCAATATCTAAAATATCTGGAGAAATGGTTATCGTCTGGTTCGTTTCATTCTTAACGATCGGAAATCCACCCTTCTTATCACAATTCAAAAAACCTTGCTCATCCACTTTATATGGTAATATCGGGAAATCTATCTGCATATTAGTGCTGGGTTTAAATCTGGAAAAAAACAGAATACGACAAATTCATACGGTTGATCAAATCGGATAACCATTGCGTCTTAAAAATATCAGACTATATCATAATATGGAATATTGCATCCTGAAGTAGAAATTATTTTATTGATTGTAGTCAACTGAATTGTTAAACTGCAATGACCTGAGATGACGTACATGTAATTTACGTTTCTCGTCTTTCGTGATAAATTATATTCGTTGAGTTCCGGCATCAGTTATTACTGCTTAAATTCTCTTCCAATCATCCATAAAGTATTAGTTAAGTATTTCAGATAATTTTCTCTAATTTATCTGTCAGACATACTTAATTATTTGTTTCTAACAATATTATGTATCAGATAGGCACGCACCGTATTTGCTTTCGATTTGAGCAATCTATCAACACATACTGAATGAACGCAATCCCGTCAAAACGAAATAAATATCTAATGAGGCCTTTTAGAAATAATCTGTAATGTGAAACAGGAGTGGCCTAGAAGCTCTTTGGATCTTAGAACAACTAGAAGATGAGTAGCGCTTGGAGTCCAGTTCTTGGTCCAAAAATGCTAAATTATACTTCGCAAATATTTACAATTATTCATTATGGTATATGGCCACTAAGCTTAACTCGTCTCAATCTTTAATTATATCGAGTATTACTGGGGGGGGGGGATAAACCGAATTTTATATCCCCAGATAATTTAGGCGGTATCTCAGTGTGCTTAGTTTAACGTGCATCTCTTTCCTGCTGACTCGGTAATTAGGGTGCTGGGTCACTAACAAGGAGGCCCAGAGGTCGCTTACGCATAAATGTCGTTCGAATGGGGCGAAAACTTGAGGTTCCGTGTATAAGATTGCCGTACGTTAAAAATCCCATGACGGATGATAATAAGTCACACGTACATGGGTCCACCCGTCCGGCATGCACTGACAAGGGGGAGGGGCTTGTTAAACAATTCCCAAGAATCGTAAAGCATTTTGAATAACAATATCGATATATCCAATGAAAGTAGTAGACACAGGGATGGGAATATAACTTATATTGGTATTTGGATATTTTAAAATGTCGCTTGCATAATATTATACTATAAGGTTGTTAAATCTAAGAATACACAGGTCTGCTTAATGTTTCCTGGTCACTACATACAACTGGTCGACTGTTAACATTTAGGGTTAATAGGTGTTATAACGTTGAATGATTGTATGATTATTCTAATGGCTCAAGACAATTGTCTATATGTATATCCATGCATGCCTGGACATTAACTCTGAGAAACTAACTGGTTCTGTGAAGTTCAAATGTTTGATAATACCAATTTGGTTATAGTGTTTGGTACCAATATAAAGTCAAAAGAGACACCTCTCAGCTAACTCCTATAATAATATTTAGATCAGAGATGAAATGTAGGTTATTTGCAAACTGACCACTTAAGTAAACAGATTGTTATTAAATAAAGAAGCGGGCTGGGATTACCCAGATATGGTAGATATGAGGTCTTGCGGAACTCAGACTATGGTATAAAGAATATCAAGACAGCATTCAGACTTGTTAGAGGCATCAAGACTACAATGGCTGGAAACGCGGAAGCAGTCATTAGTTCTATTTCATATACAACCAACTGTTTAATTGAATATTTTGGTAATTATATTGCTTTTTTATGGATGTGATATTAACACGAATTTAAAAACTCTACAGAGTTTATTATGTGAAGTCCAAGAAGATGAAAATCAACAAACTACATCAGAGCAGTGGTCGCTTATGTTAGAGCCTGGATAACAGGCGGGCAAAAAGTGTAGGATCTGTTGCCAACTGCTGTAAATTGAAACGATATAAAACATCATACATTTTACTCAAATTGGTATTTAGGAGTCTTAAGATTATATTCGCCAAATATTGTGTTATTTTTCTTTGGAGATTTATATTTTCTTCGATCGATTTTACAAAAAGACATATATTATTTGTTATATTTTTATCCAGACAGATTGAAGAGCGGGGGAAACTACGTCCGGAAGTAGTTTTTAATAGAGTGTATCCGCTCCAGCCGAAGGAATTACTTCTATTAAACGTACATGGTGGCTGAAACCCTTATATCATTGGTTCTCAACCTTTTTTGCCAACGGCACACCTTGGAACACATGAATAAATAGTGGCACACCAGTCTAAATATATATGAAAAATATCTGAATTTTGCAAAATAAAAACATGGTTAGTCAGGCGGCATATCACCATAGACAGAGACTAGTCATAGACACATAGAATGACTCAAATTAAAAAAAGAAAACACAGCTATGAATTATCATTAGATACCAATGAATTCTCAATTAGGATCACGTGTTTTTTTTACATTTTCTTAGTGTGCCGTTCGAAATTTTGCGGCACACTTAGGAAGATCTCGTGGCACACCTGTGTGTCGCGGTTCACTTGTTGAGAATCACTGCCTTATATAATTGCTTGAATAAGAGTTATCATTAACTTCGATATCCCTAGAGTAAAAATTAGAACGTGTACATTAACCATCTGACAAGACGTTTGAACATAGATTCGTTCACGAAAGTCCTCGATTGAGAACGAGTCGCTGCATAATCTAGTCTATTCAAGATGAAATGCATCTTATCAAATTAATAAATCAGTACCAATTGCATTGTAATTCAATTGTAATTAGAAAACGGCGATGACATGCCTCCTTCGACAGTATTCATTACATTTATCATCAGATGATTAACGGTCATTATATGTATAACAAGCACCATTGTTATGGAATAAATTACCAATTCAATTCGTAATGTCACTGCTATTGGCACTTTTAAAACTAAAGACATATTTATTTTAAAAGGCTTTGACCCATTGATCCTTTTAATAGGTAGATACTCAAGAGAGAGTAATTTTTATTTCTAATTTTATTTTAAAAAAAAACATTTTTCCCTAAAATTCCATTTTTGGTCAAAATAGCGGCCATGTTGTATCAAAGATGGCCGCCATTGCTCGACACACTCCGGAGTATATTTTTTTTTACTCTGCATAATCGAAAACTTATTAAAAGACATATAGAATAGATTATTTATCTTAACTTTTAGAATTATATATCCCAGACAGTACCATACGTTCATCTCATAAATTACTTTTATGTATGTTTAGAAATAATTGCTTATTTAATGTATTTTTAACACTCTTGATGTTATTTACTTTTTGAATGTATGTATTTGTTACACTGTAAAGTGCCATTGAACACACCTGCCTGTGAAAGGGGAACAATAAAAGTTTTGTAATAATAATAATAATAATAATATGGGAACACATATCTGGCCCATTCGAGGACAAAACTCTCGAAAATACATTTTTGGTCCCCACTTTGCCAATTACCCGAGCGAAACAATCGAGAAGGAATCAAAATTTTGCCAAATTTTTTTTTTTTTTCAAAAATAATGTTATCATAATATACTAATGTAATATGGATGTATATAAACTGATTTGCATTCCATCGTTCCCTCTTTTACTCTAATTTCAAATCAGTCTCGATCAAATGGCAATCTATAGCGTCTGGTTATCCCAGTCTACGCATATAGTATTTATTGCGCGTGCTCTGCGATATCACTTAAGTGGAAGCAGACATTAAACACCAAAGAGATAGATAGATATAAGAATATTGCATCACATGTTTTCTTTTTTTGATTCCCTTGTAACAAATGGGGCTGAAACACATTATGGTACACGATTCGTTTACCAATGGTAAACTGTTTATTTTGTCTAAAATATTGGATAGCAGAAGCCCATCTTTTCCCAATAAGATCACAACATTAGGGTGACCCGTGTACCCAAAACATTTCGTACAGACAGTTTGATTCGACACGGCGAATGCACACGCTTCAGTAGCTTGTGTCGAAGTGATTTCTTGCTTTCTACGCAGTATGATAATGCTCAGCAGTAGAGGCTATAGGACTGTAAATAGCCATCGCGCGTGCTATTTCTAAACATCAATGTCGAAAACTTTGGATGATATTAAGTTTGTGACTTAACTACTTTAAAGAAGAAATATTGTTCTGTCACATCTATTAAAGATAAATATTTATCGGGCGGTTATTTCCAATAAAAGTGTGGCAATTTTAGTATATATGGAAAGTAGAAACATCCAATCTTACGAGAAAAATACTGGATACCCTGAAAAACACCCGTGGGGCAAGCACTTGGCAAAAATGTCAGGGTATCCCAAATTGACAACCCGACGATTCGCGAAACAGCCATACGTGACGTCAAGGGATACGCGCGAAGGTTGTATGAGGAAAGAGGGAGCGCTCAATGTAACAGGCCAGATATGTATGCAGCGATACGGTTCATTCTCACCAAGCTCAAAACTTAAATATTTATGTTAGCGTGACTAAGGTGTTATTTGGAATTTATGAAGAAGGATTAGCTGTAGTCTGTTTTACATTGGGCACTGTTTATTTTATTAGGTTAAACCTAATAGTAAAACAAAATCATTCTTGGTATTTAAAGTTGCTGGACAACCTTTTGTGTGTTGCTTACATCGCCAGTAGATGGTATCTTTCGAAACCAGCATACATTAATATACGACCACCATTAGATGTTGGTAAGAACCGCACCTAAACATTTACATTTGACATATCAATTGAAGATGCACTCCCTTAAATAGGTTTAAAGGGACAATAACATTCTTGCTGGCTTGACAGGTTCCGAATTTTTTTTAGCCTTATTCTAACTACTAGATGTTTAAGTGTCCTACCTGTTGTGTAAATTATCCATTATAACCTATCTTACTTGTCCAGAGGGTTCGAAAATATGTTTAAATCCAGGTTGCATTTGAAAGTGCTCACGTAAGTGTTTTCAAACCATGTTACGGCATGTAGTTAAATTTTTTCAATTTTTAAAATTAGGTGTTTTTAAGATGAAATTTGTATCATTTATTAATTGGAATATTGTAAAATAGTACAATTTGTTGACCAGAATAAAGATTGGGACATATTATTCAGTTACAACAAGAGTGGTATTGAGGCTTTAATTGAACCAAATTAATTCATTACTTTATCTAATTAGGTGAACACATATCCGTTATAGACCATAATCCCCCAGCCCTAAACCCTTAATCCCCTTAATCAATATTTTGTGCTGGATGAGAACACCCAAGCGATACATCGTCTTATATGAAATTATTTACTATTCTATATGCAGACGACACTACGCTATTTTCAGAAAGTGCACCAGATTTACAAACCCAATTGGATATATTTAAAACTTATTGTGATACATGGAACCTGACTCTTAACGTGTCTAAAACAAAATTTATGGCTCTTGGAAAAGGCAGGAACCCCCCCAAATTTAGTTATACATACAATAATGAGCCCATAGAAATAGTAAATGAATTTAAATACTTAGGTCTAATTTTTACAAAAACTGGAAACTTTTCTAAAGCAATAAATTATTTATCAAATAAAGCCATGAAATCTATGTTTTCAGTATATAAATCATGTAGGACCAATAACTTAAGTCTTGATTGTCAGCTAGACCTCTTTGATAAAATTATTAAACCGTCGTTAATTTATTCATGTGAAATATGGGGCTTCTCAAAACTTGACAAAATCGAAAGTATAAACCTCAAATATTGCAAATATCTGCTAAACTTAAATAAATCGACACCGAATTGCATGGTATACGGAAAACTGGGTCGCTACCCCATAGCAATAGATATTAAACACTAATCATATGACAAATAGTGCCTCGTGACAGGTTGGAAATACTTGTCCGAATTCAATTCAAATCGAGTTCTTAATATTAAAGCCAGACGCCTCCCGTCTCAATAATATTCTCAATAATATCTTTTTTCTCCTACTACCACAACCAGAGTTTCGCTTACCCTTTCCTTGCTATTAACATCAGATAACCATTTCGCTTACCACACCACATTTCTACTACATAACGTACTTTAACTGATTTATATTGTATCCAATAAAACGTTTTTCTTTTTTATAATTTAATCAAATGAGAGTAAAACCATTTACTTTGTAATTCTATACTAATTTGTTTTTATGATTACAATCTTATATAATGTATTTATATTTTATTATTGTAAATAATGTCCTCGGGAGATGAATTTATATAAGCCCCGGCTTGTTTTCAGATCCCACAATCATATAGTGTACTTTTATTATGTAAAATATTTATTGAATAAATAGTGTCAGAAAAAAAAATAGATATTAAAACTAGAGTTATAACCTTTTGGGCTAAACTACTGACTGGTAAACCTTCTAAAATATCAATTATCATGTACAAACTAATATATGACAGATTTCTTAATGCTAACGTATCAAATCCCTGGCTAGAATTTGTAAAATATATTCTTGATGAATGTGGTTTAAGCTATATTTGGACAACACAAAACTTTGTAAATGTATCCTGGTTAAAGCACACAGTAAAATCAGTACTCCAAGATCAATTTAAGCAAAACTGGCACTCTGATATAAATAGTTTCCCTAAATGTATAAATTACAAATTATTTAAAAGCGAATTTAAATTTGAACCATATTTACATAATTTACACGGCAAATCAAGAAATATCTTATGCAGATTTAGAACAGGTAACTTAAGACTACCTATAGAGACCGGTAGATGGCTTGGTATTCCAAGACAACAGAGAACCTGCAATATCTGCACACTTGAACTTATAGGTGACGAGTTTCATTATATATTCGAATGTCCAACCCTAAGTGAACACAGAACTAACTTAATTCCTAAAAATATAATAAAATTTAGAAATATTATTTCATTTTATAACCTATTTAATAATTATAAATATAGTACTTTAAATAGCTTATGTAAATTTATATTTATTATTCAACAGACATTAAACTCCTTTTCAACTTAACACATTGTATATTATATTCATGTTATTATTATGTTACTCCCCCCATCAACTTAACACATTGTATATATATTTCTTAATGTTATTATTATTATGCTATATTAATTAGATTACATTTTTTCTCTACGCTGTTTATTGTAACGGTTATTTGAGAATAAAGTTATTATTATTATTATATTATATATTCAACAAATTCTTCCTCGGCTTGCTTCCCGACCTCACAAACATGGACTCTTAAATAGATTTGTTTACAGCTTCTGGTATTTCCTGTGGACAGAAGTGTTTTAAGAGCGATTTTGAGCAAAATTGTGATTGATTAATTAGTTTGAGTATGTTTGTAGTCCAATTATATCACCAAATCACCTAGTTCGTACACGGGAGTGACAGGATTATTAATTCCAATTTCATATTTCCGGAAACATAATTTACATCAGCCTGGATTAGTACAACTCACACTCGCCCACACACGCTCAATATAATTGTCAATAATATTGTCAATGTGACTTTTCGGGCAGACGGATAAAGGGAAATAAAAAAAATATTATTTGATCTAGTTGGCAAATTAAAGTGTCTGACATCTAATAAAAAAACACGAATTTTACGTTTCTTTTAATTGAATAGTAGGGGAATTAAAGTGCTCGAAATCTAATGAAACTCTAATTTACGTTTCGTTTAATTAAATATTAAAACATTTTGTTTGGGACCAGCTACTTTGTGTGCTATTTTTTTGTGGCGTCTATTATTTTTTGTGAATGCAGCTGTAACAGTCTTATTGGTCCGACTTTGGCGTTACTTAACTCAGGGGCTAGAAAAGCAGAAAAACGCATTTGCGGTAGTTGAATTTTTTCTGGGAGTGAGGCCCCATATCCCGAGACGATTGATTGGCTGTTTGGGATTCAGGTCAGCCACCAAAGGTTGGCTAATCTGGACCACATTGAAGTTGCTGTATTCAAGGGCTGAAACATCATGAAAACGCGTTTGCGGTAGTTAAATTTTCAAAATTGTCTCTCGACGGTCCCGTCTCCGTGGAATTCGAAGCAGTCATCTTAAAAACAGACTATATTATACCACTTTTGCAGCCGCTGTGTTCAAGGGCTGGAATAGCAGGAAACGCGTGGGGGGTACCCTACACGGTAAGCTCCGTTCCTCCGCGATTGCTGTCTGTAACCCGAAATTTTTTCGGGCATTTCGGGTTCTGCACCCACCCACCCCCTACTATCATCGAGCCTGTACACATATGGAACTTGGAACTGCCACAGATAATGCTAAACAAATATTTTTGTCCATGATGACTGCTTTGAGGGAAATCGAAATTTGTATCAATTAATTTGACATCAATAATATTGACAATTATGTTGAACGTGTGTGGGGCGCTTAAGCATATAAAAATTATCTATTAATTGAATCAAAAATGTAATTCTTTAATTTGATTTGTTTTAAAAATTTATTATTAATGTACGTGGGTATAATTTGCTACTATTCAGTTTGTCCGTTTGGTTCTTTTGGTCTTGTTTTTCAATTAATTTTTTTTTGAATGGTTTTTTGGTCGTCTGTGGGTGATATTGACGGCAACAAAAGATTGACATCAAACTTTGATGAAATCAAATTCAGCAAATTTTGTTTTTGCCAGACTGAGGGTTGCACAACCTGTTTTAAGTCAACTTTTCAATCTCCGTCCGGACGTCTTTGCGTGCACATCAACATGATCCCAACAAAAGAAGAAAAAAATTGTTCCTATTGGAGGCCATTGATCGCTACAGACATCTTCCCGAACTTTGGAATTTCAAAAGCGATGATTACAGCAACAGAAACAAGAAATTACAAGCGTAGCGTATTTTTGACATTAAACACTCGCCCAACCTCCGTCATTCTCTTAAATTCAGTCAGTGATGGCCACCAAACTTGTATCAATTTCAAGTTTAAAAAGTATATATATGCATTCTGCCGAAAATATAATAAATACATTTCAAGTGAGGATTAACTTTACCCTTCAGTATAGACATACGGAATTTTGGATCAAGCCCCTCATTTTTTTGGAACATTTTGTCCAGTGCGATTTTGCTGTTTCCGGCTCCTAAGCTAGTGCAAGGATCCAGGCTGTAGGTCCGTCTATGGCGAAAGGTTGGCGTACACTGAACTATCTATTAATCAATCAATAAGTTTGCATCGTTTATGGCGACAGAGAAGTGTCAAAAGATTTGACGTCCGCTTTTTTGTCCAAAATTTTTAACGTGTGTAGGCCGCTTTACTCTTGTGTTCGCGGGGTGTCCAATATAATTTTTATAACAATGTGATAAATTTGTGATATTTATATACTCTTTTAAAACCATCTTGAGTTATCATTTCTCCTCATCCTACCCCAAACACTTAAAACAGCGAATCTAATTTTTCTTAGGTGCCGCATACAGCTGCGACATCAATATCTCGGATTTTAACTCTCATCTGAATTTGTCTAAATGGTTGCCTTTAATGGTTACGTAAATTAGTTTCTTTAAAATACAGATTAAAATACAGATCTATATTTGGTTTGTTTTTTTATACTTTCGATGGCCTACACTTAACATGTTGATCTAACAAGTTATAGTTGGAGTTCACGTTCTATGACGTCAGGTACCACGCAAGCGACAGTCATTCGATTTACCAATTAGCGACCGTCATGCTTTTTAAAACCTACTTTTTCTTTGTTTTGATTTCTATCGTAGGTAATGTCTACCCACAGTTTCGCGCAAAAAGGTCAAACGCTCGATTCGACAGACCATTTGATTGGATGAGCCCCCATTCCAAGCAGAACACGAGTTAAATAACAAGTCTTCCAGACCCATGTAAAAACGAAATTTTGAACTATAATCAGACCTGACCCGTGTAAATTAATCTTATATGCTGCCGACTGTGCAACCCTGTTTTCTCTTCCAAATCCTGGAATAGTATCTGTAAAACATAGCGGGGCCTTAAAGGCTTGTTCAGATTGGTTAGTAGACAAAAAATTATCCCTCCATTTAGGAGGTAAAACTGAATGTATGTTACAAACGTATTTGGCCAAAGTAGAAAACTAAAGAAAACTAGTAGTTTTGAAATAGTGTGTATGATCATGTCATTCAAGCAACAGATTGTGTAAAATATTTGGGTCTATATATTGATCATCATCTCTCTGGTGAATTAATAGTTAATAATGTTTTTTAAAATGGTCAATACCAGATTGAAATATTTATATACATGTAGATATAACGAGCCTTTAACAAAGTATACTAGGAAATTATTGACCAATGCTCTTATACAACGCCACATAGACTATGCTTGGTTCTCATGCTAAACGTGCTGTCAAATGGGACCAGCCCTATAAAACGCACCCCATACCGGGTTGAACCATTCACACTACAACGACAGCGGTGTGCCACGACTCACGACAGCTCAGAAAACCAGGCGCTTGGAGAATCGACGCAGGCCAATCACTTCCAGGTCGATGTCCGGGCCATCTACAGCTTCAGCAACGCCTTCGGGCCACCAACACCACAGGTGATCGCCCCCGACCAAGTAGACAAGACCGCCATGTTGTGTGACAGCACATGCAGAATCCCTTCACACAGGCATCTGAGACAGCACGTCAGACAGTGGGAAGACCAATTAGTGTCGATACAGTGCGCCGACATCTCACCAGAGAAAACATTCATTACCGTTGACCGATCCTCACCCCTCACCATCGATGTGAACGTCTATAGTTTGATCAACAACACCAGACCTGGTGACAGAGGCAATAGAGAACGGTTCTGCTCATATGAGAGTCGATATTGTGTATCAGCTGCTGATGGCATTAGCAGAATATAGCGTCGACGTGGCCAGCGTGTAATGGAACGAGACTCTTGGGGAAGCCAAGCATAATGGTTTGTGGTGGAATCGGCCTGAACCAGAGAGTGGGTCCGGTGTTGTTCCAAACTCTTGGTCCAGGGAGAGGAGGTGGCATCACAGCAGTGCGTTACATCGACCGAGCTCTCAGACCCCACGGAACGAAACAACGTTTTCCACCATGACAACGCCCGTGCCGCACCGCCAGAGTTACTCGGGACTTTCTACAGCAGAACGGTGTCACTGTTATACACTGACCAGCCTTAGTCCGGGCTTAAACCCGATTGTCGTTTTTGGGATGAACTTGAAAGGAGACTTCATAACGACGTACCGAGACCAAACACAGCCGATGGATTTCGCCAGGCTTTTCTGGGAGTGTGGTTCCAGATGCCAATGGCGTTCATCAATGGTCTGGTCCACTCCATGTACATATGCTGCACTGCAATTATTGACATTCGCGGTGGACAAACCAGATACTGATGTATAGACTCTATACAGACTTTAAACCTTCTCGTAATGTTTTGGAATTTTGATGAATTAATCACTAATGTGTCATTCAACTGTTCATAAAGCAAAATGCTTTGATCCATTTAGAAAGTCGTTTTCTGGAAAGATATTATTAAAGTACCTCTCTAATTTTGAAATCGTACTGAGTTTTTTTTTGTTTTTTAGTATATGTTACAGTACAGGTTTGAGCTGACATGATTATGAAACCGCCGACTGCCTTCTCGGGATAACTCACTATGTACTTGAAATTTAGAAAACACTAAGTTATATCTTTACTGAATATTAATTTACTGCTAAGATGTTTGTGTGCAAAATTGTTTATATTCTAAGATAAATTATGCGATTTAAATATGGCAAGTCACTCCTAGTGGGATTCCAACCAATTATATACGTTAAACATTGAGCTGTTCTCAATATGTTTTTGAAGCATCGATTTCGTCTCAGCATGTGCAACAATGAATGATGGTTACATGTATATGAAGAGAGAGTGTCTACTCCTTTATAGTTCACATCATTTACAATCTATCATCTTTGATGTATTATCCCATACTCAATTTATTTCCTCATGTTTTGTTTGTTAAGGATTTTTGTTTTTTATTAAATAGAACACTTTGATTCATCGATATAGAGCCATAATTTTTCATATAAGCAGCTAATGAGATGACAAAAACGGCTGTCTTTTTATGATCATTTACGACTCTCAAAACGATTGTTAAAGCCATTTCTTCGATTATTGTTTAAAACAAGATTGATTTCCAAGCAAAGAACATGCGCTCACCAATGTATAGTATGCCCGGATACCATGATCTGCCCACCTTTTGCATTACGCGTATTGCAAGTTTAGAAAATGAAAAATAATGATATAGCTGAGATAGGCCTATAGCTGTTAGAAAAGAAATTGGTTGTACAATTTTACGTTGGGTACAATGAAGGATGGAAACTATGGAAGACCATTAGAGTCAATCAAATGAAAACAAAAATATTCTGGGTGTCTTGTTATTACAAGATTAGCATTTTATAGAACTATATTGTTTATGAAGACGTTCCTTAAATGATCTTATTCCACGGGTAAACTTTCTTCATCACATATTTTGATGGCACGTCTGGCTAGGGTGGTGATGATAAATTTATTTATTTGATGTAAATGATTTGAATTAAATTGAATGCATTGATCAGTGTGAGATGGTTTCCTATAAACAGCAGTTGAGAATGTGTTGTCAGATTTAGTCACTTAGACATCAAGGAATGGGACACTGTCATCCGTGTCTGTTTCCATTGTGAATTTTAACGTCGTGTGTCTACTGTTCAGATGTTTGATTATCGTATCTGGGTTGTTGTTTTGAATGAGGACCACAAAAGCACCATCGACCCTGCGACACCAACAAAGGGGTTTACATGTAATTGGGAGATGCATGCTGTAATTTATGCTGATTAATTGTTAACCAAAAGAATATACACTGTAGTTATATTAACAATCAACAAGATTCCTGTCTTCATTTATTCAATCACGAGAATTCAAATAAACACAGAAGAAGCGCACTTGTACCAAAAAAGGCAGGGTCCATTTCCGAATGAGGGGGGCGTTTATAGTAAATTTTATCTAGAGGCCGGGGGCATTATTGCTAAAGAAGAACTAGTATTCTTTCAGAGTATCAAGCACACATTACCCCCAGGGAATTAGTCATTAAAGTAATAGACATGTGTTATGTTGTGTTATTAAAAAGTGTGAATTTGTATGAACTGTTTTAAACTACATGTACTGACTTTTTATGTGATTACTGATCTCTTATTATTTACCTTTAATTTACAAAGTTTTAGATAAGATTTATCATTACATTCGCGTTCGAATGTTGGTATAGTTTTGCACGTTTTTAATTATTCTGCACAAGCAATTAAATCGATATTATCAACGCCGTAAATAAATTCATAAACAATTTAGCATATAAGCTTCTTTCGAATATGGGGGGTTGGGATGGCCAGGTGGTCTAGAGTGCCGCGCTTCGACCTCTAGCTGGCCGGCCACCTCTGGCTTGCGGCTGTGGGTTCGAGCCCTGGTGTGAGCTTATAATATATTATGGCATGAAGATAGGGGCGCCTTCTCAACCTCGTGGGTTTCCTCCGGGCACTCCGGTTTCCTCCCACTGCTAAAGACCCCTACGCGCAAGCGAATTAATGAAATAAAATTAAACCATATGTTAGTCCCGAAATGACCTAGTTGTGTTGAGTGGACGTTACACCCCATTTCTCTCTCTCTCTCTTTCGAATATTATGTTTCGTTTAATCATTTAATTTCAAATTTTAGTTGGTTCATAGTATAGTATTTTATTATTGTCGTCGACTCAGTAATGACGTCATAAGCTATCCAGTAGACATGGTACAAGGGTTAATCAGCGAAATGGAGGTATGAGATGTGTTGTTGACGTTTGGGAAAGTAGAGGAGGGAGTGTAGGGAGTGATAGTTAGATGTATTATGAATGGTTAGAGTGGCTGTGGTGTTACGGTGAAATACTATGCCGCCACCGTAACACCACAGCTTTATGATTTGTTAGACAGGAGTGATGTAATAAGTGCGACAATAATAAATAACATATTTCTGATTTTATTGTCGTCTTTTCCCACTTGCACTGGTTGTACGCCATTTTGAAACTAGTTCGCGTAAAACTTTTAACGAGAGTTGCCAGGCAACGAAACATACGCCCACAGCAGCTAAATCGTCCGGGCAGTAAACAAGGCTTGTCGCATATTTTACTTTTTTCGTTAATGAAACATTTATAATACACTAAAATATGATTATTAAAGTCAATCGGTTATTAACTTTAGCCTCTAGAGGGTCCACAAGATTTTTTGAAGTGATCAAGGGCCATAACTCTGACAGTTATTATCGGAAATTGCTGAAAATCGACGGGCTTCTTCGTCACATGACCTAAACTCTGTGTATAAATTTAAAGTCAATCGGATATAAACTTTGGCCTCTAGAGCATTCACAAGAATTTACCAAGTGATCAAGGGCCATAACTCTGCAGTAATTATCGGACATTGCTAAAAATCAATAGGATTCTTTGCTTCATGACCTTAAACACTGTGTATAAATTTAAAGTCAATCGGATATTAACTTAGGCCTCTAGAGCATCCACAAGAATTTTTGAAGTGATCAAGGGCCATAATTCAAACAGCAATTATCGGAAATCGCTGAAAATCAATAGGCTTCTTCGTCTCATGACCTTAAACACCGTGTATAAATTTAAAGTCAATCGATTATTAACTTTAGCCTCTAGAGCGTCCACAAGATTGTTTGAAGTGATGAAGGGCCATAACTCTGACAGTAATTATCGGAAATTGCTAAAAAGTCAATTGCATATTAACTTTAGCCTCTGGAGCGTCCACAAGCAATTGTGGACGCCGGACCGACGGACCGTACTTACTACACTCGTCACTAATAATAATAATAATAATCACGTCATTTTACAAGGGTAGCAAATTAGGCCTGAGGCCTTTTTCCAATTTGGCCCTTGGCACAGATCGTGCGAATGTTTTCGATCATTACTGCAGGAAGAAACCGAAGAACTCGGGGGAAACCTGCCTGTTCGGACGGGAGACCGAATATCCCTCTCACTTACAACGATAAAGTTCATGCCCTGAGCTGGGATTAAACCCTCGTTGCATTGGTAAGAAGCCGCCTCTCTTTTTTTTTCTTGTAAAATGTTTATTCACAGAAAAGTATATGTATACAAGATAGTATTTACAACATTTCACAATTTCCAAATATGCAATTCATTTTATATCTATTCGAAGTGTAAATTAAGAATTAAGTGTATATACAGGCAAAACTATACTAAGAACAAATATTTTTGATTTTTTATAAACTATATAGAATGAGAGTTGAGTATTTATAAAAGAGTAAAAAATAATAAAATATATTATTTACAATTAAAATCTTTGCCTGTCATGTTCACACTTATAATACAGGAGAATTATACCGGTTTAAGTATGTCAGTAGCAATACTAAATTATGCTACAGGTTACTTATTATAAACCTCAACTTTATAAATATTGAACTATATACTGATTTAGACATAATTGAGACCTATTGTGAGGAAGGAAACAGTTTTAGAATAATAGCTTTGATATAATTTCTTAATAAACAGGTTGTTAATAGAGCTTTGAATATGGAGGTATTGGTGTGTTGTAACCACAGTGTCAGTCAGAAAAAAAGGTTTAAACTTAAAATATAGTATTTAATGTATCAGAATGTACTATATTTGACGACTTTAATGCAAGATAAACATAGTTTAAGCAAGAAAATTGTTTGTACTTAAGAAATTGTTGAGAAAATTTTATGTAAAGGTTTGCAATAGCAAATTCCAATGTTAAAATTTTTGGGAGGACTTGATAAACAGGATTACTATGGCTTATATAGGATAATTAGGGCTGGATAGTAAAGACTACTGACCCAGTGTTTACGTTTTATATGACATAATATTTCAAGATAGCTGCTTTAGTAAACGAGTATTTTCTGTTAATATGATGTCACAAGAGAGATATTCTCGGTTTTAAAACCAGGTGAAGATTATTTTTACGTTAGTTTTAAATGTTGTAAAACGTGTCGTCAGCGCTCGGTTGTGTAGCACGCGATCTCTTTACACGCTTCTCGTCAACAGTTGACAAGACACAAACTAGGTCACAGCTATCCGACTCCTATACATATTATAATATTCAATTTACACCCTTTTTAATGCTTCCACTACAAAAAAGAGTTCTCGTTTTTTATTAGGAGTATCATGTGCGGCAGGTTAGTTTGCTTCTAAAATCGCTGTTCTCCGTTCCAAAAAATACAAAAGTAATTTTCTACCAGACAACCATGGTTCTAATCACCGAGACTAGATAATTTCTCTCGGTGTAAGGATATTATCGCTATGAATATACGTTCATACACTGTTGAGAAAATAATCCCGTTGGTTTGCTTAGAAACAGTTCGAGCATGGGTCAACACTGTACTAAAAAAAAGAGTAGTAATAAATATGAACGGTCTTCAAACATTCGGTTTATAATTAGCGATACACAGGTACAGTGGCCAGTGTCATGCTAAACAAGACCTAATACCTCAAAAGTACCTACGCGCGAAATACCCGATTTTGGTACATGTTAAACAATAAAAATAGTGCCCGTGCGCGTGCCAGTAATAAAAAAACTAAGAGTTCGCGCATAAAAAATGCACGAACGTACCAGGCGCGATGTCATCCAGATTATATCTACATGTATATTGATGAACCGTTATTGCCTCTTCACAGACCGTAGACTTCATTGTCGTGACCACGTAAGCGAGTAACTAAGGTGTATACCGGACCTCGTTATTTCTTCCAATCCGAAAGATTAGCTAGATTTCTTTGTCGTTCCTGCGTCACTGACAAGGAGAAAGAAAAACGATCGAGTGGTACGAAACTTTATAAAATGACGGGGAGTGGGGTTTTAAAGTAAACATACATGTCGTAATGCAAATTCAAGATATCATGTTACGTATCACTAAATAGCACGTTCATATCTCTTTCAAATATTTGAATAATTTTCTGGCACATTTATATTTACATACTTTGAAAAAAATGAGTTGAAATGGGGTTTAACGTCTTACTGTTCTGCTCCGACCGGGCTAATGAAGACGGGCATACGCCGTACAGTGTGTTATGGGTGAAATGTTTCCCGGGCAACGGCACTGTGATCTACACTTATATCAAATTTCAACTACCAAGGGGTATTTTACGTGCACGCCAATGTATACACGGGACTCGCTGTTTTTGTTCGGACGACTAGATGGATGTCCACGTCGGAAAATCCCAATGAACTTTCTCGGCCAATGCAGGGATCGAACACGCGATCTCCAGGCCCAGTAAGCCGCCGTGACTCCCTACTTTGAAAAAAAGATGAAAATGAGCTTCGTCGTAGTTCCCACATAAGGTACATGTATATGTTCTAATATGCTAAGTTCTATTATGCATTTGACTATAATGCAAAATGTAGAATGGGGAAGTGTTATGTGCAAAATAACTATTATACTGTATTTGTATTATTGGAAAGTGCATTCTGTATTTTAATACTGTAACATGTATTCTGTAACAATGGAAATCGTAAAATATAAAACTAAAATACGTATTTTGAACTGCTGACATATTATGCATTGTGCACCTTGAATATTGAAATAATACTGGCAACGTTATTTTTCCTTACTATAGTACTGTATTCCTCGCACAATATTAATATATAGTGGTCGCAAGTAATTTGCTGATATTAAATTATACCGGTCCTGTATGATCTTTTTGTCGAATGTTAAACGTTATTTATCTCCGTCTTTTACAACCATCCACTGTTTTCCCTCACAGTAAAAAATTACAGTTTGCAATTTATAACCTCATGTTAAAAGCTTTACAGCATCTTTATATCATGTAATTTTGATATCAATTACCAATATACCAAAAATAGTAGATAACAGATAGAAATATCACTCCGGCTAATGGGTAGAGAACATGGGACTGTATAATAAACTGGTTCCGAAGTTTAATTAGCTTTTTACATGCAAGGGTCGTTATTAAAAGATATTGTCTCGGCCACCCAGAACCCCCGAGTCTCTAACGTACGGATTTGTCTAGGTGATAGAGATTATAAAAGATAACGCAGTATCACATTAATCTTATATTCTTATATTAAATGAGACTTTGTCATTTGGCTCACGTGCGGTTTAGGCAAATTTTGAAAGCAAATATTTCTAAAATCTCAAAACTTAAATGTGCGTACATGGTTCGTCTTATGTAAGAGAGTTCAATAATTTACATGGAACACTGTACGAGCCTAGTTGACAATAAGAACATGAAATTGCCATTAAGAATTGTCTATTTTTTATGATTTAGTAACATGCTATATCTTCATCATGAAACACGCATCGCTGTTTTAGCCGATTATCGGATGTTGCCATTGTACCCGAAACCATTTTGGACTAAATTGAAAACTCTTGTTATATGTTAATAGAAAAACAATATTGGTTATAATTCACACCTTATCTTCTATTGTCATAATTAACCAGAAAACTCAATCATGTTTCCATATTTTATCACCCATTGGTCTGTCTTATTTTATCATCCGGAATATTTAATTTGCTTTATTTTCAAGTTTAATTCCGAAGGGCCTGGCAAGGAACTGTGTTTAGTCGTTCGGAAAGGACGAAAAAGTGAGGCCCCGTGTACATATTGACGTGCACGTAAAAAAAAGTCCTTGACGCTCGGAATTCGATATAGGAGAAGGCCGTAGTGCCTTTGCCGGGCAAATTATCTGATACAACACACTGTAATGACACAATCATGTCCGGACGGAGTAGAAAAGTAGGACGTTAAATCCCATTATAATCAATAAAAATATTATATGCTTCTTATTTTAGATTATGGGTCCCTTCTGTGTATTATGTTTAGAAATACAACCATTGATTGATACTTAGGTGGAGTTATATCAAAACTTATACTGTCATAATTTTTGTGACAAATATAATAATATACCACAGCTTCGGTGCGTTCATGCTAATTGGTCCTAATAGATCTTTATATTATGCCAAAGACTGTTTGGCACATTTGCTATATGACACACATTGCTTGAACGTGTTACATTAAAGATACATTCGTAGGTACAAGTTTTGTGATTTAATGATATATTTGGATGGAAAGCATATTCAAAGTAACCAATCTATTAAAAAATTGCTTCAATTGCCTCTCAAAAAATTGTATTCGCCGGGGATACCTATAGCTATAAATAAACCGTTGTTAGACGCAATGTCTGTCAACTTAGTTTCATTGTGGGAGGGTCCATTTTGCAGAATGTATTTATCATTACTTACTGTGCATTTACCATGTGGGGGGTTGGGACGGCCTAGTGGTCTAGAGTACCTCTGGCTTGCGTCTGTGGTTTCGAGCCCTGGTGTGAGCGTATGTGGCATGGAGAAAGGGGCGCCTTCTCAACCTCGTGGGTTTCCTCCGGGAACTTCGGTTTTCCCCCACTGCTTAAGACCCCTACGCGCAAGTGAATTATTGAAATAAAATAAAAGCCATATGCTAGTCCCGAAATGACCTAGTTGTCTTGAGTTCACGTTAAACCCCATTTCTCTCTCTGTCTCTCTCTCTCTCTCTCTCTCTCTCACTCTCTCCGCATTTACCATACATATTGAGGTCTGAGTAAATTGTTAATTATTTTGTCGACGCCTTTTTCCGCCGTTTCTACGTTGACAATCCTCAGTATTCCCAAAACCGCCCAACCTTTTGATCAAGAAATAACAAACGCTCCCTCGTTTAAGCTTACACACAACAGGCTGGCAGACAACAGTCGGGGTTGTCAGTTAGTGATAATCTGACAATTTTGCCCAGTGCTTGCTCCATGGACGTATTTCGGGTAATCCAGTATTTTTCTAGAAAGATTGTGTGTCTATACTTTCAATATATATACCAAATTTGACATACTTTTATTGGAAATAACCACCCGATAAATACCATTCTGGGAAAGTATCTTAAAGAGACATTGTAACATTTTACTTTACCACTTTGTTAAAGCCCCAATACCACTCTTGTTGTAACTGAATAATATGTTCGAATCTTTATCTGGTCAACAATTTGTACTATTTTACAATATTTTCGTTAAAAAATGATACAAATTTCATCTTAACACACCTAATTTTAAAAATTGGAAAAATTCAACTACATGCCGTAACATGGTTTTAAAAGCCTTGCGTAAGCACTTTCAAATGCAACTTGGATTTAAACATATTTTCGAACCATCGGGAGAAGTAAGATAGGTTGTAATAGATAATCTACCCAACAGGTAGGACACTTACACATCTTGTAGTTAGAATAAGGCTAATTTTTTCTGGACCTGTCAAGCCAGCAAGAGTGTTATTGTCCCTTTAAGGTCACATTTAATTGATTTGGGTAAAGATTTGGTTGTATTGTTATAATGGACAAACTGGTTACCTAAACACAGTGTCTCTCCTACTGACAGATAAAACCACCTATAGGAAGATTAGGAAGGATCCCGCCAACAGCCATAGCGACAAACTTACTGCCCATTTACCGAACCTGAAAGAACAAGGAAGACTCACCAACTCATTATTCTACAAACTCAAGGCGTCTCATCCCAGACACCTATATGCCAGAGCCACAATTAAAACCCACAAGAATCCTATTAAAGCCAGACTTCTAGTATGCTCCAGAGACTCTGTATTTTAAAATACAGCACAGTACCTATCCAAACTCCTTTCTCCATTTGGTCGAAGCCACTTCGTTTATTAAAGATTCAAAAGATTTCTGCGACAAAATACAGAACCAACCAAAAGACATACAGATTCTTTTGTGCGATGTCCTGCACTTACTAATAGGCGTTTTCACTGATATTCCTCGAGAAGAAGCCATTGAAGCACTACGCCATAGATTAACCTCCGTAGAGAATGCACTTGACACCAACCTCAGCACGGAAGACATCATCAACCTCACCAAATCTTGCATAGATTCCACATACTTTTCCTGGGGAGATGAGTTTTATGAGCAAGTACACGGATTACCCATGGGAAGCCCTTTGTCCCCAGTCCTCAGCGAGATCTAGATGGCCAGTTTTGATAAAGATCCCCTTACACCTCATCGGTTCAACCCACAGCTTGGTTTCGCAAAGTAGATGACATCTTTGTCATTCTCAAGCAAAATGAAGACCCTGACCTCCTCCTCAACCACCTCAACAACCAAAATAACAGAATAAAATTTACTATAGATAAAGAACAGAGCCATTCCCTCCCGTTCATGGGTGTCCTAGTGAAGAGATCTGAAGATAAACTGAATACCAGTGTATATAGGAGAAGTCAACACACACCGACCAGTACATTAATTATAAGTCCAACCATCCACACAGCATAATGAAAGCCACTGTATCCACTTTAGCGCGCAGAGCCGTTAACATCTGCGACGGAAATTCCGTCAGAGCTGTACTGGATCATATTGAAACTTCTTAACATAACTACCCCCGACAATTAGTGCAGAAAATCATCAAGGCCACCACTAACCCTTCTACAGATGTAAACAAACCTAAACCAGATAAACCACCAGTGAGAATAACAATACCACTTCAAGGCAAACTATCATACCAAATCAGAAGACTATTAACCCCTTCAAGCATCCAGGTAACTTTTTCTAAAGAAAGAACCCTTGAAGATCTCCTGAAGGCCAGTGGCAAACTAAACCCAACCAAACAACCAAATCCGAAAGAATGTGTAGCCCCGTTTACATTACCAAATATTACACATATGTGCATTTTTGCATATATGTATTAATTACTCACGTATGCAAAAGTATATTTGCTAAGCGTTCACATGTTATATAAGCATTCACAGTAATATCTTGAATACAGTGTTTAGATGCCAATTCCAGTATATTTGCATATGCAAATATACTATTGCATCTGGTCAAGACTAGGTGCAAATTTGCACCTGCAGTATTTTTACACATGTATGCAAATGCGTTTACATGACGAAATTTGCATACATGAGTGCAAATTTGCATACATGTGTGCAAATTTCGTCATGTAAACGGGGCTTATAAAATCACCTGCACATGTTACAGCAAATACGTGGGAGAAACAAGACGACCTTTCGATAAGAGAATTACTCAGCATAATACCAAATCTTCCACCACCAACTCAACTGTGGCCTAACACATGCTATCAAACCAAGGACACAGAATTAAAACTTACAAAACTCTGACAGCCCATCTAGCGATAGAGAAAACCCGCAAACTTATTGAGGCTGTACACATTAAAAGAAATAGCCAAAACCTCAACCGCGACACCGGGATATATTTCTGCCCAGTGCCTATGATGAACTTATTAAATAACAAATATTTGTGCTTCTCCATAGTCCTATTAATTTCATTTCCTAATATTATTATGTTTTTATCTTTTAAATCTACCTTTTCAAATTAAACAATCAGAAGTAGTCAGGTCAGTGTACATCTAGCTACAAAGAGATCACAGTTATTACAAGTTTATTATAGTTATCTAAACTCTACATGCCACATCATAACTGTAATGTAGGTTTATCCTTATTCTGTTGGTAGTATTGTAGGCATATACTACATATAATCATAGTTATTAATTGCTTAAATCCACGCATGGTTTAATGAAGCCCAATATTAATTAGTTTGTTTTTTTAAAACTCCTTTGATCTTGTTGTTGTCCTGTATGGTTTCATGAATTGTTGTTATAGTTTTCCGTATATATTGATCTCATAATTCTTGTTTTACTGTATTAGCTTGATAACGTTGAGAGAATTCTCTTCGAAACGTCGCTTAAATAATTAAGTAGCTGTTATTCCATAAGTATGTGTTTTTGTGTATTGCTCTATCCAGTTACTAAATGCATAATTGATTTGCCAAACAAAATATTCGCGTGTAAATTTAACTTACGAAGGCGGCTGTGTGGTGTATAGTAGTGTGGTGTATTGACATGTTCCTGAAGTAACGAATGCGAGTGTTACAGCATCTAGCCGCTAGCCGTTGCTACATTAGTAAGAAATTCCCAAACTAGGTAGTTATCTCCCTTTATCACAAACACGTAAATGAACAGATTCGTTTACAGCCGTTGAAAGGAGTTTTTTTTTAAACGAAAAAATTACGGAAAACCGAAGAAATGCAACTTTACTAGCGTTATAGAATAACAAAAAGTAAATTAGAAAGTTTTAGACTGACATGTAAAGTGAGTCATAGCCAAAAAGCGGAAAGGTCAAGCAACCTTGACATTAAAAGAACTTTAAACTTTGCACTTCGATTATCACAGCTAGACAATTCGGTTGGAATGCGTTCGACTTGGCATTGGCGATGATATTAATTTCTATTGGGGAACCTGAGAGGTCCCCAGCTGGGTCAGGAACCAATCGAAATTAATGCCGTAAATGTAGGGTATTACGTGAAGGCCTTGATAAGATTACTGAGTTAAAAACCAGGGTCCGTATTCAAAGGTTTTCTAAAAGTTAAGTAAGAATACTTAATTTTTACACTTAACCAAGTGTCTTACCTTAAATCGGTATTCAAAGGCTCTATTTTTCATATACTTGGCTATGTGAAAACTTAACTCCACACTTAAATTATGGAAAGCTCACATTCGCCAAAAAGCATGAATTTTCAATTAAATTGAAATTCGTGATTTTTGGCAGTGGAGGGTATTCCATAAATTTTATTGAATACCCTCTACTGCCAAATATCACGAATTTCTAACATTGCAAGCAAGTTATGCCCCCTTAAGAGCATCACTATACCTTATTAATTCTTAGTTTATATTACTATGAAAATGTTTGTCGAAACATTATATTGCAACGTTTGAAAATAGTATGATTGTAATTGGGATACATTATGATATTGAGCATCCTTGGCCGGAATGACTTTTTTCATAGATTTTTTTCCCCAAAAATTTCATCTCAATACATTACAATAAATAGTGGCAGTATAATAATAATAATAATAATAATTTATTTATAGAGCGCCTATAATCCAATACTTAGATTGCTCTATGGCGCTATTACATTATAGTAAAAGTATAAAATATAAAACACCTCAATAATAAGAACATTGCACAATTAGAATAAAATAATATGGTATACAATAATAAAAAAAAAGTATAATGATGGATATTGTAAACTTTAATTTTTTAACACTGTATCACGAATAGAAAACATTTTATTAGCAATACACAATGGCCTTTGCCTTCTAATTTAGACTGGACAAGTCATACAGTGTATTTTTTTTATAAATCTATCATTTGCAAAATTCATAGATATTTTGTAAGTACCTACATTTTAGATTTTCAAAGGCCTGGCACAGACGGTACGTACAGAAGATGCATGTTGCATTATATTTTACCTGAATAAATACTATCGATTATGTATATATGGGAATGAGATGTAAAAAAATAAATTATGCCTTACTTCTAGCGGTAGTATAAATAATTTTAAAAAATCTATAAAGATCTATGAATTGAACTTTATTATATGACAATTGCGGAAACATGATAAAGCATGTATACGAACATGATAGATGACCGGAAAAAGATATCCTTAACTATCTCGGTGGTAATAACCTTTTGGTCTATTATGGCACCACAACATCAAAGCTGCCGACGAAAAAGGTAATGGAGGCCAGCTACGCTCGGCGACATTGTCTTTGTTTCAATCTGAATCCCCTAACATTTAAAATCGCCACTACCGGACTGCTACTACAGCGTTAAAAAAGTCATTATAATCTCACCTAACTTTAAGGTACTTCCCGTAGGTCACTCAAAGTTAAGTGGATATTTCTCACTTAAACTGCCCTTTGAATACCACTTAAAGATTTACACTTACAAGTTAAGGTAGTTTAACTTTAAGGGAAAATTTGATACTTAACAGTGCCTTTGAATACCACTTGCCCTTAACTTACAGGAAGTTACTTATATTTAAGTGAAAGCTAGTAGTTAAGTGACTATCTTAGACTTAAGATATCCTTTGAATACGGACCCAGATCAAGCTGTCTCGTGAAGATGATGTAACGGTTGATCCAGACTTTGTATAGAGAACTTAACTTAACAAGGCGCATTAACTGATCTTTGTATTTAAACTGGCATGACACATAATTTCAGCTTTGTTAATGTATCTAAATATTTGTGGTTTAAAACCAAAATTAATGCCATTTTTTAACCCAATGTAAAATCAACAGCACATGTCGCGGAAAAATGTCATTTCGTTTTATTCAATGATTATAGGAATGATACTTACTTAAGAACAGTTTTATGCTGAATTTCTACCGGCATTAACTGCGGATCAATCTTAATATCAGGAACATATTCACTACCATAACACGCATTCTGAGAATGACAAGTTAACTGAAACAAAAAAAAATTGTATTAAGTTAATTGAAATATATTTAAGATCATCAAATATCATGTTTTATTTTGTTCTTTAAAATAATATACACCTTCAAACATGTGAATACAGACAAAAAAGAATTTACGGAGAGTTTAATGCAGAACTTCTTTGATTTTGATTCAATTAAAGAGGCATTAACGCTATCGGGGTTTTGAACATTTGGTACAAAAATTGCCTACACAGTTACGTCGCGCATGTACGAATTGATTGTACACAATTCGAGACAAATTAATTTGTCGAGCCATCGCTAAGATATAAAAGTTTTACCTGTCAATTTATAGTGATTCGATAATACGAGAAGCGAAATAAAAGAGCGATATGTGGTGTGTATTTATTATTATGATACGTATCGGAGTCTGGCTATTGTTGAATTAACGAGGAAAAACCATATTAACAATACTCAGACAGCACCGGAATATACGAAAACTACGGATAATAATAATAATAATAATAATAATAATAATAATAATAATAATAATAATAATAATAATAAAAATAATTATAATAATAATAATAATAATAATAATAATGCTTTATTCAGATATGAGATCATATAATCCATAGATACAAAATATTTATGTATTGTTTAATGGTCTAAAGCGAAACATTAAGTAATAATAATATTATAAAATCAAGAGGACCGTGAGGTCCGAGTGTTTTTACCATATATTACGCAATGTCGAGGCCATTACACAACTTAAAATACAGACACTTGAACGCGCGTTTACAGTGAAATACGACACGCGAGTCGCGAGTCTATTATTTCACAAGGTACGATTGGCAAGTTGTCCGTTCGATTATGTGAAATAATGGTACGCCAACATCAAAGGGTGACGTCACACCTGTATTTTAAATATATTATTACATATTAGCTGAAACTATTTACATAATTCCAAACATTAACAGTTAAACAGTGATAATATAGTACCTGTAAAATAATAAGCCAATAAAACTTCATAAATTCAAACGGGCTTTTTGGAGATATGTAGATGAAGACGAAAGGATGTTAAAGTCATAACCAAAACAGTAAAAAGGATTAGAATATTGACAATATATTGTTTCGATAAAAAGGTTACTCTTAAATCTTTGTAAGATTTAAATTTTAATATAACATGGGATAAATCTTCATAATCATACTTTCATAATGGACATTCTGGCGAAGTTCTTTGATTTCTTCTGAACAACCGGAGAATGTGAGCTTTGCACAAAAACTTAATGCAAACAAGAATGATAATAGACAGAAATGTTCAGCTATACTCCCCACTCTCAACTCACCCTAGATAATTTGCCCCAGTAGTGTGATGGAAAAGGTGGCAGTTGCCGAAACTGTCAAGTGGTTCCGTGTACTAATACTCTGACGATTCGAGAAGGGGTTTTTTTTATTGTTGACTTGGGTGTCCTTTCTACATTGATCCGTATTCTTCTGGAATTGATTCATGTTTGTTGTAATCGTTTTTGTAACTTTCACCAGCTATAGTTTATGTAAAATGGGTTCAACATTTTTAAGCAGAAAACATTAGGCGGTGGATCATTCTACAATTTAAGAGTCGTACAATTTGTGGTTTTCAGGGAATTTAAAGAAAGGTCCTGAATTTACTGTACCATCGGTAATTCATGCCTAATTGTTTAATAGTTACGTGATTCTACGGTTATTCAGAATATGGTATAATTCAAAATTTATTTTCTGTAAGAGCGATATACATGTATATTGTCTTTTAACTTGAATTTAAACCAGCAATGACGATAATTTTAAATATTCTTTTCGGTATGGTAAACTTAAGTTGTAAAATAATTATTGCTATTCCTTTTTTTAAATGTTAAATCGATAATCATATTTCATAATTGTAATTTACAAGACAGAGACGAATGACTTCTTCTTAAATTTATCGCTGTCGAAATTATTCGACACAAACCACAACCATTTATATGTTTGAACAAATGAAACAACATTGTCGTTGTGACATTGTTTTCAAATCAATAGACAAGGAATGGGGAATTATTATGGCCGAAACAATATTGTTATCTTTACAAATTATTGATTCTAATTTCATAATAGAAAATTTTATGGCCTTGTTTAACTATGGTGTATATAGTTATATACTCAAAACAACAAAGGGGGGGGGGGGTATGTGATGACATGATACATGACTTGAACTAAGGGTTAATGAAAACATTTATCATATGCCATCTTAATGGTATTGAATGGAATATGTCTGCTGGCTAAATTTGGTAAGGAGTTCCTGTCCCATGTAAGGTGTAGAGTATTCCGTTCTATATATGGAATCGGGACGGTGGTAAGTCTCTGATGTAATTCAATTTGAATGGGAGCACTATAAAATAGAGTGCGGAGATATAACTCGGGAGAACTCACACCGCCTGTCATATCAGCCATATACACTTATTTGAGACTAGGAAGAACTGTGATTAACGCTTCTAATTTATTCAATTGAAATACTTAAGAAAATAACCTGAACCATAGTTGTAACTTAGTTACGGAAGGGAAAACAGCATGGGGATTAAAGATTTATAGCATTACAATAAACGGGGTTTTTAAAATGAGAAAAATATGTATAATTAAAACCACGGCTACAAATTAAGATGATAGGCGCGTGTACATACAAAAATGTTTTGCGGCTAAATATATCTCATACTTTGACATTCAATAGGTTATGTGGGCAGAATATACAGACTGTTATCTCTGTTCTATGGCATCAGATGTTTTGTTCTCGCAACTTTGATATCCATTGAGATTCTTCTGATTGAATATCTCGTTTTTTACAAGATAAAGAAGAAGCATCGCCGCCAGTAAACCTGCGTTCTTTTACATCATTTAATTAACGGCCATACTCCCGTTTTTATAACTCAAAATTCAATTTGAAAAGCGATCAATTTTCATTACATCTTCCACATTGTCTGACCCAAGCCAAACCAATATTTTTCTTCAGTCTGGAAATTACATCATGGCCATAATCCAAAATATCTAAAGACAGATTATATTTCGTTTTTGTCTTTCAGACATTTAAACAAATTCCCAAATATCACATCAGCCAATTAGGTTGCGTTTCGGTTTATTTGCGTGTTCAAAAGGGACACGAGGGTTGCGTTTATCCACATAAACAAGAATACGGCGATCAACTAAATAAAAAATATATATTGATTTTGTCTAATTAAATGGTTTTTACTAATTGTAGAATGTTCAATTCCAGATGTGGCTAGGAAATTTTCGTTGTAATAAATGTTCAAAATGTCACGTTACGCCTGGGCATATCTCAAGTAATCCATTAAAATTTTGTGTTTGGGTAATCGATTTGTACAAATATAGATTTTAATTCTATAATACGAAATATGACTTCCTCAACAAAGCGATTTGAAACAATATGGAATTCCGATGAAACTAGAATGAGAAATTAAAATACCAGACGTGTTAGCATTCAGATTTATTCTGAATAGGAAATGAGAGAGAGGTTCAGCCTACATGTAAATGTCGCTAAATCAATTATGTACATACTTTACACAGATATATCCTTTTTACATATACAGTGTGTCCCGCATTACTGTATATTTGTTCAGCGATGGTGTAAATAATACGTCTTTAATACCTCACTATAAATGGGTCAGAGGTGTGGTTTCTTCTTCTTAAAATCCTGTCTCCATCCCTTCACTAATATGAAGATTCTAAATACATAACGTCCGTATTACATTAAAAATGCAAATGCGATAATAGACACAATTAGAAATAATCTCACGTTACATAAAGATGTTAAATACATAATATGTTACGTGGAGATAAATACTTCAGTAACAGTCGTATCCTAGATATGCCCCCACCCCCTACAAACACACACATACACACTCCCGGGGGAAAGACGGTGACAAATTAAACATATTTATCCCATTGTTTACGGTGGCTGATTAAGGACACACAAAACGAAAATATCTCGAGCGCTCGAGATATTAAGTCGAGCGCTCGAGATACTAAGACGAGCGCTCGAGATACTAAGTCGAGCGCTCGAGATAGTTAAGTCGAGAGCTCGAGATAGTTAAGTCGATCGCTCGAGATAGTTAAGTCGAGCGCTCGGGATAATTAAATCGAGATACTAAGCGCTCGAGATACTAAGTCGAGCGCTAGAGATAGTTAAGTCGAGCGCTCGAGTTAGTTAAGTCGAGCCTTCGGGATAATTAAATCGAGCGCTCGAGATAATACAATTGAACACATCTCAACAGATGTTTTAAGCTGTATAATTTTCAGGGACGGCGGAAGAAAATCTTGATTGGAGGGGGGGGGGGCTTCAATACTAAGTCCCTATAGGCGAGGGACCAGGGGCCGCAATATCTTGAAGAAAAGAATACTTGCGGCCAAATTATTGGGGGCTAAAGCCCGGGCAGCAACTGAATTCGAACTGCCAAGGGATCTTTTACGTGTACGCCAATGTATACACGGGACCTCGGTTTTTCGTCCCATCCGAACGATTAGGCATCTGTCCTTGGGTCGTTGTTGATTGTATTATCTCGAGCGCTCGACTTAGTATCTCCATCACTCGACATAATTATTTCGAGCGCTCGACCTAACTGTCTCGAGCGCTCGACTTAACTATCTCGAGCGCTCGACATAGTATCTCGAGCGCTCGAGGTATTATTTTTTTTGCGTGTCGTTAATGAGCCACCGTAATTGTTATATCAAATAGATTTTTTGGAATCTTCAAATGAATAAATGAACAGCTTAAGAATTCGAAGAGAAATATATATTGAAATTGCCATTAAGCAACAATGCTCCAGTCACCTTCGCTTTGCTTTTTTTTGCGGATTAATAGTACGTCTTCACAAAATAAAAACAATTCTTGACTCTGCAGCATCCATAATTGGTTTTGTTAATTTACCAGGCAAACATTGTGGGTTGGAGAGAACGTTCTTTCCCGACCCGACTATTGCTTTTATTTGTACATGTGGATTTGGGTTCTGATTTAGAACTGATTGTACGTAGGCGTGAATACAAAAACAGACGAAGCGTGTGCAAGTCTGAAAGAAATCTAATTCCCGTCATTAATAATTACCAACTAACAAACATGCCAAATGATTCAAGGAAAACAAACTGGTTATTTACTAAACAAAAACAATGAAATAAAATGTTAAAACCAATGAGGGTACAATAAAAATGCATACTCAACCATGGCGTCTTCGAATGCAATTATTGACCGGCTGAGTTCAAGATCTTGAATCGGAAACCGAATCCCCTTGATTGCCGTTAGAGCCGGTATTCTTAAATATATTTTGTTCGGCTTCATTGTTTATAGATGTTCTGGACACGTTTACAACCCCGCGAATACTTATCAGACGTCCTTATCTGGCGTCTGATTACAGTTCCCAATTTCCGTCCAGTACTGAAACTAGTCATTTACATAAGATCGACGATACTTCAAAGTCGTCGAGGACAATCCGAAATGACAGGAAATTAAAGATCGCCAGACTCTTACTTTAGAGCTCATTGATTGTCTATATAGTGGACATCTTACACCCGCTGTAATTATATCAGTCGTGTTTTATATCGTCCATGAAAATACTGGCCATATTAATTATAAGCCGTCGCAAATTATTTTGATTGTTCCTTATGGTAGTGGGATGAAGTTGACCGCACGAGGTTAGCCCATCAATAACCACACAATAATTACTGGTTTAGCCCAGTCAATAAATACTTCTTCCATCAGATTTAACAACAACTAATCAATCCTATTATTTACAAACAAAACTTCGCCTAATAATGGGTTGACCATGCACACTCGTCAAACGCAAAGTGATATCGAGTATTCTTGCATTTTTTATATTATCTTGGTTGTTTATTGGACAAAACCCCTTTAAGCTTAACTAAAGAAATAATTTTTAAAAGGTAACGCCCTAAACGACCGCCAAATTTGTTTTAAATTTAAAGTATCCCCAAGCAGCGAAAAACGCAGGAAAAAAACCTCTAGACGAAAAACAACCCACATTGTTATTCAAGCAGCGAATAACGAGCTGTTTGGTATTCGTTTTTCACCTCGCTATTCCGGATTCACATATGAAGGCGTTCGTGATTTTGAATGTGGATAATTCATTATTTAATTCAAAACAATCAGTACAGCAATATAATAATGGATTGTAAAGTATCCCCTAGCAGTGGAAAACTCATTAAATGGCGTATAGTCGGTAAATAAACCAGATTGTTATTCAAGCGGTGAATAACGAATAACGGGATGCCCTGCCTTGGCATTCGATAATAGCGAGACAAGCTACCTCGTTATTCGTTATTCAACTTTTTATTCGGGATTCAAATATGCAGTTAGCCATGGCTAGAATGTCAAGTATACCCCCTCCCCCAGTAGTATAAGACACAGCAAAAAGGATTTCTAGACGAAAACAGTCGGGGTTGTTATTCAAGCAGCGAAAAACGAGCTGTTTGTTAATCGTTTTCCACCTCGTTATACACATATGAAGGTGTTCGTGATTCTTTAATTAGAATATTTTAGGATTTAATTCAAATTGATCAGAATAATGGATTGCAAAGTATCCCGTAGCAGTAGAAGATTCATTAAATGACGTATATTCCGTGAATTAACCAACCAGATTGTTATTCAAGCGGTGAATAACGAACAACGAGGTGGCCTACCACGTTATTCGCCAATACCGAGACAAGCTACCTCGTTATTCGTTATTCAACTTTTTATTCCGGATTTTAATTATGTAGCTAGCCATTACTAGAATGATGGCTGTCAAGTATCCCCCAATAGAATAAAACACAGCATGTTTTTGAAGCAGCGAATAGCGAGCAGTTTGTTATTCGTTTCTCATCTTGTTATGCAGGATTTACAATATGAAGGGGTTCATGCATCTTCAATGAGGAAAACTCACGATTTAATTAGAAACGATCACTATACAACAAAAAATAATGGATTGTAAAGTATCTCCTAGCAGTAGAAAACTCATTAAATGACGTATATTCGGTAAATAAACCAGATTATATGAAATATGACTAGATGAGGCTTTTAATAATACACGCCACTAAATCCATTGCTCTACATCAGGCCGACCTTTCTCCATTATATAACAATATTGTTATTACCTAACTGATAAATTATGCTGGGTATTGCTCTTTAACAAAAACTACACCAATTCGATCATTCACATGCCCATGGGTGTCCTTAGGTGTGGTTATATATTCCATTTACTAAATTAAATACTAAATTTTGTAAATCAATATTAAATGTTATTGTTAACTCATGAACTTTTAGAACAGTCATATATTATGGTGAGCTGGGCAGAACCCCATTCTTAATAAATTGTTTGTTTAAATGTATTAAATACTGGTTTAAGTTGTTATATATGCCAAATGATAGATTTTTAAAAGCTTGTTATATTTGCTTGTAAAATTGGATAATACTGACAGATTCAAGAGGGCTACAAATATTATATGAATATGGATACGGGATGGTTTGGGATCTATAATACGTTGGAAATGTTCAGGGCCCTGTTTCTCGAAATCTTATCTAAAGATAAAATCCAAGCGTCTGTAGATACTTCAATTTTGATCGGCCAAGCATTAAATCAATCTAATATTATTCAAACAAATTTGGATTTTATTTTAGTGGTATCGAGTTTGTTTTCAAACATGCAAGCCTTTCTCAGTGCTCTTATCTATACCCAAAACGTATGGAAGGATAACGTTGCCAATATTATTTCATTGTTCACGGTGCAAACTGCAAATGTCAGTAGTTCAAAATACGTCTTTTAGTTTTACAATTTGCCATTTCTATTGCTCAACAATACAAATGTAACGGTGTTAAAATACAGAATACACTGGTCAATAACACAAAATAGTGCAGTATTGTTATTCTAGCGGTAGTTATTCGTTATTCGTTATTTAACTTTTTTATTCAGGATTTAGTTATGCAGCTAGCAAATAGCAATGACTAGAATGGTGGATGTCAAGTATCCCCCGGTAGTATTAAAGACAGCAAAACGACTTCTAGACGACAACCCGTTCACATTGTCATTCGAGCAGCGAATAACGAGCTGTTTGTTTTCCGTTTTTCACCTCGTTTTTCGGGATTCACATATGAAGGTGTTCGTGTATCTTTAATGAGGATATTTCAGGAATTAATACAAAACGATCACTAAATAACCATAGAATATTAGATTGCAATATATCCCCTAGCTGTAGAAGACCCATTAAATGACGTATATTCGGTGAATTTTGTACTCCTAGGGGGGATTTGTGCACTCCACTATTCTATTGTTATCTTGTCATCGCTGCTTGAATAACAATGTGGGTTGTTTTTCGTCTAGAGGTCGTTTTGTTGCAGTTTTTGCTGCTTGGGGATACTTGACATTAATCATTCTTTTCATGGCTAGCTGCATATTTGAATCACGGATAAAAAGCTGAATAATGAATAACGAAAATGAGATGATGTATCCCTCGTTATTCGCGAATAATCAGGTGATCCACCTCGTTATTAATTATTCGTTATTGGTGAATAACGAAAAGAGAGAGAGGGAGATATGGGGTTTAAGGTAAACTCGACACAAATTATGTCATTTCGGGACTAACATATGGTTCAATTTTATTTCGATTATTAGATAGAGATCGTTTCTATATTAATAGTATAGCTAAGCAATCTATGACTTGCTTAACAATCTAATCTCGCAATACGGTTTACAATCAAATACATACTATCGATCGTAACCCTCCGCTGGCCAACTCTATATATATCCTTCATGATCAAGCATATGAATTATGACTAGATGAGGCTTTTAATAATACACGCCACTAAATCCATTGCTCTACATCAGGCCAACCTTTCTCCATTATATAACAATATTGTTATTACCTAACTGATAAATTATGCTGGGTATTACTCTTTAACAAAAACTACACCAATTCGATAATTCACATGCCCATGGGTGTCCTTAGGTGTGGTTATATATTCCATTTACTAAATTAAAAACTAAATTTTGTAAATCAATATTAAATGTTATTGTTAACTCATGAACTTTTAGAACAGTCGTATATTATGGTGAGAACCCCATTCTTAATAAATTGTTTGTTTAAATGTATTAAATACTGGTTTAAGTTGTTATATGCCAAATGATAGATTTTTAAAAGCTTGTTATATTTGCTTGTAATATTGGATAATACTGACAGATTCAAGAGGGCTACAAATATTATATGAATATGGATACGGGATGGTTTGGGATCTATAATACGTTGGAAATGTTCAGGGCCCTGTTTCTCGAAATCTTATCTAAAGATAAAATCCAAGCGTCTGTAGATACTTCAATTTTGATTGGCCAAGCATTAAAATCAATCTAATATTATTCAAACAAATTTGGATTTTATTTTAGTGGTATCGAGTTTGTTTTCAAACATGCAAGCCTTTCTCAGTGCTCTTATCTATACCCAAAACGTATGGAAGGATAACGTTGCCAATATTATTTCATTGTTCACGGTGCAAACTGCAAATGTCAGTAGTTCAAAATACGTCTTTTAGTTTTACAATTTGCCATTTCTATTGCTCAACAATACAAATGTAACGGTGTTAAAATACAGAATACACAGGTCAATAACACAAAATAGTGCAGTATTAATAGTTATTTTGAACATTACAATTCTGCATTCTGCATTTTGCATAATAGACAAATGTATAATAGAACCTTGCATAGTAGAACATATACATACCTTATATTGGATCTATGGAAACAGTCCGAACTATGACGTAAATGAACGATTCCTGCCTGCACCGGGATTCGAAATGAAGTTAGCACACAATAAAAAAAACCTAGATATAATTATCACGAAAATAATTGTATAACTTTATATTAGAAAATAACATTATAAGACATATTAATGCAAAGTATATGTGTAATATTACCGTAAACATTCTACAATATTGGAGAATCGGGTAAGGGTAGTCTCACTGCGCACAATATAACTTCTAAACTAGCTTTCGTGACCCCAAGATCTTTATTTCACCAACTCGACAGATGCATAAGACGTTGGCGTGTCGAGTTATATAATTGCAACGTTCTTAGCATCCGGCTTCGAGCCGAGGATCATGGGTTCAATAAACAAAGGGTACACCTAAGCTACATTACAAAATGTTTTTTTTTGTTTCACGGAATCAAGTGATGAATAAACTACTCGAATAAAAAATTCAGAAGCTGCCTATGCTGGCTTTTCGAGAAATATCACCGTAGACATACTAAAACAATTTGGGAATCGAGTTAGGGAAGCTCATCGCCCACGCGATAACTTCTAAACTAACTTTGGTGGCTTCAAGATATTTATGTCATCAAATCGACAGATGGATAAGATATGAACATGCAAAATTTCATTAACTTTCTATGTTGACGTATCGAGTTATACCACCGAAAAGTTCCTAGCACCCGTATTCGAGGCGGGGTTCGTGGATACAATAAACAACGGGTACGCCCACGCTGCATCAAAAAGCACCCAAACCAGATTTGGTGGCAAAATGTTTTTCGTTTTGTGGAATTAAGATATGAATAAACTACTAGAATACAAATATGCTGGCTATTAGAGATATATTACCGTAAACGTACTAATTATGTGGGGGAATCGGGTTAGGGTAGGCGCACTGCGCACACAATAAGCTCTAAAATAGCTTTGTTGGCTCCACGATCTTTAATTTACCAAATTGATAGATGCATAAGGTATAAAAATGCCGAATTGCATTAATTTTCTGTGTTGGCGGAACCGGCCTCGAATCCTGTGCTGGGAATTTTTCGTTGGTATAACTGGATACGCCAAGTAAATGAAATTTGGCATCTGTTGAAATCTGTCCGCCCCACCCTCCGCATTCTGGGATAGTAGGTTAGGGAGATGACTGGATATTTAATTTGGACAGGATTTCGATACAAACTCTCTTTAAATGTCAACTAAACTATCTGGGGATTCCGTTTAAATAGCTGGTTTCATTTGAAACTTGGTTCAATGGGTGTTTTCTGTTCGCTTATTATCTGCACTGCAAACCGTCGAGATCAGTGTAAAACGTTAGCACAATAATAATCAAACAATAATAACTTCAAACAGTCAAGCTGCGACACTCCATAGATGTCATAAATCGTATGGAAGCCCCTTCGCTCCATCCTCTTGCTTTTGCGTTCTTAACTCAACTAAACGTAGCAAGATTTCTTGCCGTCTTGTCATAGTTGTACTGCACAACGGGAAGCCAAGTACTGACTTCTTGGCTTCATTATTACTTGCCTTCTTGCCGTTGACTCATAGAAAAATAATGTAGTTAGAACTCGGCAATTATCTTTGTCTATCGAAATCTGTAGAAACAAGGTCAGTGGGTTTCAGATATTTGAAATGGAATTTGAAATCTGAATATAATTATGGCGCCTATACATCGGATGACCCCCTGTCATTATTACAGACAGTGCATGAACGCTTAGAGACAATCGGATTGATTTTACTTGAGAGTGTTATTGGTATGGTGGGCTGTTCATTATACAACTTGTCTAGCTTGTTATAACCATTCTCCAGATCATTCTACAGATATAATATTGGACGAGATAAATCATATATTATCTTTAGTTTGTCTGGACATATTAATCTCAGGGTTAACATCACAATAATATTATTAGACAATAAATCAGGCGTGACTGGAAAAAGCTCTGTGTTCAATTTGGCTTTGTAATCAATTTAAACACTAAACTAAGAAGATGATTGAATAGGTGAGATTTCCAAACGTAAAATGAAGTTAACGATCAGGGGCACAATATTTCGGCGTTAGTGTGATCGATCATGGGCATCAGATGTCGGCGTGTATCTTAACAACCAACGGCATGAGATCTGGGCGTTGATTTTAACTCAAGAGGCATGCGGTGTTTGTGACATTTTTCATTTGGAAATGCATATATACAGCCGCATATACATCCCTTCTATAGTACGCATGTTTTATTGAGCACGTATTCTGGCATGTATGTAGCAAGTGCCAAAATGGATCCCCTTGACTTAGAAACAAAACCGACAGGGATGAAGCAAAACTAAGTTAGCCGAATTTCTCTTCAACACTGAAATATTGATACCAGTGATTCAGCAACAGGCTTGAAGTTAGCATTTTGTGTAAACAACTGAATAATCATTTGCAGATGAAATGCTTGACAGTAATATGAAACCAATCAAGATTCAAACCACAACAATTCAATTGACATTAATACAAGTTAATATGTTTGTAACGGATACGCTGTTACAATCAATTAATCACTGACTCAATAAGAGATAAATGTTTGGAACGGCATTGGGAGCTCTTCGCCGAGTACATTGGTTAAAATATATTCTATTTTAATGTTTCTTTAGCATTATTGATGTTCACTTCGTCATTTTCTACAGTTCGTATATAATTTACAAAGACAATATTCACCCATCAAATTATTATTTGTAATTATAATTGCTTTTAAGAGAGCTAAAAGCTGTTAAAAGCTTTTGGCTTATAAAGTTTAACAAACATAAACAAATGCTACATCATTCACCAATTACTGTAATTTGAAATGATTTAAAATGGTGGTTAGTGACACTAACTTAGTGTCATGGTATATTGATAGAGTAAATAATACTACTAGGTATATTGTATGGAAGTGTGGTACCATAATATCGAAAAAAAATGAGGTTCTTCAATCGGTGGTTGCACAATTGTCCAGGGAACAAACTTGCAAAATATTATGCTGATCATACTCGAATTGGTGGACCCTCCGGCGTCCCCCTACACGAAAACAACATCGTTTCCACAGTTTTCCAATCCCATTCAAACATCTGAAATGGTTTATTTTCGATCTTTCTCCGGTGTCTAAAAAGAATATTGGGATTTTAATGGGATTCCAATTTGTAATAGCCACTTGCGTCTTCACGTCACGTTGTAATAAACCTGTATTAATTCCCCATCAAATTGTTCTTTCAATAAATATTTTAAAAATAATGGCACAATATACAAACTCACTGATATAATACCAACCAACATTATACTCTTTACGCATTCGTTATAATACACCTGAATACTACTTGTATTAAATAAAGACATTAGAAAGAAGCAGCTGGCCTTGATATTAATATCGATGTCGAAAATTGATGCCGTTGTACATGATAAAACAGATTCGTTCAGTTTGGAGTTATTGAATACTCTTTAGTTCTGAGTAATATTCCCGAAGACACGGTGTACAATGTTATTTTTATTTCATTATTCTCATAAATATTTGTAATTTGGAATTTTAAAGACAAATCAGTATCTTTGCATAGTATGCTATCATCTTATTCCATGTGGGTTGACTTCCTGGTCCTTCCCGTCTCAACAGTCGCAAAATCATAACTATTAAGGCTGAACTTCGATTACAAAACTACATAAATAATTAAATAAAAGAAAGGGTAACGCCCAATTTTTAGAATTGGTGTTTCTATTCCGTTGTGCCAAACATGTCACTAAATAAGAACAAATTGGTTGTTGTTGGTAGATTTGTTATTGTTTGTGTGAACTCAGTTTTTCTGTTATTTGTAGAGCAAAACTACATCGTGGTTGACTTATTTCGTCTAATATGAACCTGGTCAGACCTAATAAGTGTGTAGCAATACTTTTTTCAGGGAGCTGATACTGAAATAACTTCAATCAGTCAGGAGGTAATTGGTAGTTGACTAGCTATCCGGGTGTCGATTGACACGGCATAATACAGGAAGTGTGCGAGGCCTGTCTGTGTGTTTGTCCGCCGAAAGCGATCGCCATATTAGTTCTACTAATTAAAAAAAAGTATGATGGTTGCTTCCGGTGTTACCTTTTTTTAAATTTAATTATTTCTGTAGTTTTGTAATCGGCGTTCAGCTTTAACCAATACCTGACAGAACATGAAAATTCAAACATTCTTCTTCGATTTTAGACCAAAAAGTAAAACAAAAATGCCTTGCAAACAGGGAGAAAAGGGAGAAAGAGATAATTTCTCCGAATGTCAGCGCCACCAAAACAATATTGCACAGGTGGCGCTGACATAGATAGACTTTGGGGTCGGTTTAATGTTGTCTGTTCTTGTACATCTAGTTTTGTCCATTTCTTGCTGCACAGGTCTTCTGCGTGTTTCATTATTGGGTGTTACGTTATTTACCCAAAACAAAATAGTTTACAAGCAAAGTAATAAACACCGTTTTCTTCACATTATACTTAAATCGACTGAATATAGTGCAAATTCCCTATTTATCTGGAAATAAGACAGAAACAGGCCAACAGAACCAGGTGTTTCGGCAAAAGCGTACGATTGGGCAAGATTTATAGGATCTATAACAAAATAGTTCCATTTGAAGATGGTGCCCACTTGGCAAAATTCACAAGCACCTCAAATTGTATTGAATTGTCATTTTTAATTTAGACCAAATCCAAAAGGTTTAGTTATTTTAATTTTAATCAATTTGTCGTGTCTTCGGTTGAATATCATATTATAAAAAAAAGATAATAACATAAATATTATAGAGAAGGATTAACGTCCGCTTCTGTCGAGGGTGATAATACCTCTTCAAAGAACAACATGATAATGAATTAGTACGTAGCTTTCTAAAAATAAAACATGTCTCGACTATGATAAACCATTACTTGCATTTCTTTGGCCATGACACAGTTGGTCGCAAACAAGACAGTCATAGAACCTGTTTAAAATATCTACCATTGTATTAAATCAAGATAGGAATGTGAATGGTGTTACTTAATTGCTTTGTTATGTCGGTTGACAGCATAAGGTCAATCGCCGTGTCATATCCAAAGGAATCAAATTACACTCAGAAATGAGATAATACAGATAAACGACCCACAGAAACGCAATGTTTGGATTATTTGAAATACATCTGACGGATATTGCTTACAATCTGAACATATATCAACACGTCAGTAATTCTTGTCAGCAATAAAGACATGTTACGTCGACTCCTTTAAAAATTAAGAAGACGTGAATTGAGTTTTTAGAAGAGTTTTATTTTACGTAAAATAATCATTCTAGGAGATATTTTCGTAACAATGGACATTTCTACAATACTAAACGCATAGCCGATCTAACCATCATGTAATAACATCCATTTGACCAATCTTGAAGCATGTAATAATATTCAGCTGACCAATCGAGAGAAGCATGTGAATACATTAATCTGACCGATCTAGACATCATGTGATAAAATTCAGGAGACCAATCTAGAAGCATCTAATAAAATTAATCTGATCGATCTAGACATCATGTAATAAAATTCAGTTGACCAATCTAGAAGCATCCAATAACATTAATCTGATCGATCTAGAAGCATCTAATAACATAAATCTGACCCATCTAGACATCTGACCAATCTAAACGTAATGCAATTTGAATATGATTGTTTTATGTACTCAAACACAAAAGTGTCAAGCCAATTTGTTTGTCCGTTAATTTTATAATTGATGTTATAGTAAACTTTTACAGCATTCGTCGCTGGTTGTAGCTAAATGAAGCAAGATTTTATATTTGTATAGAACACGTTCGGTATTTCCAATGTTCTACGACTTGTAACTAGATATATAATCCCATACGACTATCTCTGGGTAACAACAAGCGATGCACTTATAAATAAATATTGTGAACCTTCAGCATACAAATAATGAAATTGACATTTATGCCTTGAAACTAAATAAAATGAATTTTAGCCAGGGAGTAAAAGTTACGTCTACAAAGCATGAAAAGAAGACCATTTTTACTGTATAAAAACTCAAGAAATAACAAATACACGACAAAGCAAAGCAGCGCATGGAGGTGATTTATATCTTGACGTTTTAGACGAGGAATATGTCTGTGGCGATTTCTCTTTGCCAACGACATGCACAGAATAATATGATGCAGACAATTTAACTTCCCCTTTATCGTCCATGATTGGCTGTAAATGACGTTGTGATTGTCTAGTGGGTTCTATGTTTCTCGAATGACGCACTGTTGGAAGATGAAGTCAAAATAAAATCCGTCAAGATTAACGAAAGGGGCAAAAAACAAGCATAAAGTAAAATTCAATATAAGACTTCACGCAAAAAATACTGCAAGCATTTCTTCTTATAGAAAATCAACTCCAATTGTCTCTGACATTTTGTAATCTTTCTGTCATGTATCAACAGTACCACAAGTTCCGTATCCGCTGTGTTGAGTTCTTCCCGGCCATTGTCCGTATGGGCAATTTAATATAATTTCCGCCTTTAATGAATAGTTGTTCCAAGTATTGTAGAAAGCGTTGGCCATTTTGTTGAAAGAAAATTAAGATGATGAAAAGAGTCTGGGTTTTATAATTGTCTAAAGATCCAAATTATGTTGTAAAATTTCTTTCAGGACAACCTGACTAACATTTAATTTTGACTTATTAGTTTAAGAACTGAGATAATTTATTTGTAGGCGGGTGAGTATGAGTATAGGAACTGGGATACACTAGGGGTAGATGGTGAGTATTGGTACCAGAATTAAGATATATTATTGATGAGAATAAGTATTAATTTAATTAGTGGGATAAGTTAGGTGTAGAAGGGTGAGTATATTTGATCTGGGTGAGTTATTGGTTAGGGTTGAAAATGGGCGGGTGTTTAGAAAATAGGAAACAGGAAACAGGACAATGAGTCACATAATAAAGAAACAAAATTTACAACGCTGGTGTGTTCATTTATGATGAATATACATGTATAAACTAAAAAAACGGAACACTTGTCCAAAAATGATGATTATTAAAATAGGAGATACACATTACATATATATTTTAATGTTTTAAACAAATCCACACGTGACAGTTTCAGAGCCTTATATAGCCAAAATTAATGAAAACGTTTAAAATTGGGTGATGGGTATCTTTAGTTATACATTTTAAAATAATCTATCATTAACTGAATGTTGATTTCCTAATCTAATAACCTACTTATGTCTGTATAAATACTTGGAATTTTGACTAATTAAAATACTTCATTAAATGGAAAAAAGTCGGCGGAAGAAGAGTAATATTCGCCAGTAACAGAAGCACGGCTTCACGTTTCCACACAATCATATAATACGGTATTGAACATAAATAACTATCAAAATAGGTTATGTACTTTGTTTTGAAAGATACAGATAAAAACGTTAAATGTTTTGAAAAGCTTTCAATACATTACCCTCAAGTTTGCAAAAGAGCTCATTGTAGTCCTAGCTAATTGACAGTTGAGATTCAAAATAAGATTATCTCGTGACGCCGCTACCAGGATAACATTTCCATCTCAACACACATCCTGCCCGTCTTCATGGGGCCGAATGGTGCAGAAAAGTAGGACGGTAAACCCCATTTCATTTAATTTACAATATATCGTACACTTTGTCACGTTATCATAACTAAAATATGTAATTGCAACAGCTGCAACTAGCCACTGCAAACAAAATATTAAGGTCCGATTCTTTGATCTCTGTCTAAGGTGTACTATCTAAAGGATGCTGGATTTTATCGAACAAATCTTTCTCATGTCTAATGCAGGAGTTAGGAAAAACGTCGCTCATCTGTCCTGTTCTTGTGGTCTTAAAAGACACTGATGGATTAATTGATCTTGATTAAATTCCCCACTCGTTTTCCGGTTTCAACTAAAAGTGAATTAACCCCAAAAATAAATTTGCTAACAGCATGTCGACTATTTGATAGATTTAGACAAGATGTCAGTATCTATTTATAACTTTCCATGTGACATTTAAGGTCGTTTTCTTTTGTGTTTTTGTTTTCAAGTTGAATCACCCGAAAATGTACTTGAAGTCTTAAACGACAATCAGATCAAACAATTAACCATCCGCTCACCAACAGCTGTGTAATCCAGGATGCGCAGACGATTTATAATTGTTTCAGTAAAAAAAGTGGGTGCCGGCGTGGTTTATCCTTGTCAGTGATGCAGGACAAAGAATCTCGAAAGGAACAGTGTCTAGTGACTAGTCGATCCGATGTGACAAAAAAGACGAATTTACGTGCACGCCTGACCGCTTGAACTCAAACAGGAGTACGCCGTAGCACCGCTGTTTGGGCGAAATTTCCCTCAAAACATAGACCTACTGTAAAACCTTATCATTAACCCAGTTGGTGCTGAACAGCAGAATGTTAAACCCCGGTTTCATTTCATTTCTTACAAGATAAATATAATCCAAGACGGTTGCTCAAACGCTTTAAAAAGGGACCTAAACCCCTTTATGTTAAAAAAAAACATCTAGTATAAGAAATACAGATCTGCATTTAACTACCAACAAGCTGTTGTCGTGCAAGATACGCTTACACTTTGTAAGAGATAGACAGAGAATAGGCTAAAACGCGATTTTTCATACAATTAGGTGGCATAATCCCGGAAGTTTACACCAATATCGACAAGAACCGAGATCTGTTGGATATAAACCTGTTAAGTTTCATCAAAATCGTATAACAAGTGTGACCTCTAGAGTTTCCACAAGCTAAAACCGTGATTTTTCGTACAATCAGAGGCCATAATCCATGAAGTAAAGGTGCGATACATGCCAATATCGAAAGGAACCGTGTTCTTTGGGGTATAATCATGTATTTCAAGTTTCGTCAAAATTGGATAAAAAGTTGTGACCTCTATAGGGTCCACAAGCTAAAAAGTTGACTTTTCGTACCATTAGAGGCAATTATCCATGATGTCTCGATCCGGTACATGCCAATATGAAAAGGAGTCGAGATCTTTTGGAGATAAACCTATATTTCGAGTTTCGTCAAAATCGGGTAAGAATTGTGACCTGTGGAGTGTCCACAAACTAATTGTTGACGGACAGACGTACGTCTAGACAGACAGGGGCGACTACGATATACGTTTACATCAAAATGTGATCGTATAAAAAGACGATAGCAAGTATTCGATACATATACACCTGGCGGTAGTTTTCTCTTTGATGTGCATAGCAGTTATATCTCATAACAACCTGTCATGACGTCATCATAGGTTGATATTCTGTTCATATCAACCGCTGATGACGTCGTGACAGGTTGATATGAAATATCAACCGCTAATGACGTCATCTCAGGTCGATGTATTCGACTCCTATCAACCGCTGATGATCAAAATAATACAAAAAACACAGAAATAAATTTTTATTCTTGTAACAATTAAAAAGTATTTTGGTACAGTTTGTAACATTCAAGACAGAAATAAACGGCGTACTTATCGGCATATTTAAATCGGTTATCCATACTCGACCATGTCTAAGATAACTTTCAGAATCAACTTTCCGTCCACACACTACGCCTTTTGATCCAAATTTTCTTTAGATTTGAATAGATCCTCACCGATAGTTGCATCCACATCAATTCCATCGTCAATTTGTTTGCTAAAGGGGTTGATTATTCGTCTGACTTCGTATTCCTATCAATTTTTTTTGTTCTTTTGCTATTCAATTCTTCAAAATGGCGAATTGTAAACAAAAACAACCACGTAATTGCACGTGATTAATTCGGTAATATTCGTTATTTGACGGAAAGTACCGAGTAGGTAGCCCAATCGTCGTTGGCCTGTAATGGAAGAGACCATTTAATTTAAGGGTGGGCGTTGTATATGTCAGATATTAACCAATCATACCTCAGTTGCTAAATTTATATCACCCTTGGGCTGCGCCCGCGGGTTATATAATATAGCAAACTCAGTTAGGTTAATATCCTATACATATCCTAAATCGTCACTTATAACTAAACAGATCGACGTATAAAAATAGATAAAACGTAACAAGCTGCATATCATGTCCTCGGTGCTAGAAACTTGACTCAAACTAAAACATAGTAGAAAGTTGTGTGTTTTTGGTAGTTTCCCGTATAAAAAATATAACTTATATGCACAATAAGAATGTAATTACATAAAAAAAGGGGCTTGGGATGGCCTAGTGGTCTAGAGTGCCGCGTTTCGCTCTCCAGCTTGCCGGTCACCTCTGGCTTGCGGCTGTGGTTTCGGGCCCTAGTGTGAGCGTATGTGACATATATAGAAACGCCTTCTCAACCTCATGGGTTTCCTCCGGGCACCCCGGTTTCCTCCCACTGCTAAAGACCCCTACGCGCAAGCGAATTATTGAAATAAAAAATTGAAAACCATACGTTAGTCCAAAAATGACCTAGTTTGTGTCGAGTGGACGTTAAACCCCATCTCTCTCTCTCTCTCTCTCACACACACACACACACACCCATACACACACACACATAAAAAACCAACAGAACCCTCAGTTTATGTTTGCGGTTTATTATCCGAACGAAACAGCCTACTGTGGTTTATGGCTTAAAGCGAATATTCATTTATTTGAAATTCAGTATGTTTTAATTATCGTGAAATAAGGCTCTTAGAATCCCTTATGCTAGTCTCGGGCAATCATCTGAATCTCTGTAATATGTGTTCAAGGAAATGCACTGCACGTTTTAGTTGTTGCTCGATACAGCTGATAGTTACCCTAGAAAAGAATAAAAGAGAGCGAGATGGGGTTTTAATCGAATGTAACTCTTACTACCGATAGATAACAGAAGCGGCGGCTTGGGCCTGGATATCAAAAGGAGAAGCTACACCTTTGTTGAAGATAACCTCGTAACCAAATGTCACCAGTACAAAGGTTTGTTAGCAATATTAACTACTTAAATGATCACTGGTATCAGGTGTTAGATAAAGACACATAATCAATAAAGATAGAGAGGGAGGGGGTAACATCAACTCAAAACAAACAGATAACATAATTTAATTGCAATCATTAGGTTGCGCACAGGACAGGGGTCTTTCGCAATGGCGGAAAACCAGGTACCCCGAAGAAAACCCGCGAGGTTCAACAGGCGATCACTCTTCTTGTCGACCATAAGTGTGAGATAGATACCACCCACAGCCTTCTAGAATAACTAAACAAGCGGTTGCCATTCAAAATACACCAACATTTCGCAACAGATGGACAGAGTTAAAAAAAAGAAGCGAATTTTCGTACAATCAAGGGCCATAATTCAGGAAGTTACGATCCGATATGCATGAATATTGACAGGAACCAAGATCTTTGGATTATAAACATATATTTACAATATTTGCGTACGATGTGCAGTCATTTTGTCGGGCAGTTTTGGTCCGATTTGTACGAAATTCGACCTCAACAAGCATAAGGATGTAACAGGGATAATAAAAAAAACGATTTTTCGTACAATCATGGGCCATAATTCAGGAGGTTACGATGCGATATGCGCGAATATCGAAAGGAACCAAGATCGTTAGGTTATAAACATGCATTGCAAGTTTCATCAAAATCAGGTGAAAATTGTGACCTCTAGAGTGTCCACAAGCTAGAAACTTGATTGTTAGTACAATTAGAGGCCATAATCCATGAAGTTTCGGTCCGATACATGCCAATATAGAAAGGAATCGTGATCTTTTGGAGATAAACCTATATTTCATCATACGTCAAAATCGGATAAATTGTTGACGGACAGACGGACTTCCGGACGGACAAGGGGCGACTACAATATACGTCTACGTCACTTACAACTTAACAGATCGGGTGGGATTTTTAAGGTCAATTCTGAAATGTGTTTTCCTTTAATAAATGATATAAACGGGGTTTATATAAATTATTTTCAACATTTATGTGGACAAATTTTCTCCAAAGTGACGTTTATATTTTCATCGTTTTATAACAACAATATGGAATATGAGCTACGGATTCATCACAAAGTAAACAAATCGTATAGAGACGAATATCATTTATGAAGAAGTTCATTAATCTCCCCAGTGTATGCTCAAATGTAATCTAGTAGCGGTGAAATGTGTGTAATAAGCAATGTTTTTAAAGCAATAGCATGTCAAATCACAACTTGACTAGATACTCATTCAATTTTATACTTCCACACACAACTAACCGTGCAATAAAACAGTCGATTTTTCTCGGTAAATTTTAATTAGGTTTCAATTACATACAACATTAGATTTATGCTTCTTTCTTCAGAAAACAATTATCCCGCAGTATAAATAAACAATTCAGTGAACTTTAATTCTTGATAGTTTCGTTGAGTACCGTATTAAGTCATTGATAGTTTCATTGAGTAGACACTGTCTATTGGACAATAACACTCCCCTGTTTTAGTAATTTCTTTAAAAATCCTAAATAACATGTTACAGTGTTGATAAACATTTCCTGTTTGGCCTTATATTCCCAGGACATGTCTATTTGACAATAACATTCCCCTAAATGCCAAACAGGAAGTGCTTCCCCCCCCCCCCCACTAGCCTCGGGCCTGTATAGTATGGAAGCCTATAACTACCATTCATAATTTCTACTTTTCGCCCCTTCAAAACACGAAAGTCGAAAAGTAGAATGGCCTAGTTGTGTTGAGTTAAACCCCATCTCTCTCTCTCTCTCTCTCTCTCTCTCTCACACAGACGTTTTTGTTAACGGGAATTGTGTGTATGCAAATGTGACCTTTCGACTTGGCGACTTTCGACTTTCTACTTTTCGACTTACTACTTTTCTACAATCGTGAAATATAACAGACAAGTTATCATTTTACTGCTATTCCATACCATGTTTGGGCAGCATAAAAACATAGTGAAATATAACAGACAACTGGACAAAATCTCGACATGATCGGGTTTTCTCTCCCCAGTTGCATGTTATTGATTAGATACGGTGGAAGCTTTTCTCACTGGAGAGACGGTTTGGATGTCTTACAGATGCAATCGATTTGTTCCAATTTAAGAAAAGATTCAATCGTTACGTATTTTTTTTAGAGATAACTAGAACTACACAATCGTTTTTCGCCTACAGGGTTTTTAGTTTAGATGATAATGTTCAAAAGGTTAGAACATGTTCAATTCAGGACATAAATTATAAAAGATTCTGTCATTGCCGTCCAATTACTTTCTCATCATTACCAATGATATACTGTAATAACCCTTTGGTTAAGACATCAAACATATCAGCCAGACTATTGTGAAAAGCATACCACGCCACATTGTCTTTACAAGTTTGTTTTACATGTATACGACAAAATGTTAACTCTTATTGATAATTTTGATTGTGCATTTACTTTTCTGACGTATTGCACATTCATTATCTGTATTGTATGCATGTGTGGGTTCAACTTTGATTCATTGCAGCATTTGGGTTTTCGTGTTTTACGTGGTGTATTTGATATTCTTTGATTTCATTGTAAGTATTTTGTTCATGTAGTTCTTTTGGTTTAATTAGAAGTTTGTTAAATCCGATGGTCCAGAAAAAAACGAGTACATTAACTAAATTGGAATAATAAAACAGTATTGTACCTATAACCATTAACGTTTCATATGTGGTGCAATTTCGATGCTTGACAATTTCATTAAGTGTATCGCTCAAACAGTGTTAACATAGTATGAGTTTTGTTTTGACAAAGAATGCGAAATGAGAATGATGTTTTCACGTTGGCGTAAACCCATAACATATCAATTCTCGCGAACACAACAGATTGAATAGGACCCAATGGGAATGCTGAAAATCATTGAGTATACCGACATGCAGTTGTGTACATGTAAAAGACGCACAGATTTGCGAAGAGTGATGCCTACGTGAATTAATTCAAAAGAGTATGAATACCAGAACTGCCTTCCAAAGGTTCAGAAGCCATCACACCAACATGCTGAGACGTTTCCAGCAACACGGATATTACGTTTTTGATCCTGGCTATGGTTTGTGTAGCTCGCGTCTTTCTTGTTAGCAACATGAACCTACCACCGGCCAATTGGTGGCTCCTTAGATGTCGTATGGCGTATTTCCCGATGTTCTGGAAATAATAACCACGCACTATCATAACTTGTTACTTTGGGAAACAATCTATACAAGAATTTGAATTTTTAAGAAGAAGTGCCATATGTAACATGTCAACATGATGCATGTTGAAGTAAATAGCGAAGAGAAATAACACTGTTGTTCTGTATGGCGATTCTTGATATATATGGAGCCGAATCGTTGCCATATTGAGAGACACTATAATAGTTAAAATTGACAAATAATCACAGTGAAAATGGTAAAAATAGCCATTTTCGAGATTTTTCACTTGTAAATATCACATAACACAAAACAATTTTATTAGTATCAAAACAAATCATAATATCTAGTTATGTTTTTTCACTTTCTATTTTTTGCCTTTGCAAATTCATTGTAACTTTTTCATCTTTGCATTTTCAACTATCAGAATTTCTCCATTGTATTTTCTGTCATAATATGTATATTATTACTCATAGTATAATGAGTTATTCGGGTGGTATATTATTACTCATAGTATAATGAGTTATTCGGGTGGTATATTATTACTCATAGTATAATGAGTTACTCGGGTGGTAATTAATTTATTTAACATGTGACCTCGGGTCCACTTATCTGGTATATCTTATGACGGGGGATTTGAGTCAAAAGTCAGTGCTATGTTATTAGTGCTATTACATGTCCAATGTTGCAAATGTTGAATGATAAGTGTTAATTGGACCATGTCAAATGTAAAACACCTTACATCGTGTAAATGTACATCTAGGCTACATGTATTTTTTGTCATTTAACATTTGACATTTGACACTCGCACTATGTATTGTAACTTTCAACATATGTCTTGTGTATCGCAACACAGATCATGTAATGAAATCAGCCTATAATGTGCAAATTAGTTCACATGACCCGATTTTAATCACGTGAGATCTCGCGTGAAGAACAAATAGCCGTCAAGCATAGAATCAATGACGTATGCAATGAGGTATAAATAATAATACTGCATCATCATGATATCCCGCACATCTCACCCAAATGGCTTATACAGCGTCTTATTGTTGTTCCTACTGGTCTATATTATAGGTCATCAAGAGTATGTCGGTTTCATGTATCTGTAAACATCCATATACAGAATATTACAGAATATTTTTCTGACATAGCTTAGATATCGACTGTGAACTTCATACGCTAATCAAATAGAAATTGGTTAAAAGAAAACATTGTTGCGTATATACATGTATGTAACCGAATACAGTAATTTTGATTTCTTAGAGCTGAATCACCTTGGACATTTCAGTATTTTGAAAAAATGCTTGAAATTACGGAAAATACAAGGATTGAATAAATGCTGATACAGAACTACATATCAAAAACTTATTAATTCGGATTTATCGAAATTATTTGCCATATTCCGAAAAGTCGGAATTTTTATGACTTTTAGGTAAAACATATAGTCAAAACCTACAACTCGGAAAAGTTAAAGAAATGCAATTAAAACAAAATTAAATAATGATTCCATTCTAGTCTCTACATGAACGTCCCGAGTCTTTTTGGAATCTTTCTTAAAATCCCTATAACCCCGAAAAATCCCACTTCCCACACCAAAGTCCTGAATCTATCAAATACAGTTTGAAGAAGAGTAGGCGAGACCTATGTGATTTACTATAAAAATGTGTTTTATTTAAACAGAGGCTTCCACCATATACCCCAAATTTTTGCCAAGGGAGATAGGGAGAAATGAGGTTTAACGTCCACCCGACACAAACTAGGATTCTTAAGAAATGGGATGAAACCGGAGGACACGGAAAAAACCACGAGGTTGAGCTGACAACCCCACTCCTGGTCACATACAAGCTTGAGGTGTCACTCGACCCAATGAAAAATCTTATGGTCTAAAGCACACACGATAGACCAATGCCCCCCCCCCCCGAATATAAACAGAACATTATATAAATATATAAAACTAGAATTTTGTATTGTGCTGGGACGGTAAAAACGAAAACAAAATCTCAAATCTAATCAATTATTTATTAGCAAACGATATAACAAGAAAAATAAAGTAGACAACGTATATTGTTTATATTAGAAACGCCAAACTATCAGGTCTTCTGGCCTGAACTGCTGGCCGGCCGAGATCAGCGCTGTTGGGACATTGCGTTATTAGCAAACAGACTGGAGTATCATAGAAATATATATTTAACGTATATTTATATGTTTATATTTCTATTATATTATGTAGTTAAAATATAGTCACTGATTCCATGTATGGAAACTAATTTTTTTCTACACGCGAGACCTCACATAAATAAAAATAGGTGCAGTGTGAACTAATTTGCATATAGGCTGATTTCATTACTTGTTCTGTGTTGCGATACACAAGACATATGTTGAAGGTTACAATGCATAGTGCGAGTGTCAAATGAGAAGATGCCAGAGTTCAAAGTTTCAAGTTCTGGGTAGATGGAGTTTAGCGTGTTATCGTTATATGGAAAAGTCTAATGTGTAATAACAAAAAGTAGATGTCAATTTACACGATGTATATGTCAGTATTAAAGGATTTTTCAATTTTAACTTAGTCCAATTTACATCTAACATTCTATTTTGCAACATTGGACATGTAATAGGACTAACAACATAACACTGACTTTTGACTCAAATCCCCCGTCATAATATCTCACTCTTCGCATAGACAAGCTTCGGTCAACATCTGATTGTAATACTTGTCTGATCAAATAATAAACATGTAACTTGTATGAGTAGAAAACCATGCAAAATCATGCAGAATCGAGAAAGTGGGGGGTCGGCAGATCGAGTTCATCTCAGGGGGGTTTTATGGACTCCCCCAGACTACTTCACAGTCAGAAGGACCGATCTCAAAATTTAACCGTTTTTGAGATACAGCATCCGGGTGATTTTTGGCCAATTTTGCCCATTTTCAGGTCATTTTTTGTCAATATTTAGCCACCTATTGTGGCGAGTGTAGGGATTGGATGCAAATGGTGGTGATTGGGGATGTTAGTGGGGGTCTTCCTGTGCCCCAGTGTGAATACCATAAAGTCGCATCTATCTTCTGGGTATAAATGGTCAGCAAAATTGTATCATATAGCGAAAAAACGGAAAATATGCACCTGCGAAGATTCGCTTTATTTTCTATGATGCGGGGTAAGGTCCAAATATCGAAATGGTTTTAGGCACAGCTTGATACCCTCTATCGATATAAAAAATAAAATCCCTGTCACCTCTCTTCCATCAATCTGAAATCGCAAGTCAAATTTGGTGAATTTTCCGTATTGTAATTCTCTGATTCTCTACGAAATGGCTTACTACCTTCATTCAGGCTAAGCTAGCTTTACTCTTTCTTCACCAAATCATCAATGGATTAGCCCTTATCATTAATCATTATTTGATTTTTTACGTATATACGAGATCTAGTGTCTCGTATACTATTTAACAATCCGTCATTATACATTGCAAATATAAATGTTATGGAAACAACAGTTATGGTTTCTTATTGCATACCTCGTTGACCGTTTAAGACCTCATAGTTCTTTAGATAAGTAATTAATTATTGCTTCGGTTCACTGTAACTACTAAGGGCTTGTCATCATCGCTTTGATTAGTGCTTGTTATATATAATGTCCAAATATATGGCTTCTTTTTACTGTATATAAATACTTGTCTGCGATATCACTTCGGTGGAAGCGGACGTAAAATAAAGCTATTTCACACAAAGGGAATTAGTCCTACATCAACCGGGTAAGGCAATGTTCCAATTGTCAAAAACTGGGCCACACAGTCAAGTACTGCAAGGGAAAGACCGTGTGTGCCCAGTGCGGTGGGAGTCACGCGGTGGCCGAGTGCAGGGCGGGCATGCAAATAAAATGCTCGAACTGCAAGGGTGGTCACGCAGCGAACTCCCCCGAATGCCCCAAGATACAGAGCACCAAAGCTGCCCTAAAGATACAGGGGAAGGAGAAAGTGAGTTTCAGCGAGGCTGCACTCATTCTCAAAAAAAGGAGCGTTCGATAAAAGATGTCAGGAATACGGCTCCGGTTAATAAACCAAGGACGGAGCCAATTCCATCGACATCGACGCCGGAAGAACCACCAAAGGCCCCCCGATCAGAACAACTACCAACTACAAAGACCCCAAAGAAAAAGAACAACCCAAAGAAAAAGGAACAAGCAAAAATGAAAGCTGATGAGACTCACTTTATTCCTAAATTCAAAACGGAAAGTGGTTTCATGAGCTTCATGATTGAACTCCTAAAGGTGGCAGTGTCCGACGAAGACAAAACTACAAAAACGGCAAGCCTCCTAGGCAAACTCCGTGCATATATGGTAAACGCAGACACCCTCATCACCCTCGTCAACTCGATCAACACAGTTAAAAAGAGATATAGAGATGGCGACGAGGAAGACGAGAAGAATGATCAAGAGGTAAATCTCGCATTACGTAGGAGGATATCTCATGTCCGCCACTACAGTACTGGAGATATTTCCAGTTGCTCGTCGATGGTAAAACCAAAGGCGAACACTGGCGGTGTTTCTAGTTGCTTATCGGTTGCAACACCAAAGGCGAACACCAATGAGGTACCTTCTATGGAAATCGAGACACCAGTAGATCAATAGAACTCCAACATTGAGGGGCATCCATCCGGACAGTCATCATGGCGGGCCAGGTTAAAGTTTTACAACTTAATGTTAATGGACTGGCCACCAGATGTGCTGAGCTGAGAAAATACATCACACGCAACCCCAAAGATGTAATATGCCTCCAAGAAACCAAGCTACTACCAACTTTGAAAGACATCTACATACCCGGGTACACTTGTGAGAGAAGGGACAGACCAGGAAGTACGACACGTGGCGGCGGCATTGCCATCTATATCCGTGATAACCTAAATTATATTTCTGTTTCACTGGACGTAGACGGACCTCTAGAAGCAATGGGCATAGCCATCACATTGAGCAATAATACGAATTTGACAATAGTGAATGTCTATGTACCCCCAGATGTCACGAAAAAACCAGTTGACTTCCAGTCACTTCTCGATCAACTACCACAGGGCGAATCAGTGTTTTGCGGCGATTTCAACGCAAAACACGTTCTGTGGGGGTCGCCGAGGAATGACTGTCGGGGGACTAGCCTATGCTCAATAATAGAAGCAAACAACCTATGCATGCTGAACGATGAGAGCCCTACTTTTGTCGGAGGAAATGTCCCACCTTCGCACCTAGATCTCACGTTCTGTACGCTTGGTCTGGCAAACCGCTGCGACTGGCAAGTACACGAAGATGAAACACTTGGCAGTGACCATCTCCTGATAGAATTCTGCATTCAGGCCGAAGCAACCAGGGAAGTCTATAACGGGAGACCCAATTGGATTATGAAAGAAGCTGATTGGGTTAAATTCCGTGTAGGCTGCCTTGAGTGGAAGGAAGAAGATATCATCGATACCAACATCGACGTGTACGCTACCAACATTACGAGCTCTATTATAGGTGCTGCTAACGACTCCATTCCAAAGACTTCTGGTGGAAAACCAAGGACTAGAAAACCATGGTGGTCACCGGAATGCCAGAAGGCGGTCAACGACAGAAGGAAGGCCCTCCGCCTACGGAAACGCCACTACAATGAAGCCAACCACCAAAATTACCTTAAGTTGAAATACGCTGCAAGAGACACCATAAAAAAGGCACAAAGTGGGCACTGGATGACATTCTGTAATGCGTTGAATAAAAACACGCAAACGGGTGCCGTCTGGAAGAAGCTGAACGCCATGAACGGGAAACGCAGATCATTCAACATACCAAACCTTGAAGATGGAGATAAGTACGTTACGAACGGCAAGGAAAAGGTAGACCTACTAGCAAAAACTTTTGCTGACGCAAGCAGAGACGAAAACCAATCACCAGAGTTTCTGAAGAGGAAGGAAATCTTTTACTCGCAGCACCCTTCATTAGTAATTGAATCTAATGAAGTGGCTGAACCAATCAACCTACCCTTCTCTGAGGGAGAGTTAAATAAGGCTCTTTCCCTCAAGAAGGATAGTGCGGCTGGTGAGGACAAAGTAAAGTACTCCATGCTCAAACATCTACCAAGAAACGCCAAAACGATACTACTAAACTTCTTCAACACATCCTGGCTGTCAGGAGAGGTACCTAAAGAATGGCGAAAAGCAAACGTCATACCTCTACTGAAAGCTGGGAAAGAGAAGAACAAGGCAGAGTCATATCGACCAGTAAGTTTGACATCCACACTATGCAAAACCTTGGAAACAATGGTTAATATCCGATTACAGTTCTATCTGGAGAGCAACCGATTGATCGATGAAAATCAAAGTGGGTTCAGGAAAGGACGATCAACAGTGGACCACTTGGTTAGACTACAGCAAGTCATGTCGCAGGCACTTCTCTCGGGAAACCTGTTATGTGCCGTGTTCGTAGATCTGACCAAGGCTTTCGATCTAGTTTGGTTAGACGGGCTGCTCTTCAAGTTAGGACGTATCGGTATAACGGGCATAATGTTTCGGTGGATTAAAAGCGTTCTGAGCGATAGAAGGATACAGGTGAATGTTGGCAGATTCCTGAGTGCCGAGCAAACATTAGAAAATGGCACGCCTCAGGGGTCTGTTATCAGTCCCACTCTCTTCAACATCATGATCAATGACATTCACAAATCGTCCTACCTCGATTCCAAAACTGGCTTGGCTAAATTTGCCGATGACAGTACCATATGGAGAAATGGGACGAGCTTCTGTGAACTACAAAAAAAATATGCAAAAAGCCTTAGACAAATTCATGACATGGGCAAACGACTGGGGATTTAAAGTCTCGGAGAAGAAAACAGTCGGCATGCTTGTGAGCAGGGATAGAGGGATAAACAGAATGACTCTGTGTATGAACGGGAAAACCATCGAGTTCAAAGACCAAACCAAGTTCCTTGGCGTAATCTTTGACCGACGGTTGACCTGGAAACCACACATCGACTGGACTGTAGATAGATGCTACAAAATCCTAAACTTAATGAGAAAATTAACGGGCAGTACGTGGGGCGCCAATAGAGTTACACTAATGATGGTATATCGTGCTCTAATACGTTCTGTATTAGACTACGGCTCTTTGGTCTTCATGAACTGTGCGCCAACACTCTTAAGCAAGCTTGACACCATCCAATACAAAGCTCTGTGTATTGCGACTGGCGTAGGGCTCGGGACTAGGCGAGAGGCACTACTACAAGAAGTCGGGGAGTTGCCCCTATCCCTAAGAAGAAAAGAACTGGCGACAAGGTATTGGGTCAAGATATCACAACTAGGTGAAAGATCCCCAACATTTGTCAGTCTACAAAAGACAAAATATGTAAGAGATCCCAAAAAGAAAACCTTCAGCCAGGGTATCAGAGAAACGATCAAGGAACTACGACTGGGGGAGCTCGTGATAAATAAACACGACCCCCCAGTTGTCGCCCCCTGGACGCTCCCTATACCACTGGTCAATCTAGATCTACTACAGAAAACCGACAAGAAAAATAACCCCAGTGCTGCACGTGCTTTCTCTCTAGAAACGAGGGTCTCAAGGACACAGCTACACCCCGCCTCATAGACTACAGCACCACGGAAATCTACAGTATGGTCAAAAGACAGGTCAATTCAATCTGGGAATTAAATCTCGTTGAACTTGACACATACAGATTCCGACTGGATGACGAGATCTACACCAAGACATCGACCAATCACCCTAGACGAGATATATGCAGACTCATATCGAAACTAAGGGTGAAAGAGCGGCTGCGAGACTACAAACGCCAAGTCATCGTCTGTGAGTGCGGAGAAGAGTGTACCACCAACCATGTCCTGGTAGACTGCGAGGTTTACAAGGAAGAGAGACGGGACTTAGTGAGAATGATGGAGACCAATAACATACCATTCAACACTAAGAACCTACTCTTCCCTAGACCAGATCTGAAGCTACAAATCTTCGAAGAAATCCACACCCTAATGGACACAGTTGGACTAAGTAAATTAGTGAAATAAGAAAGGGTCACGGCTAGATAAATTCTCCATACAACGTAGAATGGTTGAGTAAAAACGTCCTCACGAAGGAAGCTCAACCATCCTATACATTTATTTTAATTTATTCATTTTACTTTATCTTTACTTTACTTTTACTTAAATTTATTTTATTTTTATTTTTTACCTTCAATTTATTTTTTATTTTTTCTACTTATTTTTTATATTAACTTATTTTTTTTTTATACGACGTAGGGTGGGGAAGTAAAAACGTCCTCTCGAAGGAAGCCCAACCACTCTACAACTTTATTTTACTTTATTCATTTTACTTCATCTTTACTTTATCTTTACTTTACTTTAACTTTAATTTATTTTATTTTATTTTATGTTATTTTATTTTTATTTATTACCTTAAATTTAATTAACTAATAAATTTTAATTAATTCATTTTACTTTATCTTTACTTTACTTTTACTTTAATTTACTTTATTTTATTACCTTTAATTTATTTGACTACAACTTTATTATACTCGTGTCTGTGATATCACTTAAGTGGAAGCAGACGTTAAACACCAAAAGAAGAAGAAGAAGAGGGGAAGAGCCTGCTCTTCCCGAAACCAGACCTCAAATTGAAAATCTTCGAACAAATCCACGAGCTAATGTACACAGTTGGACTAGGTAGAATAGTGAAATAGGATGGCTGAGTAAAAACGTCCTCTCGAAGGAAGCCCAACCATCCTACAAATCTATTTTTATCACTTTATTTTTTACTTATTTTCTTTCTTAATTTATATTTAAACTAGGTAGAATAGTGAAGTAGGATGGCTGAGTAAAAAACGTCCTCTCGAAGGAAGCCCAACCATCCTACAAATCTATTTGTATTGCTTTATTTATTACTTATTCTTTTTCTTAATTTATTTTTACAACTAGGTAGAATAGTAAAGTAGGACGGCTGAGTAAAAACGTCCTCTCGAAGGAAGCCCAACCATCCTATGTCGGCTCTCCCATGTCTTGTCTGCGATATCACTTAAGTGGAAGCAGACGTTAAACACCCCACTGCTGCACATGCTTTCTCTCTAGAACACCTGGAAGACAAATGGCCGTCTGATGACTTGGACCATGTATACACGGATGGCTCACGCAACCATGAAAGGGGCACCGGCTCGTTTGGAATATACCTGTTAAACGGGGAAACAGGGATATAAGCAGGAAACTGCCCAATAACTGTTCGGTGTACACTGCAGAGCTTGTCGCCATTCGTGACACCATCAAAAGACTAACAAGTTCGTCATTCCAAGCGACTCTTTGAACAGTCTTATTTCAATCCAAAATGAATACTCAGACTAAAGACCAGAAGTCATTTTGGAAATCAGGCAGCTGTACCAGAGGGTCCTAGAGAAGGGAAGCAAATTCGAGCTCGTGTGGATTCCATCACATGTCAACATTATAGGAAACGAGGAGGCAGGTCGACTCGCCAACGAAGGTCTGAAGGACACAGCACCACTCCGCATAATAGACTACGGCACCATGGAAATCTACAGTATGGTTAAAAAAAAACAGGTCAATTCATTCTGGGAATTAAAACTCGTTGAACTTGGCACATACAGATTCCGGCTACAAGAAGACGGCGATCAATCACCCTAGAAGAGATATGTGCAGACTTGTATCGAAACTAAGGGTGAAAGAGCGGCTGCGAGACTTCAAACGCCAGAAGAATGTACCACAAACCATGTCCTGGTAGACTGCGAGGATAACAAGGAGGAGAGAGGGGAACTAGTGAGAATGATGGAGACTAACAGCATACCACTCAACACTGAGAACTTACACCTCCCGAGACCAGATCTGAAACTGCTAATCTTCGAACAAATACACGCCCTTATGGACACAGTTGGACTAAGTAGAATAGTGAAGTAAGAGGGGGCCACAGTTAGACGGGCTCGGCATCTAAACACTAAACTACATAGGGGATTTATACCAAACTGGCAGGATAACGGAGTAGGGGACACTATTCCGTCAAATATAGACATCAAACCTACAGAGTGGGATAGTGGAGTTAGGGGGGTCACGATAAGACGGGCCTAGCACCTAAACACAAATCCAACAAAGATGACATCTACCAAATTAGTAGGGGGTGTAGTAATTCGGAGTTGCGGTCAGACGGACTCGGCACCTAAACACTATTCCGCAAAAGAAACAGATACCAAACCAATAGAGTGGGATTGTGGAGTAGGGGGAGGTCACGATAAGACATATACCAATCCAGAAGCAGAAGAAAAAATCTACCAAACGATATGTTTTTTTTATCAGATAAAGGATAGAACTTCCTACAAAACCCAATCAATGGCCTAAATTACAGTGAACCGAAGCCACAACTAATTACTTATCTAAAGAACTATGAGGTGTTAAACGGTCAATGAGGTGTGCAATAAGAAACCATAACTGTTGTTTCGATAACCTTTATATTTGCAATGTATAATGACGGATTGTTAGATAGTATACGAGGCACTAGATCTCGAATATACGTAAATAATCAAATAATGATTAATAATAAGGGCTAATCCAATATACATTAATAATTTGGTGAAGAAACGAGTAAAGCCAGATAAGCCTGAATGAAAGTAGTAAGCCATTTCGTAGAGACCCAGAGATTTACAATAGGGAAAATTCACCAAATTTGACTTGCGATTTCGTATTAATGGAAGAGGGGTGACAGAGATTTTATTTTTTATATCGATAGAGGGTATCAAGCTGTGCATAAAACCATTTCGATATTTGGACCTACCCCCGCATCATAGAAAATAAAGCGAATCTTCGCAGGTGCATTTTTTTGCGGTTTTTTCGCTATATGTTACAATTTTGCTGACCATTACACCCAGAAGATAGATGCGACTTTATGGTATTCACACCGGGGCACAAGAAGACCCCCACTAAAAAAAAACAATCACCACCATTTCCATCCAATCCCTACACTCGCCACAATAGGTGGCTAAAAATTGACCAAAAATGACCTGAAAATGGGAAAAATTGGCCAAAAATCACCCCGATGCTGTATCTCAGCAACGGTGAATTTCTGAGATCAGCCCTTCTGGTTGTGAAGTAGTCTGGATGAGTCCACAAAATCCCCCCGAGATGAACTCGATCTGCCGACCCCCACCTTCTCACCTTCTGCATGGTTTTCTCGTGGAATGACTCTTAATGAGTTCAACAAGTATGAAGAAGCATAACATGGTGTCATAATAAAAAAAAAAGACGAACTTAGCGCCATAGACGAAGAGCCAGACACGATTTACAAATGTCCAAGTTTTGATGTTTTTACAACGACGAAGATCACGCGAAGGACACGGCAGACATTTTGAATGTTGAGGGTCAACACAAACTTTCACGGAACTGTAAGTTATATAAACTACAATGAAGTTTAGGACGCATTAAAATATACTTATATTTAAACGCCGAATTAGTCAGCCCGCCAATTCGACCAATTTGAATATGGACGTAGACCATATTTAGAAACTGTATTTGACTTACTCGTTTTGACGAGAGCTGAATTCAACCACACTGGTTGTAGAGACATATACATTATCATAATTATTAGTGTTGATATTTTACAAACATTGAAATGGCAGAATTGACAGGGGTACCAATTCCTTCGCTAGATTGGAAATCGAGTAATCTTCCAGAGGCTGTCAGAAAATTTAAGCAAACATGTGAATTTATTTTTAATGGCCCATTATCTGAAAAGACTGAAGTTGTAAAAGTACAGTACTTGATGCTTTGGGTGGGAGAAGAAGGACGAGACATCAGAGAAGGGTGGACTCTAACAAATCACGATAAAACGAAATTACAGCCACATTGGACGCGAATTGATAATTATGTTAAACCAAAATCTAACTTTCGAGTTGCTTGTTTTCAGTTACGTGCACTCAGACAAGGACATAACGAAACTGTATACGCATTCATCACACTTGCAAAGATAATAGCTGCAGATTGCGAATATATGAATACACAAGAACAATTATTTCGCGTGATGCTGGCTTATCTCTGGACGAAGCATTAAAGATAGTTAGATCATACGAAGCGACACAAGCACAAATGAATGAAATACAAGATACAAAGAAAATAAACAGTGTTTCACGGTTAGACTTGACCCAAAAGAACAATCATTGGTGTAATAGATCACAAAGCAGGCAAGGTCGTGATAGACAATCAAGACTTCCTCACAGACTAGGTCAGTGTTGGAACTGTGGCACAGAGCATCTTCTAAACGCCAGATGCCCTGCATATGATTTAAGGTGTAATGAATGTGGAAAAGAAAACCACTGGGGTAAAATGTGTATTACTAAGAAAAGACAAAATATTAATTATAGATTCCAGCCGCCGAAGTAATTTTAACAAAAAGAAAATACACACTGTCAACCAAGAAGAGAATGATATTCTTAATGATGATTTTACACATTTTGTACTTAACGTTATCGACGTTGAGAACAAAGGTAAGACTATCGATACCTGTAATATAGAAGCCATGCATACAGAGACAATTGACAATCACGTCCATCGTGATCAGGCCTTTGCAGTACTAGAAATTATAGATGATATTAAAGGTCAATGTTTTCAAAATCTAAAGAAAGCTATTACATCAATAGATGTGCTCCCATATTTTGACTCTACAAAGCCTGTAACTTTGCAGACAGATGCAAGTAAACGAGGACTTGGTGCAGCTTTGTTTCAAAATGGACGACCTATTGCTTACGCCATTAAAAGTTTGACAGAAACTGAAAGCAATTACTGTAATATAGAAAGGAAAATGCTTGCTATAGTTTTTGGACTAGAACGTTTTCTTCATTATGTATGTGGACGACATATTCTGATAGAAACGGACCATAATCCAATCGAGAGCATCGTAAAGAAGAATTTAGCCAACGCACCCCAAGTGCGAATTTTGACGTGAAGTATGTTCCAGGTAAGGAAATTCCTGTAGCAGACGCCTTTAGTAGAATACCTATTAATGGACAAGAAATCCAGGATATGGATGTGACGATACACGAATTAGTGAATGTTTTCAGAGATAGACTTGACCAGATTCGAGAATATTCACTCAAGGACGCGCAACTAATTTCTCTTAGAAATGTATTATTAACTGGATGGCCAGACTTACGCCAGAACTGCCAGCAAACCCTGCTAGATTTTTGGACGTATAGGGACGAATTAAGCATATATGACGGTGTTTTACTGAAAGGGGACAGAGTAATCATACCAAAACAATTACAACACGAGGTTTTATCTTTAATACATAAAGGACACCAGGGAGTCGAGAAATGTCGACTTAGAGCCAGGGATGCGGTATTTTGGTGTGGTATTAACTCCGACATAGACAAAATGGTGCAGCGATGTTTTACTTGCCAGCATAACCAAAATACACAACAGAAAGAACCCTTAATACAGATTGAAGTTAACAAACCTTGGGCAGTAGTTGGATCTGATTTATTTTTGTGGAATCAACAAAATTACTTGCTTTTAGTTGATTATTGCAGTTCTTTTCCAATAATTCTTAAACTATCTTCCACTGTTTCGTCATCAATTATAAATCATATAACAATTTTTTTTCGGAATATGGAGTACCACATCCTTTTAGCGATAACGGACCGCAGTATACGTCATTTGATTTAAAACAATTTTCAAAGGAATATGGGTTTAAACACGTGACCAACAGTCCTTATCACCACCAGTCGAATGGAAAACGGAAATACATGTAGGAATTGTTAAGAAATTACTTCAGAAATGTTTAGAATCTAAAGAAGATCCTGATATGGCTTTATTATGTCTAAGGACCACTCCTTCATCACATGGCATACCATCACCAGCAGAAATTATGTTTAATCGAAAGTTACAGTCTAACCTTCCTGAGATTAATTTTGATCGATCATCAGATGATATAAAACTGAAGTTAGAAGAACGAAAAAATCGTATTAACGACAGTATGATAAAACTAGTAAACCACTATCTACTTTAGAGCCGGGTCAGAATGTCCGAATGCAGAATCCTATAACGATGAAAAGGGAACAAGCAGTAGTTAAAGAAAATGTACAGAGCCTAGATCGTACAAAGTACAGCAACCCTCTGGCAGAAGTTATAGACGTAATAGAAAATTTCTAAGAGGTACTGGCGAATCGTTCAAACCTGAATCTAATACTGAGGCTGACGTTCCTGATGATAATTGTACTGGTATAAATGGTTTACATGGTAATGGTTTACATGGTAATGGATTAAATGGTAATGGATTAAATGGTAATGGTTTAAATGGTAATGGTGATATATCCAATAGTAAAAATGGTATTTCCTCAGAATCAAGTGCCGGAAATGGTGGATACGTTACCAGATCAGGAAGAACAGTTAAAATTTCGAATAGACTTCAATTATAATAAATTTATAAATTGTATTCCAATTAAATTATCTTGGGGGATGTCATAATATGTATGATCGCGTTCGATTACTTACTCCGGGCTTACTCGACAAGGTTCCCCGAGTATATTTCGACATGCGCAGTTGGAACGGGTAATCGAACGGCGCGGTGCTTTCTTCGGGTATCAAAATGGGAGATAACACCGCAAAACAATTATGCTCAATAACGACGAGCTGGGGCCTGTTTCACGGGATTTTAACTAAGATATTATTGGCTAAGAAGTAAACCAATCTAATATTATCCAATCAAATTACTAAAATTTGGATTTTATCTTTAGTTAAGATTTCGAGAAACTGGGCAGAGACAATAATCCACCAAGGCAATAAACATTAATATATACTGACTTTTTCATTGGCATGTTATTGGAACTATTAAATCCGGATAAGCGAAATAAAGCCCCAAGGATAGAGTTTTATGCATAATAGAAGACTTTAAATTTTGTTGAATATTGTAAATTTCCCGGAACAATCGGGGCTGTCCAGTTAAGATAAAGACAATCAGGCCAGGGTTAAAAATATTTCAGTTTGCACAAACCTGACTCATGATGATTAGATATGAGTAGGTAGGTAGGCAAATCCTTTTTTTTGGGGGGGGGGCAGACTTTGACGATAAATAACGAAATTTTACGAAATCAGTTTCGTGTTTGGTGTTACCATGTGTAGACATGACAGTGGCTGTTCAATCTCCCGACCGATTATTTCGCGTTTGGGTGTCATTGTCATACGTAAAAATAAAGCTGTTTAAAAAAAATCCTTCAAAAACGGCAATAAAAGAATTTGAGTAGGCAGCTTTTTGGGGGGTAGGTAGCGTTTGGGCAAACAAACAATCTTTTAATTATGGCCTAGATATCATACACCGACCGCAAAAAGTTCACTGGGTCATACTCCAGGCTGAAGTATGTGATCATCGAATTCGATTTACGCTGGTCTGGGTGTATACATGGCGCTGGGTTTTGAAGAATTCTTGTATTTTCCTTCAACTAGATACCAAATTTCAAGAGGGGGAATTCCTACCTGTTGGGAGCCCAGTATGTTCTCTTTAGCCATGGCTTATGACCACTGACCCGCGCTCACGCTGTCGATCGCCATTTCCGCCAATTGCGATAAAAATATTATCTTAAAATATTCAATCTGGCGGATTTTTTGGCGATAACTTTTTCCTACATGGCGATTCTTTTTTACCTTTGGCAATAATTTTTTATAGTTATAATGACAAAGCGTTGATTTCCACACCGTATAGACGCGTTACGGTCCATTTCGCTTGGTTGAATGACAGGGAGTCAATTAACAATCAATTAGGTATCAATAGACCTATCTTTTGTCTCTTGATCAATCTTGGATTAGTGTTGATAAGTATATACGGTAAGAGTAGTAATAAACTAATTAAGAGACAAAAGATTTAATTAAGTTTTCCATACGAATCGGTGGCTTTTTTATGGATTGTATATATTCCAAATGGCGGACACGGTGTCGGTGAACAATCCTCGGTCGATTCGTTTGGGATTTTTGAAATTATGACGACTGTTTGATATATTTCTTACTGAAGTTACCAGTATGTGAATTTGTTAAAATTAGATACCCTTAACTTGTCCGAAGAAGTAATGGCATTTCACACAAGTTATGACTCCACACAATGATTTGGTAAATTGACCAGTAATAAAAAAATAGTTAATAAACAGTTAATCAGTTCTACGATAAAACGTACATTCTTCCGTCGACTAAACTTAAACTACAAATAATAACTTTGATCACAAAATTTATTTGCTGCCATATTGAATAATTGGATTATAGGATATTTCCCGAAGTAACCGGCTCCTTGGGCAGGTTACTTCGGCCTGGCGCGAGTAAGCCGTTTAAATGACGTCATCGGTAACCCGAACGCACTCGTGGAGGCTCGAGGAAGCGCGGCGCCAGTAATGAAACGCACGGATTACTCATAGTATAATGAGTTATTCGGGTGGTATATTATTACTGAGAGTATAATGAGTTATTCGGGTGGTATATTATTACTCATGGTATAATGAGTTATTCGGTTGGTAATTAATTTATTTAACATGTGACCTCGGGTCCACTTATCTGGTATATCTCACTCGGTGTATTCCCGGGAAGGCGCAGTTACAGAGCGTAACCAAAATTAATCCTTCCCGGGAAGGCGCAGATATCGACTTGTCGGCTTTCGCTTGAAGAGAGACATGTTGTTATTAGGACCCAATTAACGGTGTTAAAGATTAAATTTTGAATTTATGTTCACTCTGAATTTTTTTCACCAATGGGCAACTAATGATGAATATCATCAAATCACCCAAGTAGGATTCACCTATTCGCTCAATTGGCAACTAATGATGGATATCATCAAGTTCACTCATCCAAGGGTCAAGAAGCTAGTCGAAAAATCCCATCCGAATGTTTTTGAATTGATAACATTTTTGCAACAGGAACAAAATATTAATGAGATAAGAATAGTTCAATATGCTGGGTGACAGGAACAACCAAAGAAAAGATACAAATATTCCCAAATTCAAAGCAAGCTCCAGGAATTGAAACGAAGACACGAGGTTCATGAATTGACTTTAGTCGAGTATTTAGACAGGGTGTCTTATTTGGCGAAACTGAATTGCTTTTTGTTATATTACATGTATAGTTGTTTTTATTTCTTTTTTTTTTGTTATAGTAAGATTATGTTTTTTTATTTATTTGGTGAAATTAATTTTTGTTATAGTATAGTTATGTTTTTTATTTATTTGACGAAATTATGTTTTGTTATAGTATAGTTATGTTTTTTGGGGTTTTTTTTGACGAAATGAATTTGTGTTATACTATAGTTATGTTTTTTATTTTTTTGAAGATTTAAATGAATTTGTGTTATACTATAGTTATGTTTTTATTTCTTATCCCACGACTGATGCTAAAATGTTGGTTAATTAGTTACAGTGGGGATTATGAAACTGTAAATTCTTATCATAACACTCTATAACACCATTGTTACGTTTTTTAATCCGCTTTAATCCATTTTAATCCTAGGGGCTGGATTCCCGTTAAGGCGTCGAAAACGACCTTCTTTAATCCGTTACGGTCACTAACTGCGCCTTCCCGGGAATAAACCATCTCACTCTTCGCATAGACACGCTTCGGTCAACATCAGGGGCCAGTTGCTCAAAGCTCCGTTATCTTTTAACGAACCGTTAACTTTAACAGAGAGAAAGATTTTTGCTGGAAATAAAGGCCCTGAACATTCTGTGGTGCAAGTTTTTCCTACAAATTTATGCTAATATTTCTAAAAGAAAAAATAAACTATTCTATAGTGTTCTCTGTAGAAAATTTACCAAGAGATGTCCGTTACCAAGATGTGTCCGTTAGAGTTTAACGGGTCGTTAAAATAACTAAGTTTTGAGAAACCGACCCCTGATTGTAATACTTGTCTTCACGTCGCTATTTGCGCATATCCGAACGTAACTTCCTGGATTAAGGTCCCTTATTGTACAATAAATCGCATTTTGTTTAGTTTGTTCTCTGTCCATCTTTGGGGGTCGGATGGCCGAATGGTTAGTACGCGCGCTGTATCATAAAGCCTGTCATTGAGTCAACTGGCGTGGTTTCGAATTCCCGGTTGTACGTTACAAGGAGTAGGGTCGCCTGTCCAACCTCGTGGGTTTTCTCCGGGTCCTCCGGTTTCCTCCCACTGCTAATAAAATTGAACCATATGTTAGTCCCGAAATGACCTAGTTTGTGGCGAGTGGACGTTAAATTAGATTTCTCTCTCTGACCATCTTTTGCAAAATTTGCGTATCTTGCCTGGGAAACGCTGATTATTTTAGACGTGGTGTTGGGGAACATGTTTTCTATGGACGCGAATACCTGACGATCTCAATAAGCCTTAAATATCCGGTTCACATCTTGTGTCAAATTAAGCTACTGTCTAATACAAGAAAGATAAGTTTACATTTTGATTTGTGTTTAGATTTGTTTTTCAATTACCACCCGTGATGCCACTGATGCGTTTAAATTAAGCGACAAATTGAACAATCTCTGCAACCACCCAACAAATGGTTTTCGATTTAAACCGTTATTCAATTTCATCTCCTATAAACAAACAAAACACCAACCATCTAATCTTGTTATCGATGTAACTGTAAATTGAGTTACCCAAGTAATGGCTATTTTCAAAAGTAGTTCTAACAAAATGGCGAACTATCCATTTGAAGACGACATTCTGTGTAAAGATTTTATGGGCTTATTTTTCAATACGATTTACTGTATAGTTCATTGACGTAAAATAAAAGTTTAGTTTCGTACATTAGAAAATATGATTAACAAAGTTATCCTACAAGGTGTCGGTTAATGTAAATTTCAAAGAAATTGAACAAATGGAAAATACTGCTATATAATACGGGGATAATATCGACGCAGGGGTAATTACTGAAATTTCAGATAGAAACAAATCAATAGCTATGCCATATCCTTTATGGACATGTTGCTTTCTGCAATTTTAGACTATGGTATTGGTTGTTCAGAGCCTGTCTGTAACCACTACCAGAGTTTTAGCTATTCCTACTGCAAAATAGTGCTTTTATTTCAATTTTCGTCCGGTTTACTCTCGACACAGTTTAGTTTATGTACTATGATTATTACGTGATCAAAAAAAACCATGAGTTGGTAACTCCAACCTTGATTAGCCTGCCATCGGGTCAATTTACCCGTGTGATATATGGGTGTGGGAATATTGTCATTTTTAACAAGAATTATACCCAACAGCTATACTGAATTATTAATACTAACATAAAATGTTGCTTCTGTATTGTTTCATTTAATTCAATGTAGACATAGACAGCGTAAGTTAGTTGCTGAAAAGAGTTGGAGACAAGTGGTTGCCGGGCAAGGTACACCAACAAGTAGTGACGGAGAACATTTATAATCATTATAGACCATCCTTCATGGTCACAAGGCTTGATCAGATTGGACATAATCTCTTTCACGAACTCTATAAAGAAATTGGTAACAATGCTTCGATTTAAAATATGGGCTTATACAATTCTAAACTGTCAATTCAAATCAAAATACAATCAGAAATACGTACCGTATAGAAATCATCGATTAACGAAAGAAACTGTATCGAATGCTTTTCCAGCTCACCCCGAAATCCAGGTGAGTGTGATATTGACACTGGTTCTATTAAAGCATTAGTTGACGCATTCCTTACTAGCCGAATTCCCACAATTCAATGACTTGTATAATAACTAGAATAAACCATGTCACCATACGTTAATAAATCTTTAAAAAACTACCCTGGCTTCAATACGCAAATAAAACATCTTTAAAATCCTGTTAAAATTTAAATACCTCATCCAACTAACTACAATTTTAAATTCTAAACCTACGTGTGTGAGGTAAAATATTATGTCCGTTGTTAACCGTGATAAAATACACGCGTTTTTAAAAAAAAAGTTGAATTTATAGATGTATAATGTAGATTTAGATAAAGAGCTGGTCGTTCTTGTTATAATATTCCAAAATTAGATAATGCAAATTCATTTGTTTTATGTAAGATTTAATGTCTAGAACAAAAGGTTGTTAAATAATATTCATTATGCGTGAAAATCTGTCGGAAACACCCGCCATTTCAGAGATTAAAGTACAGAACACAAGGTCTACACTATTTGTATTCCTCCATATCTATTTCATACTTTTTTCCCGTTATAACCAAGTTATATTTATCAATTAAAACACACCCTTGGAACTACCCTACCCTATTTCACCCTACCCTAATCGGATTCGAAACGTGTGATTTCTCTTTTTCTAGAACACTTCTTATTTACTTCTCTAATACATGTAGAATAAACGCTCGTCCCTGATATCAATGGGCTTGTTTGTCGTAACTCCTGTAGTTCCACGGAGGCTTAATTGAAAAACATCCAATTGCTGAATTCAGTTTACTTCTGCTGGCGGTAGTACTAAATAGGCATTTCGTCCCCCGGGTTTTTATTTAGAGCAGCTTCGGACCGCAGGCATTACCGCTGGCATTGCGTTCGACATAATTAGAAAATGAAGCAGTGGCACCACGCCAATAATAATCGACAAGAAACAATCTCCGTCTCCTTTACTCCCATGGGGTGTGGATGTAATAGTCTTTCGTGGCAAGCTTAATGGCGGTGTTGGCGGTCATTTTTAATACTTTTATTATGAAATGTTCTTTTATATTTTCGTCATCGGAAGACATTAATTGATGGGAGTTTGTATAATGTAGCATTGCCATTAGACTATAAAATGACAAGAAGTATTCATTTGGGGACCGTGTGCTTTTTAGGTGGAAAATACAATTATTTAATGGACTTTTTCTAAATGCCTAAAACATTAATAAACCAGCCTGTCGGTGTTTACTTTCTCGTTGAAAAGATTTTTTTTTCAATTTTAATAACTGATGTTCTAGAGGTTTCTTAAAGGTCGTGACAATGACTTGGATTCATTGTACCCACCTCTAATGGATACACAGTCTGTCTTTTCAGTAAGACTATTCATCTAATGACAAACACATTTAAACTTTTATATGTCATTTGTTTATAGCCATACATGTGGGCCAGTTGTTCTGTTCCGGGACATAGTAGGCAATTATTACGGCGATCTTAGGTGTCTGAACCTATGACATTTACCAATATCAAACATGTGCCGAATATTTATCGCCGCCAATATTATGTGGCCAAAGGCGCATGCATGAATTAAGATGCATGCGTTTTTTTCGCCGAGGAATGGCCACAGGCATTCGCCTTGTGTGTCCTTAGCATTTCCCTGGTAACCCCGGCGGCGAATACTTCGGTCGAACTATAGGCGAAAACAAATTCACACAGTGTGACCCAGGCATAACGGAATTTCATTTTGTCTTTCGTAAAGTAATGGGTCGTTATTTTGTTTACCTATTTTAGTTTTGTCTTTTTCATACGTCAACTGGACTGGACTGGAATCAAACGATATAAACTAGAATCAAATGATAATTCTACTTGGCTGACTATGGATACAAACGGCATGAGGGAGTCAATGAATGTAATAAAACTAGTGATAACAATTCAGTCACCTATCCATTAATACACATTATCATCATTATTTATACGCCAATTCGGAAAAAAAAAATCTCTGGATATAATGTAACGTTTATTCTCTTGTTGTAATTTAATGTTTATTCTCTTGTTGTAATTTAATGTTTATTCTCTTGTTGTAATTTAATTTTTATTCTCTGGTTCTAATTTAATTTTTATTCTCTGGTTCTAATGTAATTTTGAAGGATCTCGTCTTAAAACTTCTACATCAATTTCAGCGGCGGATCCAGAAATATTCATAATGGGGTTCAGGATTTTTCCGGGCGTGAGTTAGGTGGTGGGGGTCGTATTGAGCTTTTAAGGAGCTATCAGACGACGGGAAGGAAACCATTACACCTGTGGTAAAATATGATATTAATGAACATTCAGGTAACCTCTGAAATTTAGACGAGAGCTAATTTACAGTGTGTATAACAAAATTGAACTACCAAACGAACACGCGTTTTCAGGTGACATTATCAAGGGGGATTAACTTGAGCTAGTAATATAGAATACAATAATAACGTATAACAAAACACCCAAGGCATTTTTCCTGTACAATATGTTTTGCTACAAACCCAACCGCATCAATAACCATTATTGACTTGAGCAATTGTGGTATGGTAGCTCTTCGATGTCTATACATTCCACTAGAGAGGGAGGAAAGGGAAGGTAAGTTAGGCGCGTATTTGAGCAAAGTTCGTTAGAGGAAATTAATTGCGCAGGTTTCGTTTCTTTTCGGAGGCTACTTTTAAATTTAATTTGTTCTTCATATTTCTACTTCGAAAATACACAAACTAATTGTTATAAAATAATCCTAATAAGACAACAAAATGTTTGACAGAATGATAGTGAACTTGAAGAATAAATGTACAAAATTTAAAAAAAAAAATCATGTTATATATAGATAAGCAAGTATAAAACTCTAAATATTACAATTATTTGTCAAAACAAAAATGTACTCTGAGTTGATATTTTTGCTTTTTATGTTAAAAAAAACAAGCTAAAATATATAATGAATAAACTATTTTAACAATAATCATTACCTAAATCTGACCCGGAACAATTCATTGCTGAGTAATTAGGGAGTCAGGATTTTGTAGTCGAAATAGGGTGAAGTCGAAATGGGATGTAGTCTTAATGGGAATGAACCTATTGAACAATGGTAAATTATAAATTCACAATAATTGTATCTAAAAAACCGTATCTCATAAATTCAGATGCGTTATAATGTCGAACCTGGGATATCCCTGTCCATTATAAACGGCATTTCCCTGTCATTAACAATAGCATGTACTATGGTTATCTAACTAAATTTTATTTAAGAGTTGGGGCAAAATCATAATTATGAGTTTAATCTCTTAGTCATCTTACACCAAAGGAACTGTTCGAACGCGAGTTTTTCATCTTTCGGTATTTATGTTTCTTCATGCCTTTGATGTAACCGACATGTTAAAAACAACGATCCTATAAAGTGATTCTTTAGAAAATATTTGCTATAATTATTTTCTTCTAAAGCTAGGTGTTGATTTCATTACCTCAGATTAGCTGTATATTGATTGATAAGAACGAAATTATATGTGTCTGCCCTCGGGCTCTTCACAGTGCTGAAAGATTTGTGTTTGGCTGCGAATTTAGATAACCCTCAAATACGTTTACTGAATAGTATGCAAAATGTTGGTTTTATTGATGACAAATGTGGTCTTTGATCCGATTACAATTCCATGCATTAGCTATGTAAACTCCCCCCAAAAAACATTCATCTCCCCTTTCGTCACCATCATCTCCCAGACACTGTTCCATTTATTTATTTTTTTTTAAACAATATTTTGATTTATTAAATCGGAATTTGGATTGGGGGAACAGGCTATGCCTATGTGTAATCCCTCTCTCTGATTTAGATACATGTACGCATTAAAAATATTTACATACATACATAACTACATAAAAATAGAGCATACGTATATGATACATCATGGATAATATAGAGACTTGGATGATTATACAGAGTGCAGGGCTTGGGATAACTTAAGAGTTGTGTATGGAGATTTGCATCTTTTGATAGGAAAATAAATTGTAGGACCTCTTTGAAAAAAAGTATGTAGACAACAGATTGTTTTATGATTGTGTTGAAGGTTAGGGATTGTCTGTTTTCTTGCATCTGAATATAAGTGGCATACGAGTAAATAGTGTTCGGTATCTTCGAATTTGTGACATAGGCAAGCAGGGTTCCATTTAAAACCTCAAGTCATTTCCTCCCTGGGAGGTTGGATGGCCGAATGGTTAGCACGCGCGCGCTGTATCATAAGGACACAGGTCTCCAAATGTCCCTGGGCCGTTTTTAATCTCTCTCCCTTTCTCTTTTTCCCCCTTTTGCATGGCGATTTTTGTTGACTTTTCGGTGTAGAATCGAAAAAATTGGGTTTGAAAATACATTTTCTGACAGGTTTTGGTGAATATTCATGATTTTGAGGAGGATGGATACAAGAGTTGTGAGGTTGGTTACGTTAAAGTGTAGGGCCTGAAATTGCATGTTTTCTTGTCTCTACTTCCAGCCTGTGTATCTCAATTTTTTCATGCTCAACCTCATGCATGCTTTTAGGCAAGAGTTTGCCATTTGTTGCTCCATCTATGGCAAAAAGCGTTTTACCCAACGGAATTTTTTGGAAAAGTTAGAGTGGGTCTAAGAGACCAGAATTAACATTAGTCAATGCGGAGAGAATTAGTGACCTGTGGCCATAAAGCCTGTCATTGAGTCAACAGATGTGGTTTCGAATACCCGGTTGTACGTAATAAGTAGTAGGGTCGCCTGTAAAATCTCGGAGGTTTTCTCCGAGTAATTCGGTTTCCTTCTACTGCTAAGGACCCCTACGCGCAGACTAATTGTTTAAATAAAATTAAACCATATGTTAGTTCCGAAATAACCTAGTTTGTGTCGAGTGGACGTTAAACCCAATGTCTCTCTCTTTTCCTCTCTCTCTCATTTCCTCCCTCGAATCACTTATCCTTTCCAGTCACTACCCCCTACAATCATCGTTCCGCTTATCTTCTAGTCAGTGTTCCCATCCAGTCACCGGAACATACATTTATCCCTTCAACCACCGTTCCACTCATCCCTCAAACCACCGTTCCATTTATCCCCTTCAGCTACTGCCCCCTTCAGTAACAATGATTCCTCTAGTCACTGTCACCCCACCCCACCCCCAGTTATCATCTCATTCTACATGCCTAAAACATTTATAAACAAGCTTGCCCGTGTTTACTTTCTCGTTGAGAAGATTCCTTTTTTTAATTCCAATAACTGATGTTCTAGTACTTTCTTAAAGATCGTGACAATGACTTGGGTTCAATCTTACTCACCTCTGATGGATACACGGTCTGTCTTTCCGGTAAGACTATCCATCTCATGAGTAATACAGAGACAGGGCAGGACCATAGTATGTTTTAATACGCATTCATTATAACTTGTATATGACATTTGTTTATAACCATACATGTTGGCTAGTAGATTTTTTTCTGTCCCGGGGCAAACATGTAATAGACAATTTTTAAGGCGATATTAGGTGTCTGAACCTGCGACATTTGCCAAAATCAATTATGTTTGATACTTATCGCCACCAACCACTGTCCCACCCCCGTCTAATCACCATTTATCCTATCCCCTCAAACGACTGCCCTTGAGTAAGCATTCCTCTTATCCCCTCCAGTCAACGTTCAAATCCAGTCCTCTCAAACCCTCCTGCCCCCCCCAACACAGGTCACCCCGTCTGCCTGGAACCATTCCTCTTATCCCCTCCATTCAATAACCTCCTCTAGTCGCCGTTTCTCCTGTCCCCTCCAGTTAATGTCCCCTTCCCCTCCCCTCAACAAACTTATAAAACAAAGTACCTGGAAATGACTTTTAATACAAAGCTCCGTGATTCACAGTTATAAGAATATGATGTGTCAAAAAATGGATCAGTTTATTTCTAGGTTTAAAATCAATATCGCTATAGTAGAATCCTAGTATGAACCTATTGAAAGTTACAACAGATGCTGTCTTTTTGGTGGTACCTATAAATTCGTCATTCTATATACACACACTGAAATCAATAGAATATATATTAGTAACAGCTTGTATATCTATCTATTATCTGGTGTGTGCTTATATTCGTGACAATTATTGTTCAAATAATTAAAACATGGTAGGTAATAACTATTGGTGATTCATATTCTAATGTATACATAAAATCATATCTAATAAAAGCACACCTGGTCGAATTAATTACGCAGATAACGGTATATTCCAAATTAAAATCTTGTTTCTCTCCAATAAACTGTATTAATGGAGCTAAATCGCTAAATATTTGGGACCTAGTAAAAATTGATACAAATGGGCCGCAACGCATATTATAATAATGTAATATGAATGTATATAAATCTTTATCTCTAGCGTCTGGTTATTCGAGTCTACACTGATAGTATTTATTGAGCATACTCTCCAGGTAAGATTATAAGGTCACCCTTTGACATGACTTGTGGAATATGTCTAACCTCGTTCTTCGAGGCCTTTGTTACAAATGGCGTTGGCTTTTGTCTTAAATATCGGATATCAGACACATATTTTCCCGGTGAGATCATAGCATCAATATTGATTTAAATTGACAAATAATTCGCGTTTTAAATGTCGGTCGGATGTCTCATTAAACCCACGGGGGGGGGGGGTCGAATGCGCGCTGTTAAATATAGCCTGTCGTTGAGTCAACTGGTGTGGTTTCGAATCCCCGGTTGTAGGTATGGTCGCCTGTCCAACCTCGTAGGTTTTCCCAGGGTCCTCCCACTGTTAAAGACCCCTACGTGCAAGCGATTTAATCAAATGAAATTAAACCATATGTTAGTCCCGAAATAACCTAGTTTGTGTCGAGTGGACGTTAAACCCCATTTCTATCTCTCTCATAAAAGCCACTCGAGCAATCCTACGAATTATGGTTCATGATTTTTCACCCAGCAAACTGACGTGTGCACAGTTTCAATTACAAGAGGCGCAGGAAATGGCGCTTATATTGCCTTGCTAAACTTTAGTAATTTTAAACTTATAGTAGGAGTAGTAAAACTAGCTTAAAACATTATATAGAGAATCTCCTATGTGTCTTTCTATATCAATAAATATCAACACTCGTTGATAAAGTAAAAACAACTCGGCACGTAAGTAAACTCTTTCAGAACTCATGATATAATATACATAATAGATTGGTTGATTAGCATTATGGTATAATATTAGTAAATAATCAAAAACATTACAAATTGTAGGCGATAACCAAATAAATTACACACAAAGAAATCATCTGTAACGTTGATGTCTTTGATAAGGATAAATCCCATCAGATGACAATCTGCTACAATTTGCCATTTTCAATGACGATAATAACTGAAACCTGTTGATTCCGACCCAATACATACATATACTACATAATGCTTTCCACATATTGTTGTTGACTCAATAAGAACATTATGTCTTACATAAACTTCAGATATGCTAAACGTCTTCTGAGTTGTTTCTCAGCTATGATAGTATAATGGTGATAAATCTATGAATTGTTTCTATTTTATTCTTTCGATATTTCATTCGTTTTGGTATTCATTCATTCAATTAAACATTTCTATTTTTCTTACGTGTCTGTTAATCCCTCAGTTTCAATTAGAGGTTAAGCTATTAATCTAATGCCAGACGGTTGGCAGCTGACACATTAATGGTTTTAATTACTATCTTATTGTTTTATTATATTATAATGTCTTTTATATTTTAATCTTTCCTCATTTATTGTTATTAGTAGCCTTGGTGTATATTGTTAATTCCTTAGATACCATTTTATTATAAATACCGATTTGTACATTTATATAGGATTCTAGGTTTCATTCCGTTTCCAGGACAGTTACTCTGCTTGTCGGACGTGCTGTTCTCCGTATATGATATTAATGTTTTCTGGTAATAAATAGTTTCAAGGATAGTTCCAGTCTTTAGTAATTACCGAAGATTTACACTGCTACAATAGGATGATTTTAGTTTAGGTCATTACTATTCTTGTCCATGGAATTCGACTATGATTTTGTTTGTAGTTTGTGGTTTGTTGTATTGAAGTTAGAGCTGGTAAATATTCAGAACCAGGGCCCTGTTTCACAAAAACTTAAATCTCCTTAAAATCATTGTAAACTAAAATTCCATCCTAACTTAGGATAGAAGCGTTTCACAAAACGATTTTAAGCATTGTAGCTAAAATCCACTAAAATAATATTGTAAGTTACAATTGTATCCTAACTTAAAATAGTGGCATTCCACAAAACTATTTTAAGGACAATTTTAACTCAAATCAATTTTAACTTAGGATAGCTGTCACCCTCTCCTAACTTACAATCACGACATTAACAAACATTGATTAGAGCTACATTGTTTGATCTATTGCGACATACAGATATAATTGGCACATAATTTTAACATGCAATCATTCACAAAAACAATTAGCATTCAATTTCTTTTCGTAGCATGGGATATACAGCTACTGCCATCCGTTTATTTTATTGTAAGGCAATTTAAGTATTGGATGGCGCCCCATATTAGAACTCCCAAGGAAAAACCCACCCAAAACGCCAGCAAACTACACACTAAAAGAAAATTTATATCCAATGTCATGAAAAGAAGAGCACTCTGATTTATAAAAAAAATATCTAGGTGTTTAATATTGCCAATTTCTTGGTATTAGAAGGCCTCAAGGCCTATAATACTAGACATGCCATATGTAGTATTTACTCATGTTTTTGGCGTTTTGATGATTAGTAAAAAGATAAATCAATAATCCCAAATGTGTTTATTCAAAAATGTTATAGGCCTATTTGAAATTAAATTTTAATATCATAAATTTATTATTATTTATTAATCAAGTTACGTTAATAAAACAACATAAATAAAAAAAAATAGGCGCCAAAACTATTTTATCTTGGGAAAAAATCATTTAATTGAGTAAGATAGATAGACTCTTTTGCATTTTCAAAGTATCATTGAAAGGGTCTATTAGAATGGCATTTATAATCTAGGCATCGGAACATTGCCTATTTGGCGTATTAATTTCAAAGTTGATAAATACTTTTAAACTTCGACAAAAAAATTGAAGCCTAGATTAGTTGTTTGAGTGACAAATATCATAATATGTTTGTGAAAATTCTCAAAAGTTTCTCTTGTCCAAATTACTATAAAAATTCGAAATTCAAGCGCTTTAGTTTATCGATACACATTATTTCTATTGAAGCCTAGGAGGAAATCAAATGCCAAGTTCAAGGTCAACCCACCGATACATTTCGAAACTAATTTATTTCATCTCTCTACGACTTTCTGACCATGTGCAGACATTTCTATAACGTATGAAACTCTCCCTATTGATAATGTAACAGTTAATTCAGTCTGTCAACAGTTTTCAGTTTCGAAGCGTATTTGCTTTCACCGTAAGTACCCACAGCGGAAATCTGCAATGCGCGGGCGCAAGCGATTTTAACTAAAATCTATTAAAATTGCATTTAAAGTTACAATCGATCTTCGTGAAACGCATAAAATTTAAAATTTCATTTTGATTTTAGTTAAAATCGATTTTAAGGATTTTAGTTTAAGTTTTCGTGAAACACGGCCCAGTATATCAACCTAACTAATCATTTTGAACATCTGAGACACGATACATGCGGAAAAGTATCTCAGACACAGTCAATAACGATGGTATTCATATCACTTTATCTACACATCACAGGTCATGACATTGACGTCAATGGTTCATGAGGTCAACGACACGTTACAGTGTAAACAATAACAGATTTATCTTCAGCATTGTTTCCTTTGCACCCATAAAGACTATATAATTCGTACAGTCACAACATGTTCTCTCTTCTTCCAATGATTTTTCACTAAAATAGCATCTACAACTTAAACATGCATTATTCAAGAGCTAAATCTGCCTAGTGCAGGTCTTTTTTTGGGCATGAAATGTTTTCTAAAGTATTAATTAGACATTAATTAACTGATCCAGGCCTTAATCAACTTTGGATGGCATCAGATTGCTCCGATACTAAACAGATATAAACGTTTCAGCGGTTAATCAAATATGGCGCACGTTAACGCTTCGAGGTGTAGCTTTGATCAACCAGGTCCGTGGTTGAAATTATTGCACAGGTCGGTCAAATCTTTAAATGCCTATATCTTCGCTTGCAATAGAGTAATTTGAATGAAATTTTCAAATTATTCATTTTACATCATCTACTTTCGAACTAGTATAGCAAGAATGGCTAGTTCTTATCTATATCTTGAATAATGTAACTTTAAAGAATCAATTCTGTTGGTGTTTTTAGCAATGGGATTGACTGAAAGTTCATTTATTTCAATTCTAAAACAACTATTTTAAACTTTAACGCAAATTTAGAAAGTAGCCAAATTCTGGCTGGGATTACTGAGCAAAATGACCATTCACTGCGTATACGTGCGGGAAAAAGGCAAACCACCAATTAATTTTCGTACGATAGTTGCGTACGCCTAACTTATTTTTTCTGGCCGCACTATTTTAAAGAAAGAAATATTGATTGATATTTTATTTTATTGGTTTATCAAATCTTTATCGAGTATAATAATATTTTCTTCTTTAAGTTTTTCGTAAAGTGATTTGTTGCTCTTTGGCTTTATATTGAAACACTAGAAAATATTCATTGACAATAGTAGATGCTAACCAAATGCCCCCATAATGTGTTTCGAGTAATTTGTTTGTCTCTTGAGTTAAATCCATTTACAGTCGATCGAATTTATTTGATTACAAACGCGAAAAGAGTTGTGTTGTACAGCTATATAAAAATCCTTTATACATTAATTCTAACGCCTCTTGTGAAAAAAGGTTAAAGAAAATTATTGATTTATGTTTGTGAAGTAGATATAACAATTATTATAGGATTGGATTTTGATTTCCACGACATAGTAATACACATGCAATTTACAATATTTCGTTTCTTTTTGTTGTACAAAAACCTTAAACGAGGAAAATGAAATGAAATTATTTTGTGTCAGTGTGATTAAACAAGTGAAAAGTAAGGCGATATAATTAATATAGATTTTTCTTAATGTAATTGACAAAGTACCGCTGTGTCTTATCGACAAATATATGTAATTTTAAAATCTACAGGGCAGGATATTCTTACAATTTCCGAAAAATTGCATGATCTGTATTATTCTCTACATGTTTAACAGCGGTCCATTGCTTTGTATGATACCCAGTCTGTTTAATACTAGTTCATTGAATTGTATGACGTCCATTCTGTTTAATACTAGTTCATTGATTTGTATGATACTCAGCCTTTTTAAAACAGGTCATTGATTTGTATAATACGAAGTCTGTTTAATACTAGTTCATTGATTTTTATGATGCCCCGTCTGTTTAATACAAGTTCATTGGTTTGCGTGATGTTCAGTCTGTTTAAAACAGGTCATTGATTTGTGTAATACGAAGTCTGTTTAATAGTAGTTCAATGATTTGTATCATGCCCAGCCTGTCTAAAACAGTTCATTGATTTGTTTGATAACGAGTCTGTTTAACAGCGGTGGCTTTATCTCGAAGTTCATTGATTTCATTCTGAGATCTATTGCCCTGAATTCACGAAATTCGAGGTCGTAAAACTGGATCTTACAATTCCACATTGAAGCTATGATATTTTTTATTCATTTTAACGAAAGGTCAGCTTTACCTTTTGAGATCAATCAACAGCCGTATAATAAAATAAATTGGTGGTTTATCGTCCTTCTGCTGTGTTCCCACCGGATTAACGAAGACGAGCCGACGTGTGGTTTAGTGACAATTTTTACCCGGTCAGTGACGCTATATGTTATACTATTACTTCGAATTCCAACTGTCAATAGTCCTTTTCTGTACCATCCGAACGACTAGAAAATGTCTCTTGGCGGGTCATCCGTGATGCCACACCACACTAGAATATCCCCAAGTACTTTTGCGTTCACCACCGAGCCACCGTGGCTCCCTGACGGCTATAGCGATGACAGAAAATGCTTAGTCTTTTAATGACACCTAAATGACTAGTTGGGCTACAATCTACCAATCAGAGACCCAGTTCACGCATAATCATCCAACTAGTGGTAGTTTATTCTTTGATGTGCAGAGCAGTTATATCTCATTTCAACATGTCATGACGTCATCATAGGTTGATATACGGTTGATATACAATCACTTAAGTCTGATATTGTAAGTTTAAGAACAGAAGTCAAAAATCTTAAAAACGAGATAAAGGAGTTAAATAATTAAAGATGAAGTGAATAAAATACGAGAGAATGTAAATGATCTGAAAGCGTACTGCAACACTCTGAAGCATACATTCGAAGGTGGTGAAAATCGAGCAAAATAGAGAAATTTAATTATTTATGGATTAAAACAATATTATGGAGAAGGCTGAAAAGATAGGTAGCAATACGCCCGGGAAATACTGGCAGATGAATTTAATATAGAGAGGGGCTCAACTAGAAAACGAGATAGGGACTTGGCAAAATGAATATCAAATCAAACAAACCCCGTCCAGTGTTAATTATTTTTTTTTTTTTAAACAATATTTTATTCAAGTTTTCTGAATGGGATTGGGGAACAGGCTTAGCCTATGTAAAACCCCTCTCCCTAAATAATTTGTATACATATATTATAAATGCAAAAAAGGGTGTATATACATAGTTATAGTGGCAAACACATACATATTATATAAATACAGTAAAGTGGATGAAAATGTACAATATAATATAATAATTATACATATACAAGCATATATCAATATTAATAGGCAACTGTAAAAAGACTAGCGATAATTATTGTACATAACATATATAAAGGATACAATTTTATTTGATCGAGATTAAAATCTGTTTGTCATATCTATAAACTTATGGACCTGATTAAAAATATTAGTGTTATCATCAAGACTGTAGGTTGTGGAGCCGAATAAAAGACAGTTTATATTTTTAAAATTATGCTGTAATGTGTCTATGGTTGCTGTTCGTGCATTTGAATGTAAGGAACATCGTAGAAGATAATGGTCAGGATCTTCAAATATGTGACCGCAGAGGCACGCGGGACTGTCAGCAATATGTCTTAGGAATTTGTGACCCTGCAGGTCAGAGCATCGAAGTCGTAATTTACAATGAATTATTTGGGGTTTCCGGTGACCGTTATAATAAAATGAAGGAACTTTGATATCGAATTTTGATAGATGATCGGAAAATGTTTTCAGAGTTTTGCAATTCCTCGCTGGGGTACTGAGTTTATTCCACTCTCTTATGCTGGATGGGATAGATGATTTAGCAAATATTTCAGTACGGCATCGATATTCTTTTAATTTATCTTCATTACGAAGGGAATATTTATTTGTCGGTTCAAGGTTTGTGAGATTCTTAAGATAAGAAGGGGTTAGGTTATTGATAATTTTGTAAAGTAATTTTAATTATGTTGAACATAAGTAAAGATAGAGAGACTTTTTTAAAGCAAGCAAGATTTCATTTGGGAGGATTAACAGTGACCGGAAGTAGCCGAAGATTTCACGCCTCAAACACGGAAGATAAGAAAAACGTTCATCCCCAAACTGAGTGAAGCGAAAAAAAAAACAACGACTCGGTGAGAGCTTATCTGAAACAGACGAACTGATTATTGGTCAAGAAGTGTTCACATTTGACATTGAAACCAACGAAATCATTACAATGGGCCAATTGATAAATAGCAAACATCAAGAGACTTTGTCAGCTTAGACAAGTCTACAAATAAAATTTGTCAAAATGTAAATTCATTTATCAAAATTATTTCTTGGAATGTGAACGATCGAAAGTCAAAATTATCGGACCAAGAATTCATCTTGTATCTAAAGCGTTTCAATGTCATTTGTCTGATAGAGACTTGGCGTGGAAAATATATATCAAATCAAACAAACCCCGTCCAGTGTTAATTATTTTTTTTTTTTTAAACAATATTTTATTCAAGTTTTCTGAATGGGATTGGGGAACAGGCTTAGCCTATGTAAAACCCCTCTCCCTAAATAATTTGTATACATATATTATAAATGCAAAAAAGGGTGTATATACATAGTTATAGTGGCAAACACATACATATTATATAAATACAGTAAAGTGGATGAAAATGTACAATATAATATAATAATTATACATATACAAGCATATATCAATATTAATAGGCAACTGTAAAAAGACTAGCGATAATTATTGTACATAACATATATAAAGGATACAATTTTATTTGATCGAGATTAAAATCTGTTTGTCATATCTATAAACTTATGGACCTGATTAAAAATATTAGTGTTATCATCAAGACTGTAGGTTGTGGAGCCGAATAAAAGACAGTTTATATTTTTAAAATTATGCTGTAATGTGTCTATGGTTGCTGTTCGTGCATTTGAATGTAAGGAACATCGTAGAAGATAATGGTCAGGATCTTCAAATATGTGACCGCAGAGGCACGCGGGACTGTCAGCAATATGTCTTAGGAATTTGTGACCCTGCAGGTCAGAGCATCGAAGTCGTAATTTACAATGAATTATTTGGGGTTTCCGGTGACCGTTATAATAAAATGAAGGAACTTTGATATCGAATTTTGATAGATGATCGGAAAATGTTTTCAGAGTTTTGCAATTCCTCGCTGGGGTACTGAGTTTATTCCACTCTCTTATGCTGGATGGGATAGATGATTTAGCAAATATTTCAGTACGGCATCGATATTCTTTTAATTTATCTTCATTACGAAGGGAATATTTATTTGTCGGTTCAAGGTTTGTGAGATTCTTAAGATAAGAAGGGGTTAGGTTATTGATAATTTTGTAAAGTAATTTTAATTATGTTGAACATAAGTAAAGATAGAGAGACTTTTTTAAAGCAAGCAAGATTTCATTTGGGAGGATTAACAGTGACCGGAAGTAGCCGAAGATTTCACGCCTCAAACACGGAAGATAAGAAAAACGTTCATCCCCAAACTGAGTGAAGCGAAAAAAAAAAACAACGACTCGGTGAGAGCTTATCTGAAACAGACGAACTGATTATTGGTCAAGAAGTGTTCACATTTGACATTGAAACCAACGAAATCATTACAATGGGCCAATTGATAAATAGCAAACATCAAGAGACTTTGTCAGCTTAGACAAGTCTACAAATAAAATTTGTCAAAATGTAAATTCATTTATCAAAATTATTTCTTGGAATGTGAACGATCGAAAGTCAAAATTATCGGACCAAGAATTCATCTTGTATCTAAAGCGTTTCAATGTCATTTGTCTGATAGAGACTTGGCGTGGAAAATATATTGATTTGGATTGTTATTTACGAATATCTTTTTTTTGTGTACGCGGTAATGGTAAGGAGCGTGTCGATATCGTAGTTCTGTATCACAAAAGCCTGTCTATCGGTATCGAAAAAATTAAACATTAATTTCAAGAGTCGATATTTTTAAAACTTTACGCAAATTACGTTGGTTGGTCTAAAAGATGTTATTTTGTGTTGTGTACATCGCCCGAGAAGGTTCAAAGATTCATGGGAATCAACGTTGTTATGAAAATTCTGAGTGCCCGAAATAAAATTTAATAATAATGGGGGATTTTAGGGCAGAACGGGGGAACATTATGACTATCTTATAGAGGATTCGGTTAAGTATATTCCCGGAATGTACGAGGCAGTCTATATATCTTTGCTAATTTTGATAGACTACGACGGTCTGAAGACAAGGAACTGAACATTATTGTAAAAAGATTTTGACACTTTGTGCAGTGAAGGAGACCGAGATGGGGAATTCCCCTGTCTTAAATATAACGGCGCTAGCATCGTTGACTTTTTGTTCGTGTCCTCTGAAATATTTAATAACATTGTTAAATTTGAAGTCGGTCAGAGAACGGAATCCGATCACCAACCGATGTGTTTTCATATAAATGTCAACCAACATAGTAAAACAGGTTACTGAAAATCAAGTAATAGACACTTACGCGTACACAAAATACAAATGGAAAGCAATCTTTGACCAAGAGTTCCAAGCGCATATAAGCCAGTCGTTTGAACAATTCAATAATGTGTTTTAAGAACTTCCGCCGCAGAATATAAATAGTGCTATAGCATGTTTCACAAGCTTAAAACAAAATAATCAACCTTTTTGGTTTGATGATGAATGGGCAAATGGTAAAAGGTTTAAATATGGTTCAATGAATACTTTTCGAAAATCTAATTGTCTAAAAGATTAACCATTGTACATTAAACATTTTTAAAAACGAATTTAAATCTCTATGTAAAAGTAAGAAACGGCATCACGAAAATTTATATTGGGAAAAATCGTATAATGAATTGCACGATCCTGACACAAACAATTAAGAATATTCAGCCTAAATCTAAAATCACATTTCATCATCTGAATGGATGAATTACTTCAAATCTATTCTCAACCCAAACTATGTATCCCAAGAAGAACCTCTCTTGAATAGACGTGAACATAGTTCGTCAAACATAAGTTCTAGCGGAATTAATTTTAGTATACTAAACAGGTCGATCACCCAAATTGAGGTTACAGAAGGCGTTAGATGTTTGAAATCGGGGACTTCCCCTGGTCCAGATGAAATTGGGATAGAATATTATAAAGCTTGTTTGCATACTTTTGCTCCAATTATAACTGTTATTTATAATAATACCTTTAATTATGGGGATTTTTCTGATAGCTGGTCGAAAGCCTTTCTTGTTCTACTTCATAAAAATGATTCAGTTCTTAAGTGACAACTTCTAAACAGAGTTGGTTTTAAAATTAATTAAAGGATAAACAGTCTTTGTCTGCGATATAACTTATGTGGAAGCAGATGTTAAACACCAAAGAGAAGAAGAAGAAGATTAACAGTCTGCCGGCATATTGGGAACACTCCATCATAATATATATAACACTCATTATCACTTTGTATTTATTCGAGAAGTTCATATAGCTAAAATACATTAAAATTTAAAATAACCACTCAGACAATTCTATACGAGTTAGCGTGATGTTAACACTACGCAAAAAAGAAATCAGTTCTGATTAAGAATGATGGAGTTTCTATCATGGTCAGCTTTTACACGTCATATTATTATGTGAAATTACCACATCAATGAAGCTTACCGTGGTTAAATGGTAATTATCAAAATAAGTCAGGATTAAGTTTAATCTGGTTATAGAAAATGGAAACTCGCTAGTCGGTTAATAGTCAGACAGGAACAAAAGTCAAAGATAAAAATTGGTAAATACAGATTTCCTCGAAAGTATTTATGGGTAATAATTTCCAATTAAAGAATGGCATACTTGGTATATCTAGAAAGAAGAGACAGTCTTATCAGAACAATTCGGGGTCCCTGAAAAAGAAAATACGTCGCCTCCACGGGACAAAAATGTTAGGGTGTCATCTGGCGGTTAGCCTTTTTGATTGTTGATAGACTTGAACTTCAAGTGGATTAAAATACTTCGATTTTTATGGTAAATGCACAGAGACTAACGACAAATACAAGAGGTAAATTAATTCTTTCTCAGTTCAAATATATCACCAAATCACGCAGTTTGTACGCGGGATGGCAACTTTAAAGTTTGCCAGGTTGAATTATTGGAGGTGAATTTCAGATAGAAATGGAAGGGGGTTGAAAGTCCATCGTTTCTGTTCGTACCGAGCTAATGAAGGCGGACACACCCTGTGCATTATGATATGTGGGTATTTTACTCGCACAGCGACGTTATGGTCTATCCTTATTTTAAATTCCAACTATCAAGGCTAAATCTTTTACGTGTACACCCTTCGTCCTGCACCAATGATAATCGAAAACAACGCCGAAAATCCCTACACTTTCTCGGACAACACCGCGACCGAAGCCTGGGTCTTTACTAACTGAGTCACAACGGCTCCTTGAGAATACGAATTTAAATAATTACAAAAATCAGATAAACCACTAGTAGACAATGATTCTGAGTTTGAAATAGTATGAACAAAAGCACAGGATGTGTCGATTTTCTTGGACCTGTGCCAATTAATGATAGATGGTCGATTTCTACTGGGAACAACAAGCTTGGAAATTGAAGGTTTTTAGAATAATAAGGAAGGAATTAATAAGAATGTTCCTCTTACATTACCCACAATATGTATACGTTGTGATATGCATATCTAGATATAGCTTTATAGCGCTGTGTTGCCATGGTGAAGGATTCATTCACATTCATTATTCTGTGCTGTTGCAATATTTAGGGGTTTGAATGGAATATAATCAAATAATGAACTTTTGATGACAATGGTCGACATTAAGTAGGCTAGCTCAAACGGTTTATGAATAAAGGCGATAAAATCAAATACATGTCGTATAAGTAACAAATTAGTGTTCTGTAGTCCACAAAAAGAAGAACGAGTTTTACTCCGGTCATATAGAAACTGTCCAACCGTTTCTTTTGGACGCCAGTATATTACTCTACTGCGAAGAGTTTCGTATTTAACCGTGCCCAGAACGGTTCAAGCGGTTATCGGGGTTTAGATCCGAATCTGGTGCGGTCTGACTGAGGAGTATGCATAAATAATGGTCAACTCTTTCTTTTTTAACTTTTTAAAATAATTTCGACATGAATTTGACATGGACCGACTGTTAGTTGGATGCAAAAAAGAAGAACGAGTTTTACTCCGGTCATGTAGAAACTGTCCAACCGTTTCTTTTGGACGCCAGTATATAACTATACTGCGAAGAGTTTCGTATTTAACCGTGCCCAGAACGGTTCAAGCGGTTATCGGGGTTTAGATCCGAATCTGGTGCGGTCTGTCTGAGGAGTATGCATAAATAATGGTCAACTCTTTCTTTTTTAACTTTTTAAAATAATTTCGACATGAATTTGACATGGACCGACTGTTAGTTGGATGCAAAAAGGGGCATAATAAGCATTATTACAATACTGCTATTATCTAGTAACCATTTATTGATAATACATGATGTACTTTTATTGTTTATTGCTTGCAATGTTCGGGTGTTGTGTATCTTGTCTTGGGAGGGGGGTATTATACGTTTATGTTATTTTATGTGTGGTGCGGTTCTCCTGCAATTATTTGAAAAACGTAGAAAAACCGTTGGAATTCTAGTGGACCGTTACACCGTTTTTTTTCTGCTGGCCTAGTCCTAATTAGCTCAATTTGTGAAGAAAAGCAGCACGTTTAACATGAGTTCATTTCATTTTATTAAAATAAAAGTTTGAAGACACAGTCGTATAATTGGCCATAGAAAAATAAATTTGCATAACGGCAACACTGTTCATGCCGAGGAGGGAAAAGCTCAACGTCGATACCGCTTAACCAAAACCACAGTGCAAGTGTAAATGTACATGTGGAATATTTACATGGTAAAGATCAATAACAATATCAATACATTTCTATACATGTTTTATAGAGGAGATGAGATCACAAGTGATCAAATATGCCTCCCCCCCCCCTTTATCATATATATATATATATATATATATACATAAATAAATAAAAAATACGTCCAGGTAAGAAAATCTTCCACTTTACTTCATTATGACATACATTATATTATAAGCTAGCTATCTGCCTTCTAAGGGCGTCTATATATATATATATATATATAAACTAAATTAAAGAAAGACACCAAAATATTAATTTAACGGCTAGCGCTTTCTGTTCGTACTGAACATCATCAGACCGATTTTATTCACGAAGAATTACGTAGAACAATAGACGCAACGTCATGACGTTACTTTAAATATATCAAATACAACATAATAATATTTACATATATCTACATTTAGTAATTTAACAATAAAAAGATAATTATTTCATCTCTTACTATAATATACGTTTATTTAATACTGGTTTGTACTTTTTGATGAAATAATTTTCTTTACATTCAAGTAAATCATTGTTTAAAAAATTCAATTTGTACAAGGGAAATACGTTGAACTTTCCACCTCCACACGTGTCGATGTGTGCACTTAAAGGTATTGTTCGATTACTTGGAATCTTAATTTGCGATCTATGAAGGTTCATTCGAAGGTTTAGTTGACCTTCCGTTTTCCCAATGTATTTCCCTTCACAACCACAGCATACAATGAGATAGATTACATTTTTTGATTTGCATGTCATGCTTTGTTTTACATGAAAATCATGTGATTCATTCATTTTAATGGAGCTCCCTTCGACTATCACTTTACAAGTTAAACATCTTTCATCCCCACATTTAGAAACTATAGGTTTTTTAATTTCCGAATCAAATTGTGAGGAAGTGAGAATTCGTCTCAAGTTCGGGGGTTGTTTTAGACTGTTGATCACATTTGTTTTGTTCATAATATATTTAAGTTTTTCACTTTTAAATAACTGTGGTAAATGTGATCTAATTATATCCATGCCCCGTTCTTGGGAAGGATTGTGTGTAGTAACTAAAGTCAAAATCTCACTTTGTTTATCTAAAACTTTAGGTTTTCTTAAAATTTTCTGATCTATTTTTAAGGCTTGTTTAATGCCATTTTCTATTAAACCACAAGGATAGTTTTGTTTTTGAAGGAATTGTTTCAATTCGTGTAATCTTATGAGTTTTTTCTCATCACAGGATACGATTGTACAAATTCTCCTCGCAAGATTAAACGGAATGTTTCTTTTTGTATGTGAAGGGTGACATGAATTGAAATCTAAATACTGATGCGTGTCAGTAGTTTTATAATATAGATCCGTTGTAATGTCACCATTTTCAGATAATGTTATCGTTACATCTAAAAAATTAATTGATTGCAAGTGTTTTTCTATTATAAAATTTAAACTTTCATTTAGTGAGTTTAGCATGAGATATAATTCATTTAATAAAACACTATCCTTATCAAATATGATAAAGCAATCATCTAAGAAACGTTTCCATGAATGTTCAATCTGTAACTGTAATTCCAAACCGAAACGTTCTCCAATATTGGCGTACCAAATTTCTTCAAGGTAGCCTAGGGTTAAAGTCGCGTATGTTGGACCTATTTTTGTTCCCATTGCCACGCCTTTAATTTGTTCATAATAGTGTTCATCAAAGTAGAATATGTTATTGGAAATGACTATCGTGACGGAATTTATGATAAAAGTATTGGAGAAACGTGTGGGTATTTCGGATTGGAATCTGTCGAGCCAGAAATGTATAGATCTTATGCCCAGTTCAATTTCAATATTACTGTACAAGCTTTCAACATCAAACGTGACAAGTACGCTATTTGTTTCAGCTTTACTAGGTAGATTACATAAGAAATCTATATCATCTCGTATATAACTCTTGATGTGCTTACATAGAGGTTTGAGTATAATGTCTATAAAATTACTTAAACGTTGTGTTGAACTATTTGGTCCACCTACAACAGGTCTAAATTTCAAATCCCTACGGATTTGAAATTTAGACCTGTTGTAGGTGGACCAAATAGTTCAACACAACGTTTAAGTAATTTTATAGACATTATACTCAAACCTCTATGTAAGCACATCAAGAGTTATATACGAGATGATATAGATTTCTTATGTAATCTACCTAGTAAAGCTGAAACAAATAGCGTACTTGTCACGTTTGATGTTGAAAGCTTGTACAGTAATATTGAAATTGAACTGGGCATAAGATCTATACATTTCTGGCTCGACAGATTCCAATCCGAAATACCCACACGTTTCTCCAATACTTTTATCATAAATTCCGTCACGATAGTCATTTCCAATAACATATTCTACTTTGATGAACACTATTATGAACAAATTAAAGGCGTGGCAATGGGAACAAAAATAGGTCCAACATACGCGACTTTAACCCTAGGCTACCTTGAAGAAATTTGGTACGCCAATATTGGAGAACGTTTCGGTTTGGAATTACAGTTACAGATTGAACATTCATGGAAACGTTTCTTAGATGATTGCTTTATCATATTTGATAAGGATAGTGTTTTATTAAATGAATTATATCTCATGCTAAACTCACTAAATGAAAGTTTAAATTTTATAATAGAAAAACACTTGCAATCAATTAATTTTTTAGATGTAACGATAACATTATCTGAAAATGGTGACATTACAACGGATCTATATTATAAAACTACTGACACGCATCAGTATTTAGATTTCAATTCATGTCACCCTTCACATACAAAAAGAAACATTCCGTTTAATCTTGCGAGGAGAATTTGTACAATCGTATCCTGTGATGAGAAAAAACTCATAAGATTACACGAATTGAAACAATTCCTTCAAAAACAAAACTATCCTTGTGGTTTAATAGAAAATGGCATTAAACAAGCCTTAAAAATAGATCAGAAAATTTTAAGAAAACCTAAAGTTTTAGATAAACAAAGTGAGATTTTGACTTTAGTTACTACACACAATCCTTCCCAAGAACGGGGCATGGATATAATTAGATCACATTTACCACAGTTATTTAAAAGTGAAAAACTTAAATATATTATGAACAAAACAAATGTGATCAACAGTCTAAAACAACCCCCGAACTTGAGACGAATTCTCACTTCCTCACAATTTGATTCGGAAATTAAAAAACCTATAGTTTCTAAATGTGGGGATGAAAGATGTTTAACTTGTAAAGTGATAGTCGAAGGGAGCTCCATTAAAATGAATGAATCACATGATTTTCATGTAAAACAAAGCATGACATGCAAATCAAAAAATGTAATCTATCTCATTGTATGCTGTGGTTGTGAAGGGAAATACATTGGGAAAACGGAAGGTCAACTAAACCTTCGAATGAACCTTCATAGATCGCAAATTAAGATTCCAAGTAATCGAACAATACCTTTAAGTGCACACATCGACACGTGTGGAGGTGGAAAGTTCAACGTATTTCCCTTGTACAAATTGAATTTTTTAAACAATGATTTACTTGAATGTAAAGAAAATTATTTCATCAAAAAGTACAAACCAGTATTAAATAAACGTATATTATAGTAAGAGATGAAATAATTATCTTTTTATTGTTAAATTACTAAATGTAGATATATGTAAATATTATTATGTTGTATTTGATATATTTAAAGTAACGTCATGACGTTGCGTCTATTGTTCTACGTAATTCTTCGTGAATAAAATCGGTCTGATGATGTTCAGTACGAACAGAAAGCGCTAGCCGTTAAATTAATATTTTGGTGTCTTTCTTTAATTTAGTTTATATATATGTTAGCTGGGAGCTGTATTTACCTATATTTTATTATATATATATATATATATATATAAATTATAATCCAAATAGTGTGCATGAGCTAAACACAGAGTGCTCGATGAATAAATCCAGAGCAAATGTAAATAATTAAAAATATGAAATCTGTAAGTTCTTTACTTAAAGTTTCATGTGGAACTCCACACTCATCAGAAGAATAATACAAATGAAGTTTGAGTATACGAGGCATGTATATTCAAACTTCATTTGTATTATTCTTCTGATGAGTGTGGAGTTCCACATGAAACTTTAAGTAAAGAACTTACAGATTTCATATTTTTAATTATTTATATATATATATATATATATATATATATAGAAAAAATAAATAAAGGTTGAAAATGCCTTTGAAAAGTACTATTGTTTAATTGTCTACATGTTTCGCCTGAGCTTGTCAAGACATATAATAACAATAACAATGACGTGACGTCATGGAAGAATAAACACACAATAATATAATAATATTGAATTAGATATAGTATAATATTGTAATTATTTTGAAATGTTAATTTGGGTTTAAATTTGTCAATAAAATATTGTTCCTTCAATCTCATTTTCATGGGGTCTGAATGCGGCATCTTAAAAAAAGGGTATATTTTGAATTCGCCTTTACCGCAGATATCAAGGTGCTCACTTAAAGGAATCTTCTTTAAATTTGGTTCCCTGATATGTTGTCTATGAACCGTTACTCTGTTTTGTAACTTGTTAGTGCAACCGATGTAAAGTTCGGCACACCCACTGCATTTTATGACATATAATACATTTAGTAAGTTTTTTCATTTTTTTTATCTTGTTTAAGTAGTGGGAAATGTGTTTTAATTACGTTGGAAAAATTAGGATTGTGAGGATTAAAGGTGGTGACAAAAGCAATTATACATGTATTGTGATTAGTATCTTTTATCTTTACCAGCCATAATTATTATCGGAATTAAGGCAACCTAAAAACCTTAAATCACTATTGACCAGGGCTAAATTTGAATCCCTCAGTCCAATTAAGGAAGTTGTAAAATGTGGAAGGGATAATTGCGGCACTTGTAGATATTTAATTGAAGGTAAATCATTTATTTTTGATAGTGGAATAGAATTTTTTGTCAATGAAAGTATGAACTGTAAAGTAACTTATGTATTATATGTCATAAAATGCAGTGGGTGTGCCGAACTTTACATCGGTTGCACTAACAAGTTACAAAACAGAGTAACGGTTCATAGACAACATATCAGGGAACCAAATTTAAGGAAGATTCGTGAGCACCTTGTTATCTGCGGTAAAGGCGAATTCAAAATATACCCTTTTTTTAAGATGCCGCATTCAGACCCCATGAAAATGAGATTGAAGGAACAATATTTTATTGACAAATTTAAACCCAAATTAAACATTTCAAAATAATTACAATATTATACTATATCTAATTCAATATTATTATATTATTGTGTGTTTATTCTTCCATGACGTCACGTCATTGTTATTGTTATTGTATGTCTTGACAAGCTCAGGCGAAACATGTACTCATGTAGACAATTAAACAATAGTACTTTTCAAAGGCATTTTCAACCTTTATTTATTTTTTCTATATTAACACTTCTACGGTTTCAACTTCATACATATATTGATATATATATATATATATATATAATATTTCCGTCTGTTTTATTATCTGGCTAAGTATTTTCTACATGTGGTATTGACAACCTGTCATAGTGGCAGACTAGAGGTAATATATAATTCTCCTACCGAATCTCCCTGTCTTCCGTCTCCTTTAAAATTATACCCTTCCATGAGTTATTCTAAAATTAGGATAATCGGTCAAACTGAATTATAAACTATCACGTTACAGTACGTCATTTGCTTTCGGCGCGTTGAAGTCAAATGACATTCTCAGACTGAACCTAAATTCGAAACATTAGACTTTCTTGAAGCGGATAGATACCAGAATGTACCAACCGTTAAAATAAATTTTAAGAGTTGATGTAAACTAAACCCACGTCCAAATTATCTGCGGGAGTTTGTGCGTGCGTGTGTACGTGCGCCGTGAAAGTGAGGCGGGTCGGAATGGGGATGGAGATTATCTTACGTTGTAAACGAAAACTGAGGAGGGTGCACAACATCAAGAGCATGGAATTTGAATAAACGCTATGTTCGTTGTATTAATTTGGTGTTTCCCTAGTTAAAATTGTATGTCCGCATATTATGGGAACACGTCATTAAACAGGAAAATATGACTATAAATAATAGGCTGTTAGTCTTTAAACTTGAAATCCTATTAACTCTCTCAAACAGTTCATTCACATTTATTAAGTTTATTCTTAGAACTGTAAAAACAATAATATAATGCCTCTCGTGTCTTCCATAATTATAAAAGGCATCCATGAAGCTCTTCGTGTGCACTGATTGCCGCCATGACAAAGAGTTATTTGACAAGCGATGGCAGCTGTAACAATAATCTTTAAACAACCACCCAAAAATATAATCTGGCAATAACATGCCTTTAGTAAACAAAAAACTGTGTGCACAGGAAAATAACCAGCGTTAGATAACCCCCTTCAGGTGTCTGTATCCAATTAAATTTGCATAACTTTTATCCAAATAAGACTTTTGATGTATATGAAGAGAAAGCAGCTGGGCATAACTCTATTGTCAAATCCTCATCGACAATCTCCGTGAGTGACGTTAAATGTAACCAAAAATTTCGGCATGGTCAGTTAAATTAGCGTTCAACCCATGTATGAAGGGAATCACTAATCCACTCAATATCCAAGTCATCCGATTGTCTGGAGAGTTTATTATCGATTTTTCATGTAAATAAATGTCTACATTATAACTTGTACACTAATATTAGGCACATGTAGCTCTTATACAATGCCTGTAAAACAAAATGAAAATATATGAATATATAAAGGGTTTTTTTATATAAAAAAAAAAATCATATTTGAGGATAATTAAATTGTGTATTTTAAACGAAGGATTGGTCTACAGAGAAAAACGCAATTCAATTATAATTAAACGTTGTTCTACCATGTATATGTGAATATTATACAAGTCTAATATTAGGACATTTTTGGTTCAATATAATATATGAGTATTCTCATTAAATTAATTTTAAAAGTTAATCAGCAGGGTAATTGTCAACTAATTTAATTTAAATATATTGAACAAAAGGTGAAATTGTGAAAAAAAAGGGCTCACAATAACTGAATATCTAAAAACATTAAAAGCACAAACATCTAGATTTGATTTATTGAGAATAATCATTTATTGTTGAACTAAAATATCAACCAATTTATAGCTTGTGGTTGGTGTTTCGTGGTTCGTTATTCGCGGTAATTCGCCAATAACGAACGACGAACTAGTTTCCAGATCGATATTCACCAGATACAGAATAAGCCATCTTAGTACCCGAATAACGAGCTTTTATCGCATAACAAACCACGAACTAGTTTTTGGCTCGTTATTCACCAAATTTAGATTTAGGACTATACTAGGAGTAATTATAGGGGGAATACATCAGTTCCTTATTTTGGCCAATCACTAAACACAAGTTACCTTCGCGTCAGTAAAATGGGACTGGTAATATGTTCTTCAATAAGACCAGATATCTAACAAAGAAGTAATAAGAATACATGTAATATAAAAAAAATATGGTTTTGATCAAATTAATGCCCAAGTTTCCCATTATCACGATTCGATGTTCGTTACTTGCAAAGCCCCACCCTGCGATAGAAGGGGATAATACTAACGAAATAAATCGGCCTATAGGGAGGTAAACGGCAACCCGTTTTTACTATTTAGTAAATTTATGACCTTCATCATGGGGACATAAAGACGAACACGGGTTTTTTGTTATATAGTCAGTTTACAAGACCCTAACCATAACCAAACATAGGTCAACCAGGCATTCGATATCTTTAAATTTAAATCCATGGAGAATAGAGATAACTCAACATATTTCAAGATATTATGGATAACTGAGTCTAAATTATACGCATAAAATACCCATATTCTGGGAAATGGGCCTTCATGTCCATATAATGGAGGTAATAAATTTACCAAAATGTAAAAACGGGTTGCCGTCCACAGGTTTATTTTGGTTTTTCGTGTAGTGCGTTTCTCCTACACTTACTGTTATAGGCCTATTCATTTCAGTATTATTATCCCTTCTTGTCGGAAATAATATTGGAACGGGTGGAGGGAACAAGACTGGAAAATTCCGAGGAAAAATCTCGGCCAATACCTGGATCGAACCTGTGACCACCTTCTTGTTAGGGAGCCGACGCCTTACCCACTGAACCATATATCGATACATATTAGATAGACTGGTAAGTTTTTATTGTTCACATTTTAGAAATTGCTTGCAAATAATCCACAAGTATCTACTAAATGCAAGAATATTTGTAAATTCGGCATGAAATAAATGTTCATTTTGAAGACCAGCGCACACCAAGGATTGATTGTTCAACGGAGATTTTCCATCGCAAACAAAAATACTATAATTTTGTGCTAATATAAACCGCCCCACAAACACCATTTTAATTGCAACATATTGCATCCATACAATTTACGGAAAACGTAGATAAAATAACATTGATAATTAAGTATACGTCATGTAGTTAAGTTAACGATGATTATTAAACATAGCTAAAACATCGCTGATTATTAAATTAAACATCTATTATACCATTAAACATAAATAAAACACCACTGATAATTATCTATCATAGTTAAAATAACTACATAGATATTTTTCAAAAATAAAAGCATATAAATTCAGGATAGGTTCCGTTTAATTGGCCGTGGTGGAGAAGGGTGGTAACAATACGATTTATTTATCAGTCAACCAGGCATTCGATATCTTTAAATTTAAATCCAGGGAGAATAGAGATAACTCAACATATTTCAAGATATTATGGATAACTGAGTCTAAATTATACGCATAAAATACCCATATTCTGGGAAATGGGCCTTCATGTCCATATAATGGAGGTAATAAATTTACCAAAATGTAAAAACGGGTTGCCGTCCACAGGTTTATTTTGGTTTTTCGTGTAGTGCGTTTCTCCTACACTTACTGTTATAGGCCTATTCATTTCAGTATTATTATCCCTTCTTGTCGGAAATAATATTGGAACGGGTGGAGGGAACAAGACTGGAAAATTCCGAGGAAAAATCTCGGCCAATACCTGGATCGAACCTGTGACCACCTTCTTGTTAGGGAGCCGACGCCTTACCCACTGAACCATATATCGATACATATTAGATAGACTGGTAAGTTTTTATTGTTCACATTTTAGAAATTGCTTGCAAATAATCCACAAGTATCTACTAAATGCAAGAATATTTGTAAATTCGGCATGAAATAAATGTTCATTTTGAAGACCAGCGCACACCAAGGATTGATTGTTCAACGGAGATTTTCCATCGCAAACAAAAATACTATAATTTTGTGCTAATATAAACCGCCCCACAAACACCATTTTAATTGCAACATATTGCATCCATACAATTTACGGAAAACGTAGATAAAATAACATTGATAATTAAGTATACGTCATGTAGTTAAGTTAACGATGATTATTAAACATAGCTAAAACATCGCTGATTATTAAATTAAACATCTATTATACCATTAAACATAAATAAAACACCACTGATAATTATCTATCATAGTTAAAATAACTACATAGATATTTTTCAAAAATAAAAGCATATAAATTCAGGATAGGTTCCGTTTAATTGGCCGTGGTGGAGAAGGGTGGTAACAATACGATTTATTTATCAGTCGGAGGAAATAAGACGTAATAAGTATAATAAAAGATTTATAATGACAGGAATTCCAAAACAATCGTTATGTTTTAGGATATAATCTAGCAAATCTAGTATACACACGAATAGTAATTAGATTTTGAAATTTATACAGTATACGATATCCCCCACCAACCCCACGAAATACCGATTCTCATCGAAATAACTCAAATAAGCTCTAATATTACCAATAGTAATTATCATACAATGTTATATTCTAATTCAATAATAGCCTGTTGTTTTTTGTACACTGTAACATAATATTTGGTAGGACCATTTCTATTAGTTCCTTGAAAAATAATGCAAATCTTGTTTTACAGCAGGGGGCGTATTAGCGGAGCTGCAAAATTATATGATCAATCGGTTCCATCAACCCACTACTTATCTTAAACAATTACTAGTTGATGGCTTTTCGACAAATTAGATCAGAAACTAACAATAGATATTCATTTTGTCCAGTTCTTTAGATGTTGACATTATCAATGTTGACGTGGAGATTAATCATATGAAGAACCACTGTTTCTTTACATAATATTTAAAGACGAATGTTTTGGTGTGTGTGTGTGGGGGGGGGGTAAATATTTTGTCCCATTGATTTATATTATTGAGAAATAATTGAGGAAATGAGTTGACTATCTTGCCTATGGGAATTAGGATTTCATAGAAGAAAAATTAACATGGAAACAACGTGTCGCTATCGCATCAACGAGTAATTTCAGTCGTTATCGTTTACCCCACCGGAGTCCAATTTCTTTTTGATATTCAATCTGTGTTTACCTGTATTGAAATCGCGAATGAAAAGTAGTGCAGACCGCGCCACGCATAACAACCCACATAAAAAATCGGGGCACAATACAAATAGAACACATGGTAAGTAATAACAGTTCTATGAAATTTAGGGAATGGATCACCCGGGGAACCAGACAACTCGGACCAAAGACCACTCGGACCAAAATCCACTCGGATTAAGACCAGTCAGATCAACTGACGACCTCTCGGATAAATAGAGAAATCAGAGAAGTCTATCAACTGGTCTTGCTCCGAGTGGTCATGTATTCAATCAATTCGGGGGTGCGGCGGACATAGTCCACACTCCTTTAAATGACCATAATAACGCAAGTTCAAATAATATAAGTACCGTTTACTGTGCAAGACGTTTTAAAAACTTAAACCTAATTTTGGCATGGCGAGGCTTTAAACTGTATCTTTTGCCTTAAATTCTATAAGTGGCCTTTTGGGGCTTTCAACAATTGACGTGCTGAGCTTCAATTATCAAAATATTTATCTTAATGTATTGAAGAGACCAGTGTCTAGAAACACATATTTTTTTTAAAAATAGGTGATTATGTGTTGTTAGTGAAATAGTTACCATGAGATTGTAAACATAGAACAATAGTTCATTAATTTGCGGGATTCCCTGCATGATATAAGAAATATCATTTTCGATTTAAAACCATTCTTCATTGAACTGTAACTGTACACGGATATTCCAACTTTAGCATATAAATTTATAAGTATGGTTACTCACCTGTCCATATCCCCATTCAACCGTTACTTCAATATTTTCTGGTGACTGCGACCATACTGTAGTATTCGATGGTGGATCACACACTAGACCAGTGGACAATATTCCAGGTAAAGTTAATAAACAATAACACAGACACAACGTTACCTTCATATTCATGGTAATACCCCTTTCACGAAGAGTTGTCATTAGCATGTACGAAATAAATCACAAGTTCAGTTTACAAATAACAAATGGCCCGCTAATTCACACTCGTCTTAGAAATCGGGAGCTTCTCGTCTTAGAAATCGGGAGCTTCGATCAGTTTGCATCTATGTTCCATCGTGTGCTAACATTATATCACATCTGTCAGGAAAGATGGAGCTAACGTCGCCACACAACTCGGCTTTCTATAGTTTCACTGGCGATAGAGTATCAATAAATTTAGCAAACTGTTAGCGTGGTTATAAAGACGCCAGCTTCTGGCACAACGATACGATTGTGCTGTTTGTGGCCAAGGAGTCTAGTCGATATCAATTCTAATTCTCTGACTTGTTCAACAACATCAGCTTAAAGATCTAAGACCGGCATACGGACGGCAATCTAATTTCCCGATTGTTGGTCTTGGTATAAATACTCTAAGCTCCCCTTGTTCTCCTCTAAAAGATTTGCGTTAACCGACTTTCTGAAAGTAAAGACAAAATCATGATTGAGCAAAGCAACAAAAGACAAAACGTCCAATTTTCCTTTATTCTCGGGTAAACCAATTTCTTAACTACATGCACTTAAGCCGAGACGTTTGGAATGTTGTTTAAAGTTTACATCAATTGTATTTTGATTTCACGCGATATTAGGCTTAGTGTATTTATTATCATGGCTAGACTTTAACTGACGAAATTTACTTAAATGATTAATTTACGCTTTCTGTAAAGGAATTGACCTCAATCCTTAATCAACTGATTACCTGGAAGCTATGTTGGATCACGCAGTTTATAATACAACTGCACGAACGTCAATAACCGGAAGCACTTGTTGAATAGGCAAAGTGAACAGCAAGGCAATGAATGATTGTCTAAAAAAAATGAATAATGGCTTACATGCAGATTTAACTTAGATTGAATTTTTTGCTCTCTGCTTAAAGACAAACATTTAACGAGTAGGTAATGGTGGCATTGGAATAATCAGATCAGCATTCAAGCAAATATAACCACTACCATTGAATTAACAATCCCTCGGATCAACATTTTATTAATTGTGACATGCTAGACCTGATATGTTATATCTACATATACACTACAGGCACGGTGGAAGCAATTCATTATTGGGGGGGGGGGGGGGGGGCTTCCATCCTAAGTCCCTATCGGCGAGGGTCCGGGGGCCGCAATAACCTGAAGAAAAGAGCACTTGCCGCTAAAGCACCCCCCCCCCCTTAGCCCCCTACTCCGCCGGGCCTGCACTACACTATATATAACGACAATAATATGTTGCTGTATAATTTTCTTGATATTTGGTCAAAACTGCATAAGCAATCTCGTCTTTGAATATCTTTAGATAGGAACATTCTTCTTTTGTGTTATGGGTGTCCCGTTTATCCTACGTTCCACCACAATTTGTTTGTAATGTATACAAATATGTCCTTAGTATGAGATCTGCTTAACCTCAAATTGGGGTCACTAGTTGAATACACCACCATTTATCTAGACATATGCAAATGCGAGACCATGCTGCACAGACCAAATCGTGCTATTGGAAATGTATTGCCACAGTTAAAAACAAATTTTTTAACCTGAGATACATTAAAAATGTCGTGGTGTCGGGTTAAAATGTCGTGGTGTCGTGGTGTCGTGGTGTCGTGGTGTCGCGGTGTCGTGGTGTCGTGGTGTCGCGGTGTCGCGGTGTCGTGGTGTCGCGGTGTCGTGGTGTCGCGTTGTCGACTTTATTTATCAATGTTGAAGCGGCCAAGAAATCAAGTTAGCCCTCAATATCTCAACCTACCCTCATAGAGTTATATATAGACACTATATAACTCTATGCCTACCCTTCACTAACTGCGAATCAAACTGGCCAACACTGCCAAATTCGCTGGTTGACCAAACTTGAGTAAAATCATGTGCTCGGTGTGGGCTATTCCGAGCCGTCGATAAATAAAATGAATGGAAAGTAGTCTATTTTAGTAACCCATTTCTTTGCTCAAAATAAAAATGCTTTTATCTCTTCTAAAGTTTGTAATCATGAATGTGCCCGAAAATTACAAGTATATTTAAAGAGCCATAGAAACCTCCTTTCCGGTGATGTATGACAAAATAACGTATTTTGCCATTAAATACTCGCCCCACCCTCATCACTCTCTCTAATTCGGGGTCCCGTGTACACATTGGCGTGCATGTAAAAAATCCCCTGGCAGTTGGAACTCGATATAAGAGTAGGCCTAGGCCGTAGCGCAGCTGCCCGGTCAAAATTTCCCTCATAGCACACTGACACTGTATGGCGTATGTCAGTCTTCATTAGCCAAGTTTACCAGCAGAACAGTATGACGTTAAACCCCATTCCATTTCAGGGGGGGGGGGGGCGAATGGTAAAGCCCGTGCGCGCGGTATCATAAAGCCTGTCATTGAGTCAGCTAGCGTGGTTTCGAGTCCCCAGTTGTACGTGACAAGGAGTAGGGTCGCCTGTCCAGCCTCGTTGGTTTTATTCGGGTCCTCACCCCCCCCCTCCACTGCTAACACCTCGACGCGCAAGCGAATTAATGAGGGGGGGGGGAGTAGGGTTATTCAAAGCAAAATACGGGTCTTCATACTAAATTCCAGATATCATGTTACATATCACTGAAGAGCACGTTCACTGTTGTTGTTTTTTCTTCAAATATATAAATAATTTTCTGGCACATTTATATTTACTTGCCTTGAAAAGTGAAGGGGGCGGGGGGTATTTGAAATAAAAATGCGAGGCTAAATTCAAAATTCTGTATATCTATACTTAAAAGTAAAGTTAATCCTTTCTTGAAATGTATTTATTATATTTTCGGCGGAATGCATAATATATACTCTTTAAAATTAAAATTAAGTTTGGTAGCCTTCACTGGCTGAATTAAAGACAAATGAAATGAAATGAAATGAAGAGAGAGAGAAATAGAGAGGGGGGGGGGGGGGGTAATAAGCGTCCGCTTTACACAACCTTTTTCGAGACTAACATATGGCACGTAATTATTTTAATAAATCATTTACCTGTAAGAGTCTGTAGCAGTTGGGGGAAACCGGAGGATTGGGTGTAAACCACGCCATTTGAATCAAAGACCGAGCGATCTGGACCATTCAATCAACCCAGCACCGGATTACTTGTGTGGAGCCATTTAGAAGTACCTCCCCCAGAAAGAAAATTCTGCCACACAAACATAGCGCATTCTGGAGAGAGAGAGAGAGCGAGAGAGAGAGCGAGGGGGAGGGAGAGAGAGAGAGACTTTATTTATCAATGTTGAAGCGGCCACGAGATCAAGTTAGCCGTCACTACAGGGGCGGATTTGGGCCGGGACGGTCCCATGTCGGAGCCGCTCCTTTATACTGACTGCGGAACCCTGGAAATTTTGAAAAATTAACCCCAATGCGATTTTTGTGGCATCATATTCTTAATTAAAGTATTACCATTGTACCGCCAAGTCAAGAGTCATATATCAAAACAATTTGACTGATTAAAAAAAGGGACTAGTTGAGAAAATTTTGACCATTTGATTAACCAGTTAGGAATATTGTATAAGTAGGAATATTTTCATTGAAAAATGTCCCATATTTGTTGCCGGGAGCGCTAGTTGATTACTCCTGTGACGGATAGCCACGAGACACATTGGTACAGAGTGACGAAAGGAACATTCATGAAAGCTGCTTTTTGAATTTTGGATCTGTTGTTCCAGATAAATTATTTTACCTTGACTCCGAACTTTAACATTTGACACACTGCATAACATTAGTTCAGATAACGCAAATTTAATTATGAGAATTGCGTTACCCTCGACATATTTGTCACGAGCGGCGGGCGGAAATAAAATTATTAAAAAAATGATCTTGGACGCAAAATATAGCTACCACGACACCACAACATGGATTCTGGTACCCACATCAAGTGAAAACATGATTACTTATATTGTAACTACCATTCATGTTTCCGACTTTATAGTAGGCGATTCATAACGTAATGAATTTTCTGTATTCCCGTCCTCGCAGAATAAAGTCGGTGCCGTATTCGCCAAGAATATGCCAGCCTTTTACATTTTTTGAGGGAACCATACGGGACACAATTCATTTTTTTAGTTTTTGGAAATTGGAGGTCATTTCCCGCAATTCGAAACCATTCCCGACATCCCAATTATGTAATTTCATCTCAAGGAATGTTTAACACTAGCCCATAGTCAGCGAGCAGACCAGCTGTCATCAAATTTTGCTGAGGCCTTAAAATTGAATTGTCTTTGGAGTTACGAACCATGGGCAGACGTTTCTGGCGTATCCCCACAAACAGGGTGCAGGCGACTTAATAACTAGTAAATTTGTGGGCGACAGTGTCGGGTGAATCCGATCAAATTTTTGGATGAAATTGCAGGATTCCGAAATCCGGGCCACACCCAGACCAGAAAGTCTATTATACAAGCCCATTCCAGACTTCACTAACTGCGAATGAGAGAGAGAGAGAGGGAGAGAGAGAAGGAGAGAGAGAGAGAGAAAGAGAGAGAGGGAGATGGGGTTTAACGTCCACTCGACACAAACTATGTCATTCCGGGACTAAATGTGGTTTAATTTTATTTCAATAATTGCTTGCGCGTCGGGATCTTTAGCAGTGGGGAAAAACCTAAGGACCCGGAGAAAACACACGAGGCTGGACAGGCGACCCTACTCCTTGTCACGCACAACCGGGGATTCGAAACCACGCCAGTTAACTCAATGACAAACGTCATATATTATAGGCTACTGTTTTGCTGCTAAAAAGGGCTAATAAAACAGGGCATACGCCATACAGTGTCAGTGTGCTATGAGGGAAATTTTGACTGGGCAGCGACGCTACGGCCTAGGCCTACTCTTATATGGAATTCCAACTGCCAGGGGATTATTTTACGTGCACGCCAATGTGTACACGGGACCCCGAATTAGAGAGAGTGATGAGGGTGGGGCGAGTATTTAATGTCAAAATACGTTATTTTGTCATACATCACCGGAAAGGAGGTTTATATAGCATGATTACAAACTTTAGAAGAGATAAAAGCATTTTTATTTTGAGCATTAATTGGTTACTAAAATAGACAACTTTCAATTCATTTATCGACGGCACGGAATAGCCCATACCGAGCACATGATTTTACCCTAGAAATATATTTCTATGAGTTTACTCAAGTCATGGTCAACCAGCGAATTTGGTAGTGTTGACCAGTTAGTGAAGGGTAGGTATTCTTAGTGATTGTTAAAATATTGAGGGCTAACTTGATTTCTTGGCCGCTTCAACATTGATAAATAAAGTCGACAACGCGACACCACGACACCACGACACCGCGACACCGCGACACCACGACACCGCGACACCACGACACCACGACACCGCGACACCACGACACCACGACACCGCGACACCACGACACCACGACACCACGACATTTTAACCCGACACTACGACATTTTTACGCGACACCACGACATTTTTAATGTCGCGGTGTCGGGTGAAAATGTCGTAGTGTCGGGTTAAAAATGTCATGGTGTCGTGGTGTCGTGGTGTCGCGGTGTCGCGTTAAAATGTCGTGGTGTCGTGGTGTCGGGTTGTCGGGTTGTCGCGTTATGAAGGGCGACACCACGACATCACGACATGATACCAATCAGCCACCATACATTGCAGAGTTTTGTCGAGTTTTAATTAAGCTTGCGGTGATATTATAACACCAAAGTCATGCCGTCATTTACTTCACATACATATTTTTGAATATAGTTGAGGTTGCTGGATTTCCGAAAATTAAGATGTAAGAAACATGTTAGCTAGAAATAAAAATGACCAGCTGTGCAGTGACCGACTGCAATGAATTAAGCATAGAGTTTTTCGAGAAAAATATAACAGACCAGCAATAACAGAAAGCACCCTTTGATTGACGAGAAATAACCACGTGCTTGATACATGACCTGAACATCCAGTCAGCCATTTCATGTTTTCTGTATTGGAAGTAACAGACTCGTGCATTTTAATCAGTAATGGTTAATCATTATTGAGTGATGATGACGGGTACTTCCAATAAAGATATTTATTTGGTATGTAGATGGTGTCGGACATTTCTGTCACTCTAACGTTTTATTATATTACCGTTTGCCATGTTGAGTTGTTGTCATAATGAAGACGGTTCTTTATCTATATTAGATTATTATCCATTGCTCATACATAGAGGTTTTACTTTAAAGAGACAGTAAATCGTATTTTTTACAACGTGAATTATTTCTTGTAATTGTTGTAATTTATGGAGACCTAGAAATGAAATGAAATAAATGCGGTTTAAAGGCCTACTTTTCTGAACCGATGTGTACGGGTTTATAAGAAATAAAACACTATCCTACTTCTGAATTTATTAACATACTAGGTTTCCATACACACATAGGTATTTTTTCCCGGCGTGATTTCCCCTAGTCAGTGGTGCAGGACCTCGACCTGGTTTGGACGGACAAGCGAGGTCCAGTGCACATTTGGTGTGCACGTAAAAGAGCCCTTGACAGTGCTAATCAGTATTTATTATATATTTACAAAAATCATCTTTAATTATGTGTGAGTGTGAACCTTGTCACGATTTAATCAAACTTATAGAGACGTAAACCAGTGCTCAATGTGCTAACATATATGTAATTGAATAAACGATCGAGTTGAATACATTTATATGGAAGCCTATAACTACCATTCATAATTTCTACTTTTCGCCCCTTCAAACCACGAAAGTATTTTATTATTTAAAAATATGCAACCGTCAGTAATAATATTATAAAACTTACAATCTAAGCTTGATCGAGATATTAATATTATTATAAAATACTCGCCATCATTACTAGTCTCTATCACACAGGCAAGTTTTGTATAAAAATAGATAAACGTTCCTGTAATATTTTCACAGAATGGTTATTATTTTCAAATAATAAATAAATTTGTTCAATGTATATAGGGGTTACTTATAAGTATTGTTAAATATGTCTATCACACAGACATTTTTATTAACGGGGATTGTGCGTATTCGAGTGTGACCTGGAAGGCAGAGACTACAAGAACTTCCGAGACGAAAGTCGAAAAGTAGAAAATGGGAAATTAGGAAATAACTCGTTTTTTCTTTATTTCCTATTTTCCACTTTTGTGTTTTGAAGAGGCGAAAAGTAGAAATTATGAATGGTAGTTATAGGCTTCCATACATTTACACCTACAAATATGATTTTTAATTCAACTGCCAAGGCTACCAAACAAATTGAATTTAAAATTTTCAACTTCAAGTGGGCTTTATTTTCGTTTTTCATACGCCAACATTTTCATGTCGACGTATATTGTCGTCGCCCCTCCCCACCCGGACGTCCATCCGCCCGTCCGTCTGTCTATCCGTCCACAATTTTTTGTGGACACTCTACAGGTCGCAATTTCTATTCGATTTTAACAACTTGAAATACACGTATTGGTCTATCTTCCAAAGACCATAGTTTCTTTCGACATCAGCATGTATCGATCCATAACTTCCTGAACCCTTGAATGTACGAAAAATCGCGTTTTTAGCCTGTGGCCCCTCTTAACGTCACAATTTTTATGCGATTTAATAAACCGTTTGAATATATCACCGTTACACGATAATGATGGTTGAGTTCGAATTTCGTGAAAATCGGCCAAAACTGCCGGACAAATAAATAGTATTAAAATATATGGTATGTCAAGGAATGTTGACTCTCTATACAAGACACGATTTTGATCCGATTTTGATGAAACTTAAAATATTTATTGATAACCGAAAGATCTTGGTTCCTATCGATATTCACGTATCTGGGATCGTAACTTCCTGGATTATGTCCCTTGATTGTACGAAAACTCGCATGTTTACTGTTTAGCTTGTGGTCCTTCTAGAGGTCACAATTTTTATCCCCTTGCCAAAAAACGTTTTTGAGTATATCACCGTTACATCCTAATGACGACTGCGATCGATTTACGTGAAAATGGGACCATAACTGTCGGACAAAATGGCCGCTCTTCGTACACAGATAGTGTAAATATATGGTATATCAAGGTTGTGTACCCTCTAGATGTCACAATTGTGATCCGATTTTGATGACATTTGAAATAATATCTTTATAGCCAAAATATCTTGGTTTCTGTCGACATTCCTGCAAATCGAATCGTAACTTCCTGATTATGACCCTTGATTGTACAGAATATAACTTTTTTAAGCTTGTTCTTTGTCCATCTTGTGAAAAATGGGAGTGTATCTCACCTGACAGGCGCTGGGGTTTGTTTTCAGAAAAGGAAAAAACACTGCGGAAGTGGACTTGTAACAATTTGTTTGGTGGTGTTCATTGGATAAGGAGAGATATTTTTCAGATGTTTTAGTCCCCGAACCAAAATAGGTAATTGGCACACTTCAATTTGTCCAAATTGAGGCGGCTAGGAAGCAATTATTTAACTTGGTTACACACGAGTAATGATAGTCTTGAAATGTAAGTCTCCTGCTTGTCCGTGCCGTTCCTGATCTTAAACAACTCTAGATAATATCACACGTAATTATCTGGAAAAGTTTCTTCGGGCCACGAGTCTTATTTAGTGCTATGACTTGCGGCATCAATTAAGATGTCTCGTTAGAGGTGGCTTTTCAACAACGGTGTGAGGGCGTATTTATTATGGTCAAGCACAGTAGATACGGTCAGAATGGCCACAAGTACAGCGATAATTAGCGCAGATTGTTGTTATGGGTAACTATTGGAGAGGTTAGATATTCGTGTTATTCTCATTACACTTAGTCTCAAGTTAAATTCGACATATTTAACGGAACGCCAAAATATCAGTAGGCAGAAACTATACGATTCTGATTATTCAAAGTTTCGCATTAACTCCTAAATTAGTTCCAGTAAAATACGGTCCAGTACAAAATAAAATGTATCATATAAACACAGCATGATTTTTTTTTAACAAAGCCTACAAGAGCTATTGTATATTCTTTATTTTACTTTTTTGAAATTATTCATATTTTTTATATGATGTGTCGGTCAGTTAAAACGCTCTTATTAAATAGATATATAGTAGATATATAATTAAAACTTCCAATCTCCACTTATTTACTTTGTTATATTGTAGATTATGTAAATACAGTGGACTCTGTCACATCCGACATCGTACGGGGTCGTTACAATATGTCGGATTGTACAGCGTGTCGGAGTACCAAGTTTTCTCCAGAACGGGTAATACTGTAACTTCGAAAACTGGAAGTATTTTTATATTGTAGCTTCGAATCACCAGAATACTACCAGTGTTTCTGCTAGCTTCAAAATTTACCGGTACACCGTGTACGTACCGATAGCGGTTAAAAATACCGGTCCACTTGTAATTTTACCAGTCCAGAATCTCACGTCAATGATGCTCCATATGAACTCCAGGTAGACCTGTTGTCAGTTAAGTTTAAATCTTCGTTGAATATAATCCACTGATATAACACCGAATACATGTACTCAGAGAAACAGTCATTTATATAATAATATATTTTTCCGAAAGAATCTTCAATGCTGAATGCCGATGGCACGTGACATCGTTTGAAATAGGTCAATGAATCAGCGATGTTAGCTTTAGTTTGGGCCGTCTCGCTATCATTGTTAAATGAATAAATCTATTGCGCAACAGACGTAAACCCTTCAGCGATGTCAGCTTTAGTTTGTGCCGTCTGTCTATCATTGTTGAATGAATGAAAACTATTGCGCAGCAGACGTAAACCATTGTTACTTTTTAATCCATTTTAATCCCTTGGAGCTGGATTCCCACGAAGTCGTCCAAAACGACCTCATTTAATCCGTGACGGTTAATAACTGCTACTTCGTGGAAATAGACCTTTATAACATCCATAATACAGAAGGTTATAGACTGGAAACTACACATCCAGCTTAATATTAGCCTGTGTTTTGTGGCGATAGTTACACTCTTCTTACTTAGCCTACATGGTGCCCTAATCCCGGTCTCTAATGTTGGCTGGAGCCCGGCGTCTAATGTTGGCTGAATCCGGGTCTCTTATGTTGACTGAATCCCAGTCTCTAATTTTGGATGAATCCTGGTCTCTAATGTTGGCTGAATCCCGGCCTCTACGCCGAGGCGGCTAAACATCTCTCTCGGACCGCCAATGATGTATTTCCTATGTCTAAATGATGTCTTAAGAAACTTAAACGCCGCTCGTTCTTAATACAGATAATACGTACATGGGGCATTGATTGACCACGTGAAATTGGCCAGCTATCTTCTTTATCTGATTGGTCAGTCGCTCAGCCGCTATCCTGGATTGGAACGCAATGTTCTAATATAGGCACCAGGGAGGAGGGGTGTATGACAGGTGTCCTATTAGTGGGATACCATATTTTGATTGCTAGATTATAGTAGCCCCGTTCTCATTAACACTTGTACCATATAACGACTTCAATACATTAAACAGGGTATCATTTAGAGAACTCAAATATCCTTTACAGTTTATATTTATATAGTATTACACGCCCTGTAAAACAAAACCTAATTGATTGCTACAGACAAGAATTAATTTCTGTCTGGAACTACTGTACGTAAAATGATTCTATATCTCCCTTTACAAAAACATTATTAATGGGCTTCAAAAAAATGTAATATACTGGAAGTTTATCTGAGAAACAAAGATCTATAGTCGCCTTTTAATTTAAAAAGTCAAAATGTGCTTGTTGTGATCATGCCAGCAAGGAAAGAAACCAGGTTTAACGACAAAAATATGCTAGATGGGATTAGAGATTTAGACTGATATAAAAGTGCTAGAACATCTATCTCCATGGACATGTTATTTATGTAAATACATTACGCACAGATGTCGTCATATTACAAACTGGATAGAGATATGTTTGATTTAAAGGGCAGCATTGTATATTTGTCGAATAAAATGATATTATTTTAGACAACGTAATCTAATTGAGCAAATCCCAACACATAAAACTGTGTAGAAAACGGGTTTCCTTATCCTTATAAAGATTTTCAAATCGTTAATGTTTGTTATACAATTTTATGAAACACAGTGGCATGTCAAGAACTATGGGTGCAAATGACTGGTTGAATTCGATGTCTTATTAATGTTAGAATTTAAATGAACTAAATCCATCAGTCCAGTAGTGAGTTCCTCATGTCATTTGTGCAGGATCAACGTTTCGACGATAACCCAACGTCCCGTGTACACACTGGCGGGCACGTAAAGAACCACTGACACATGGAATTCAAAATAGGTCTAGGAGGTAGCGCCGCTGTCTGGCGAAATTTTTTCATAACACGCTGTATAGAATGGAATTTAAAAAGTAGGACATTATACCCCATATTATGCGGTATGAAGTTTGCGTCATTATGTTGTTAATTGGAAGAGTGTAGATTTCATTATAAGTTACAGCTGTTAAAGAGGGTATTCAAAAATACTGTGACAAAGTATACTCTCGAAGTGGTATAAATCAAATGTGGATATTAAAAAATTCCAAAGAATTACTTGATGGTTTGCAATCTAGATCCTTTGCTTCAGTCTCATCTATTCAAACGTTTGACTTTTCTACTTTGTACACTAAAATTCCCCATAGTAAATTAAAAGCCCGATTGAAAGACATTATTCACAGTGTCTTTTCGTCTGAATCGGGTACTGCTCGTTATCAATATTTAGTTGTAAATTATAATTCTACATATTTCGTTAAGTATCACAGTGATTCAAAAAACAAATACACGGCCATCAAGATAATTCAGATGTTGGATTTTTTAATTGATAACATCTTTGTTGAATTTGGAGGGGAAATATATCAGCAAGTGGTTGGCATCCCAATGGGCACCAACTGCGCACCTTTGCTTGCTGATCTGTTTCTCTATTCGTACGAAGCCGAGTACATACAGATGCTCGTAAAAACAAACAAACGATCAGTCAGACTTTTTAATTTCACTTATCGATATATTGATGATGTTTTAGCCCTTAATAACCCTAAATTTAGTGATTATGTAGACTTCATATATCCTGATGAGCTCGAAATTATAAATACCACTGACAGTGACAATTACGCTTCCTACTTGGATCTGCGTCTCGTATATGACAATTGCCATAAACTGAGTGTTAAATTGTACGATAAACGGGATGACTTTGACTTTCCGATTGTTAACTTTCCATTCATTAGTAGTAATATTCCAATATCACCAGCTTATGGAGTGTCTGTGTCTCAGCTAATTCGTTACACGAGAGATTGTTCCTTTTATTCTGATTTATTAAGTAGATCGAGGCATTTGTCATCTAAGCTTCAACTACAAGGATACTTGCGCACTAAACTGATTAAGGCCTTTAAAAAGTTTTATGGCCGTCATATTGATTTGATTGGTAAATATAACGTGTCTCTCTCGGCTATTATTCTAGATAGTTTTAATTGACACGTATACTGTTACTATCACCCTGAAAATGTCTACTACGTCGTTAAGATATATGGTCCATTGGCCAATCACGCTATTTGACTGACATTTCGCCTAAAAGATTGGATGCAGCTATGGCGGGTGTGGCGCCAGGCAGGGTAAGCTTACTCTTCCGGACACCTGTTACCACTGCCTGTCGTGTATTTTTGTACACGAGGAGCAGTCCATTTGCTGATTACACTATTTTGCTCTAATACACTATTTTGCCTATTACCAGTCATACATTATAGCTTTCAATGGTTAATAAATGAGATTACACCATTGAGTAGAAAACAAACATATTGTATAATTATTAATTCAAAGGCATCTCAAATGATCAGATTGTGGGTAATTCGATCTTCATATATCGATCAGGAATTAGAGGCAATGGCAGAGTTAATATCAAATACCACAATACTAAATAGCGATTTATTCAAGCGGTTCATAAACAAATACTTCAAGCCACTGAAATATAAATTATTAGTAATCCTTTGGTCACATATTGACAATCAACGCAGTAATAAAACTGCATAAAACGGAACATGTTTGTTCGTATTTCAAGTTATAAAAATAAGTCAGTAATGTATTTTTATATCTAATTGGCATGCCATTGTTTTTCGAAATGAATGAGTCATACATTTTAAAAAGAAATTTTAGTTTTTGTCGAGGTTTAATCAAAGTAACACCTACTTATTTGAAAACTTGTTTTTCTGTTATTAAATTCTCCAAGTAAAAACCACATGAGATGGCATAATTATAACTAAACACAGATGCACCTATTCAAGGAAACAAAATGTTTCTAAATTCAACATTAAAGCTTATCATACCTCAAAAACTTTTACACTAAATCTATACCTTGATGTCGTTGCTATCGCAACAACCCTTCCACCCGGTTCCAGTCACACGTCTTAAATTCTAAATCGTAAAGTCCAACCTTTATTTCGGGCACGTGTCCATGTCTTATGAGAATCATATTAACATGAGGTCAGCGAGGGTGTTGGACGGCATGCACAGAAAACCTTCGGGATTTCTCAAATCCGGTTTCCACTTGTCTGACAAGTAAAGTGTTCATTAGATGTTTTGATGGGACGAAAATACAAGGTTTACCGTGTACACATTGGCGTGTTAGTAATACAACCATAACATTTCGAATTCGATAAAGAGAAGGCGAAAACATCACTGTCCGAGCAGAATTCCCCTTCCAAGTATTGCACGCGTGGTCATACAATTAAAACCCCTTAATGTTAGTGTTGAATTATCCGGCATAAAAACCCGATTCCATTCCATTGCAGATCCGTGACTTTGGGGCAGAGTGTGTTTACTCTATCCAGAACGGTTTAACACAATAGGAATGGTTGTTTTTTAAGGCAGCAACGATGAATCGATGATCCGCGGTGTTTTAAAAATCCACGATGCACGATATAAACAATGACCGTATCGCGATTCGTTATCTAAATAATAATTTCACAAAAGTAGACTGGTATTCATTTAAATGCGTAAATAAATGCATGAGCAAAATAACTTTTTTTACTTTCAGCAAGTGTTATGGTGTTTTCAACACATGGAGTGGCTCATTATTAGTATTTCGTCAAGATTAAAATATCAGTCTGGTTAAGCAAGTCGTACTGGAAACTAAGTTCCATTTAAATTACACGGAAAAACAACATACATAATTGATCTATTGACATTTAATGAATCTCTTTACTTCTGTATGGTTCTATTCATCCTCGGTTACCCAGTGCACTCATTCCGTTCTACTCCACTATACCCTGGGTTAATCTATGGAGGAAACACGGTTTCAAGCTATCCGCCCTTGATGCTTGTGCTATTTTTATCGACCAATCTCTTAAACTGGTATTTAAAAAGGAATTTGCCAAAGGGAAGTTACTCTCTTCTGGCAGTGTTAGGAGTTTGCCTATTCTAAAAGCTTAATTATATGTTATATTATTGAAGACCAAACTTTCATTTAATCATGTAGAGTCATTAGTTTTATTGAGCATTGTGTGTTCGTTCCGCGAATTTTATGTACACGTGATATCGTAGATATGTAATCAGGAATTAAATTACCGAGTATACGTTCATTAATAATAAACATAACTAAACGACATATTATTATTATTATTATTTCAAACAAAGAACGAATAGTAATAATGATAACAAAAGTAAAACATATAGATGGTATACGTATTTGAAATCAACAACACATACTACAGATTTTGATAATACAATTAAATATTAATACATTATTAATATATACATTACTTACATAAATCAATCAGTAAATGGACATGGATAAGGTTATCTACCCTTATAAAAACGAAGGCGAAACGCTTGGTTTGTAAACCGTTTTCTGATTGGATCGTACAGTATAGCTACATTCTAGCAATTTGAAATCGTGGATGCCCTATGGATTAACCCAGGGTATAGTGGAGTAGAGCGGAATGAGTGCACTGGGTAACCGAGGATGGGTTCTATTGTCAAATCACATCAGGAAGCATATTTAAATTATTATAGCCAGATTACTCAATTGGTCTATGAACATTTATTGATCTCATTATTTTTGTATTGACTATACCAGGAAGACTATGTAGATTAATGTCGTGTTATGTGTTATATACTTTTAACCCTTTGTTGTATGTTACTTTTAATGGATTATAAATAATATTAAAATATTATTTATAATCCATTGTCATGGAAATCTATTATTCTAAGAATGTATATATATATATATATATATATATATCGTATTTGAATATTTTGTATACATTATTAATATCTGAAGACGCCTATAGAGGGCAGACAGCTAACATATATGACTTAATGTATGTCATAATGAAGTAAAGTGGAAGATTTTCTAGTCTCGGTCACCCAGAACCCCCTAGTCTTCAACGTACGGAGGGTCTGGGTCCGTTCACAAATTTTGACCAAACTTACTGGATAATATACCACATAAAAAAACAAACTCCCGGTTACGCATGGGCAATGGAACCTTTTGGCTAAAGTCTCGGTAGTGATAGATATTGCGAAGCCGGGCCGATTTTGCTGGTTTCTATTGGCTAAAGCCTCGGTAAGTGATAGATAATACGAAGCCGGGCCGATTTTGCTAGATTCTATAGAGCGAGACAAAAATATATCCCACAATTCACTTGGCACATATATTATTAGAAACAAAATAGAGACGAGAAAATAGCACGAATCGCGATGAAGAATTAAGAAGATTGTGAGAAGCCGTACGTCTGATTCATGACGAGAGAAAATTACCATTTCAATTTCAAACCTTTACAAACAAAATTTTAGAGAGTGTCATTGTTGACAAGCGAGATGTTTTGATAAGATTCCGTACGTGGTGACTTAAAAGACTGGATAATCCAGACAATGACCGACTTTCCGTCAAATTTTGAGGACCCATCCAGACTAATATTCGTAGAATATTTGTTTGGATGATAGAGACTAAAGATTTTCTTACCTTGACGTATTTTTTATTTGTTTATGCATGTATCTACCGTAAACAAAGACGCACTTGTATGTGAAAGCGCTAGCTAAGATGAAATTTGTTTTTTTCTTCTAAAAACTCAATATTTTCTATATATATATATTATATACGTCCGTAATATGCGATTAGTGATTATATTACTGTATAAGAATGGTGATTTGTACATACGGCATACATTGATCAGCACATATTTGATATTTCCTTAGCTGTTCCTGAAGCAACGGCCGCGAGTTTAACAACATCTAACCCTTGCTTCAACACTTGGCTTTTCCTAAACTTTAACGCTGGTTGTGTTTACACGTGACTAATTAGCATTCAAATCATTGTCCAATCAGAGGTTGTGGCACATAACACACTCACATTGTAGCACGTGATTGTAGTAAACAAATATGGCAGCCTCCACAGAAAAAGAACGAGACAAGTTTACAGCCGTTGAAAGTTTTTTTTTCAATTTAGAAACTCACAGAAAACTAAAAACAGTTTTAGGACCTTGACATTAATGGAACCTTGACCTTTTTATCTCGATTGTCACATAGACATTTTATTTAGAAGCGCGAGACTTGATAATCGTAACGATTTTTTAAAGGAAGGATAAATAAAATAAATTGAAAGTAGTCTTATTTTTAGTAACTCATTTAACGAAGGAATCTGATTGGGTCACGGTTGGGGCCGGTACCCAATCAAATTTAGTGCCGAAAAATGTAGAGTGTTGAGTGAAGGGATTGATAAGCTGTGTGTAGTTAAGGCGAGATCAAACCTTCTATTGAAGATGCCGTAATCTATGACTTACCTAACAACGAGAAAGGTTTTCATTGGCTGAAGTTGTTGTGGCATTACAAGTCAGCCAGTTGAATTATTTTTTTAAAATGAATTCGCCAAATTCGAGTCGCACGATCGACAAAATCAATATTGAGATCGAAATTCAGCATAATATAAGTCACTTAGAACTTCCCATTAAGCATGAAAGCAATAAAATCCGGTAAAAGTAAATCATAAAAGCAGGCCTTCGAATTTTCACAGTGAAAGACTGTCAAAATTTAAAAACATTTTTTAATTCATTTTCTATATCGCGAATTTAATCTACTATAGGCTATGAATCGAGAAATAAATGGATTTATTCTGTGCAGAAACTCCTTGAAACCATTCCCTGTCCCATGACAACCATCTTTAGTGTTGTGGTACTCTTTGGAAATTCCAGACATTTTGGGTATTCAATTGCAATTACTATTAAATGAGTGAAACACACAGCCATCACACATACAAAGCAGTTCCCAATCAAACAACAGCAGATGGTAAATTTTAAGGGATTCTTTATAATTACATTATTTGGTAACAACCATTTGAACGAATTCCTCATCTAAGTTATCTGGTAACAACAGATTGAAGATTTCGGTAATATAAATCGTTATTATGATGTATATTGACATTGAGTATTATTATGACAAAATCTATAAACACTGACTAGAGTTTGTTTGGCTTTCATTACTTCTGATTTTTTTTCTGTAATTAAATGAAAACTGTCAATACGTTTTACCTTAAGGCTACGGAATAAAGTAACAGAAAAGACAACTTACCGTAGTTTGCGAAGGAAGATAGAGGCCGCTGGCCAAAATTCCAATTATTTCAGGAAAGGAATTTCAAATTCACTATATAGATTTCAGGCAGCGACTTTTCACGTCTGACACCCCGTGTAAATAGTAGACTGTGATAAATTGGTAGGTTTTAGGAACGAAATGATGGTGTAGCCAATGCTATATCATGAGCTAAAATACTGGTATATTGATTCGCGGACATCGATAGAAAAATTGGCGCAGTTAAGAAACAACTCGACAGATGACGAACACCAGGTTTGACTAATGTTCAGCGACTGGTATTCTATTGCAGTGATCATTAAATGAGAGAAAAACACGAGCAGAACGCTAGAGTAGTTGGTTTCAGCGAGAATTTGTCGATATTTTGAGTTGAATTAAAAATATTCTTAAAATTTATTTTTTGAAAGAGAATATAAAATGTTACAAAGGCTCACGACAAACATTATACAGGAGAACTACATAAAAAACGCAGACATAACAGACGATAAAGAAATGTAACACGATTAGATACAGACAATTTAAACAGTAAAATACGAAAATATTTGCGTTAAATTTATTCCAAAACAAGCAATGCTAGTCATCAATTGGTTTAAAATGAAATGGGGTTTCTGCAACGACCTGGGCCCCGTTTCTCGAAATCTTAACTAAAGATAAAATCCATTCTGATTGGCTAAGCACTAAAATCAATCTAATATTATCCAATCAAATTACTAAAATTTGGATTTTATCTTAGTTAAGAAATTCTTGGAACAGGCCCCAGACTTATGAAAACGGGAATGTGCCATCTAGTGTGCTACGATCAATGTTTTGTCCCATTCGAACAACAAGTCGCTGTCCTTTGTCAGGCCATCCGTTATTAACGTAATGATTTCAAATATTTGTCGTTGTTATGAAATGTGGATCTATTCATACACGTGGGGTAGGCCGAGGTTACTCTTTCGAAACACCTAATATCATTTCCGAATGGTGACATCCGCACCGTGCCATTGTTACTATGGCCAAATAAATAGACCCTACCTTACTGCTTGTATATTTTTAATTAACAAGACTAGACTCACACTAGCCAATTTTAACACTTATATTGAAAAGGCATGAAACAAATAGGTTGGTTATGTTGATACTGGTAATCAAATGCCATGAGATTTTGTAAATGGAAAAAAAATTGAATTTTACTTAAAACCCGATTATATCCCAATATATATATTATAATAATTCTCGCCCAAATTCAGTTTGAAAACACAGCTGGTGCAAAATCAATAATGTGAGCATATGTTGACAAGTTGCTTTATACATTTATAATACTAGTAATTACTGATTCTTTATTCATTGTATTCACACTACCCAATTGACTAACGGAAATGCGCATAAAATACTGTCTACAATATCTGTATTTATTTGTCAAATTAATATTAAAATATTAAACAAAATCTGAATAGCTTATTTAACCTGCAATGCAGTGATGTACCTATTTCCTGCCCCCACACCCTCGATACGTTATCGACCCATTCTATATTACCTCTCTTCTCTATAACCAGAAATAGAAAAAATATATATAACTAATTTATGAAAAAATATATGATGTCTTGTCGTTATATTTGTCTTGTCGCAGTCCCCCTGCACTTACTATAAAATGAATAAAAATGCTACACACATATTTCAGGTTTGCCATATTCATTTATTTTGAATGATCTTAAATGAGTCATAATTTTATTTGAACCCTCCGGAGATGTTTAGAAACCTGTGGACTTCGAAAAAGCATAATAGAAATAGGATTCTCGTCTGTACCGTTTAAAAATGTCAGCACTGAAATTAAGTTTTGGAATAAAACTTGAATTTTCACATGATCTGACGGGGGTGGGACGATTTACCCAATACTACCCAAATTCCACCTCGCGGGAAATGTACTTCAAATGCGATACCGGTGTCTGGCTGTTTCATTTGCCCCCCCCCCCCTATACCACCACAAACAAGTCAATAACAACCCAATACTACCAAATACTAATTAAATGCTACCAAATACTACCCAATTTGAATATGATATTAACCTATCCGAAGTTGTTATGTCATTTAACCCGCCGGCGGAGCCCAAGGGTTTTATGACATATCAACTGAGGGAGATTGGTTTATATCTGACATATACAACTGGCGGTAGTTTTCTCTTTGATGTGCATAGCAGTTATATCTCATAACAACCTGTCATGACGTCTTCATAGGTTGATATTCTGTTTATATCAACCGCTGATGACGTCGTGACAGGTTGATATTTCATATCAACCGCTAATGACGTCATCCCAGGTGGATGTATTCGACTCCTATCAACCGCTGATGATCGAAATAATACAAAAAAACACAGAAATAGATTTTTATTCTTTTGACAATAAAAATTATTATGGTACAATTTGTAACATTCAAGACTGAAATAGACGGCGTACTTATCGGCATATTTAAATCGGTTACCCATACTCGACCATGTCTAAGATATCTTTCAGAATCTTCTTTCCGTCCACATACTCCTAGATTTGAAAGTATTTATCGACCAAGATTTCCATTATAAAGTATTTTTGGGTACAGTCCATGCACTTAAAACAGTCGGTCAAATCCTTCTCTAAACTTAGTGAAAACCTCCAATCATTGTACACCGACTGTCAGAATTTTCAGAAAAGAACGCCTTTTGATCCAAATTTTCTTTAGGTTTGAATAGATCCTCATCAATAGTTGCATCCACGTCACTCCAATCGTCAATTTTGTTGGCTAAAGGGGTTGATTATTCGTCTAACTTCGTATTTATATCCATTTTGTTTGTGCTTTTGCTATTCAATTCTTCAAAATGGCGCCGTGTAAACATAAACAACAACGTAATTGCACGTGATTAATTCGGTTATGATCGTTATTTGACGGAAACTACCGAGTAGGTAGCCAATCGTCGTTGGTCTTTAATGGAAGAGTCTATCTAATTTAAGGGTGAGTGTTGTATGTGATTAAATAGCAACCCAATATTGTCAAATAACAGTACATTAGTATAAATACTGCAACAAATAATCGATATTTTTCAGAAAATTGAACTGTTTACTCACTAATCTCCCTCTACAACCGGTAAATATATTTAAGATTGCTACTCGGTTTAATCAGCTTCTTTAGCGTTGCAGCTGGTTTCCAAGACGACAAACTTAAAATAATAAAATCAAGTAGATGACTATACCATATTTTATTCCCATAATGCAGGGCCGGCGGAAGCAATTCTTGATTTGGGGGGGGGGGGGGGGCTCCCATCTTAGGTGCAGGGATGTAGCCAGGATTTGCTGAGTACATGTAGTTGTAAAAAGCCAAAAAAAATTTGGGAGGGGGCGTGGTCTTTTATGAAAATAAACCCTTATTCAATTATTGGTGTATTTCCAGAGCGTTTGCTGTCTTTTATTTTCTCCAGTGCAAATCAATTTCCATTAATATTATATTCAAATTTATATAGGCCTATTCTTAAAATGGTGTTTGTAGTTTTTGATATTATTATTACGGTGGAATGAGAATCAGGTCAGACAGAAGTTGAGAAAGAATAAGAAACATTGACATTGTTGATAGGCTAGGATTAAATATAGATTCGGTAGAATTAACCGTAGAATGCGAACATTAAAAATTGATCGTACAACCGAACGTTCGACACCATTTACGACATCCAAACCTTTAACACTGAAGTGCCGTAAATTGGTCTGGGTGACCGTGAAATGAATAGACCTGCACAACTTCTAAATTTAATTAAACATAATACCAATACTTCTTTCTTTAAACTAATTTGGGATGATAGGGTATACTACGGCATACAAAAATAAATAATGCCGTGTCAGACATGGTTTGCGTGGGCATATAGTTACCATGGCTTTGCCGTTTGCCGGGGGTGGTAAATTTCGAGTGCAGAGTCTGAGTACAGAGTGGGAGAAGGACGAAGTCGAGGGGGTTTAAATACGACTGGGCGGCTTTCTTCTATTTTTTCTTTGTGCTGGGCGGCAAAAAACGGTGCCGCCTGAAGTGAAGTGTACTTGCGGCTAAAGCCCCCTCCCCAGCCCCCCTACTCCACCGGGCCTGTCATAATGACCCATCTGTCTCTTACCACTTGATAAGAGTCGCCATGTCAAACAAGGTGGGTTTTCTCGGATCCCCCAGTTTCAGCTGACTGTTAAACACCCGAAATTACTTAGTTGGTCTCGATTGTTTGTATTTATTTAAAAATTTATGCTTTAACAAAACAATTGAATAATTTTTATATTAATTTGTTCATGTCACAACTTTTAAGTTATTGCATGTTTACTTACTGTATGATGTTTTATTTTAAAATTAACGGAATTGCACATTTCCAGTGTGTAATATTCGACGCGACACTCCTCGGTTCATAAATTTATGTAATGCTATTGACATGTTTTCACGTGTAATATTGTATGATACACTATGGCGGTGTGCATCTATAATAATTAGTTTCCCTTATTTTAACTTCATGGTTATGGAAATAAAATACCAAACCCAACAAGATGATTAATCTGAGTAGCAATCTAAAATCTATTTGTTACTGCGTTAATATTTCAATTTTCTGTAAATTATCGAATATTCGTTGCAATTATTATACTGATGTGCTGCTAACTGACGATATTAGATTTGTATTTTATAATAGTGGATAGTATTTGTCAGTATTTGATTAGTATTGGTAGCATTGGGTTTTTATTTGCTTGATTTGGGTGGATAAAACTCTCTATTTTTGAAAAAAATCAAATCAAATGATATGCCGAGTTAGCATCACTAGTATTATTGGGTATTATGTGGTGATATTAGGGTGGTATTTGGGTGGTATTGGGGATTATTGGGTAAATCGTCCCGCCGATCTGAGGGTAATAATCGGCATCTTTAAAGGACAATATTGGTGTCAGGCATTGCATTATAATATATGTGATAGAACTAATTAAACACGTTCCAAATATAGTTTTAACACAGAGAGCATTGCTACGAAAGCTGAGTTATACAGGTTTCCTGAATCGGAAGTGACGAAATCTGTTGACAAGAGAAAACCTATTTTGCCAGAGTTCAATTTTAGTAACTCTGGTCTAGTTGAAATTGACGAATAACGAGTAGATGATGATTTCCAAATTTTACCCGATAGTTTTCTTTGTGACAATCAGATTGATGATCCCACTGCTAGCGAAAGCCCATGTAGGAGAATCCGAAAAAAGGTCATTCATCCTCCAAAGAGATTTATTTGACGACTGATGACACATAAATTAGCTGTGGTGTTTGTCCATGCTGTATTGTTTTTGGAGTTAATTTAGTTTACATATTTGTGTTCCTGTTACGAATTTAAGATTAACTTTGTGTGTTTTGGGAATAGGAGAATTTGAATTTTTTTTAAAATAATAATAGCGGTGATGGCAGAAACATCTCCCTCAAAGAGGGAAAGGAGGGATGCAAAACGTACGAGGGACGATAAACGAGATTAAAACATGTTAGACAGTAGTCCTTTGTTGTTTTAGGCCATTATTTCAAAGAATGTACTGTTTTTGTGAACACCTACTCACAACTTCCAAAAACTGTACTTTCTTTGACCTAAGAATGTACAGTTTTGGGAAAAAATAGAACATTATTAAACTTAAGAAAGAACAGATTTTCAGATAACTAGAACAAACATATTTATTGCAATTTTTTAAGCAATACTAGAGTCAAATGAATTAAAATTTCATGGACAAGTTCATTCCTGGCATTGAAAGTTTGAACTCTCTGAGTTCTTATGTTCTTTGTCACTGGTTTCCTCATTAACGCAACGTTCTTGCTTAAATTCAGTTGGGCTTGTATCCACCAATTCTTCCAATTTATGTTTTTTGGAACCACTATGCAATACCGAACTCACAGAGGCTTGCTGGGCATCCCTTGTTCTTTTATATGCTCGTACAGCATTAGATCGGTGTCCAGTCTTTTCAGTGATCAATTGCTCGTCCACTCGAGCTTGATATAAACGAGTAGCAGCTGTGGCGCGAAGGGAATGATTAGTAAAGTATCCAATTATACCAGCCGACTGGCATACACGTTTAACAGTGGACTGTATGGTATGAATTCCTACAGGAGAATCACAGTACCAAACATCAGAGCATGGCATCTTCTTGGGACGCAGATAAAATGCATCTACTGTACCGTTTTTTGGACGCAGAGCTATATACTTTTCATATAATCTTACTGGACATCTTAATTGGTTAGAATTTTCATAAGCTCTTGTCATTTTAGGACTGACTTTCCTGTGATCTAAACCACCTTGGTTTGTCTTTGAAACATCTTCTATGAACTGCAGATGTTTGTTACCTTCTAAGTCATACATAACAGACAATTGCGTGTTCATACCAAACCTTAAATTCCTGTGTTCTTGAGCAGCTCACAGTGCAAAATGTAATCCAAACAAGAAAACAAGAGTATCCAATAACTGCTGTGGGTTACTTCCACCTAACAAGCCTTTACTCCATAAAATCTCTTCTTGTTCTATTGTAATAACTTCTGACTTCTTGGTATTAATACCCAGTCCAAGTCTCGACAACTCCTTCATTTTACTGTTCAGAACACTTCTTAAACCCTGATATTCTTGATCATCCATAAAGGCTATTAAACGTCCATTCTGACGGAGGTAGTGCTGTATAGATATAATAATCTCATACACAGTATTTGGTTTATAATTATCACCGGATTCCTTACGCACTTCAGCTATAAAAAAGGAAAGTGCTTCATTCTTGACTGGAAAGATTTAATAAACCTTTTTCTTCAGAGTGATTATTGTTTCTTTGTTTCTTCCACATACTAAACAAATTAACTGCCCATCTAGTTTTATTTTCAGTTTTAATACTAAGACCACTTTTAACCAAATTCTTTAGATCAGAATCGTCCAGGAGCTTGGAAAACCTCAGTGAAGTCTTGGCATTTTCTGGAAAATTTGGTGTTTGAACATCGCTTCTATCAGAGTAGTTCAAATCAAATCAAATTAACTTCTTTTACATAATTTTCCTCCAAATGCAGAGCATCACTAAGAACAGTATCCGTTTCTAAATTATAATCATCTATTTCACAAGTCTTTGTTTGGGTAATAAATATTTCATCATCACTAGAACCTGACATCTTGACACTTGAAGCATCAACTATTCAATGAATGAATGCATGAATGTTTAAAAGTGTACAATCTTAAAGTAACAACTGTCTTAAAATATCATTCAGTAGTGAGCTGTGTGCATGCTCATTTAATGCAGATACTATGTTTTAAGACAGATAAAGGCCACAAACTGTACTTTCTGTCAACAGAAAAAACAACTTCGGGGTTAACACCCCTCAGTTGTTTCTTCTGTTGACAGAAAGTTCAGTTTCGGCCTTTATCCCTTACTGAGAAGAAGCCATTCCTTTACACGTGTGATGATTGTCGTGTATCTTATGCTTCAATATCCGAATTTGACTCGCACCAAGATACGTTTCATTTTATTTCTGGATCCAACCTCGTTTGTCCGATTGATAGTTGCGGAGAACGTTACAGTACACCCTATAACTGGAGACGCATTTGCCTAAAACACAATCTGCAAATGCTATTTATGCTCAGAATCAGATGGTAATGAATGAAGTTCAGAAAGCTTAAGATGTGAAGCATAGTGAAGATGTCACTCGAATTCCTACGGCTACTTTTACCTCAAAAGCTCTGGGTCCTTCTCCTGTCAGTATAGTGTATTGGGAACCTACGAATGTATATTTCATCAAGCGGCATGTGATCCCTCTGTTGAAGCGTCAGTTCAACCCGAATTGTTATTGTCGCCTGTTAAAGAAAAACCAGATACCTGTAATCCTCCGTAATGCCGTCCTGGGGTCAGCCTATTGACAACTAGAGGACAATCAACGGAAGTTCAAGAATCAATCTATACCATGGTGGATTGAGATAGTACCACTCGTATTTATCGCCAAATACCTCGTTGGGATCAAGAAGTAGTATATCGTAATGCTGAAGGAAATGTTAAAAGCTACCTCACCACTTTACAGTGTTTGTTTTGGCCAAGTGATTTGACACCACCTCCTCCTCTAAAAGCTACAGAAGAGAAGAAACTGCGTGAAGAAGCCATGAAATAGATGTTTGGAGATTCTTTATGACTTTGTGATTATTTTAAGTTGTGATTGTGATAAAAAAAAAATATGTTTAAAATTTGTGAAGGACACAATAACTTGTTTTGTTCCTGATGATTATTCTGATAACAGTGTTCGCGATGGACTATTTCTTGTGATACCGATATAAACTGTAATCGTTCATCTGTTGGAATATTCCGCATTTTTGTTTCGTGTGCGATCGAGGACAATCGATTCTCAGAGTCTTGGTAGTGTAGCCTGAGTAGGGTTTCCATAATTATAAATTACGTTATTTTGTGTGTGTGAGAGAGAGAGAGAGAGAGAGAGAGAGAGGGGGAGGGGGGAGAGAAATGAGTTTTAACGTCCACTCTAGGTCATTTTGGGACTAACGTATGGTTTTCTATTTTAGTTCAAACAATTCGCTTGCGCGTAGGGGTCTTTAGCAGTGGGAGGAAACCGGAGTGCTCGGAGGAAACCCACGAGGTTGAGAAGGCGCCCCTATCTCCATGTCACATACACTCACACTAGGGCTCGAAACCACAGCCGCAAGCTAGAGGTGACCGGCCAGCTAGAGGTCGAAGCGCGGCACTCTAGACCACTAGGCCATCCTAACCCCCCACGTTATTTTGTGGCCCTATATCTTACTCTGCCCATGATTCGAGATAGATCCCCTTTATCATTATTTTCTTGTTATTTGATTCACAATACATGTAATTACATAATGTAGATTTTTTTATCTAATTTGTTTAATGTGTTTGGTCGGCCTCCCCTTTAATACTTTATCTTTCTATATATGTGAGAATTCATAGTAGTGAAAGATGGATATCGGCAGGCATCGACGGAATATCTTTGTTCACTCTTTTTGAATTGTTTGTTGTTTCCGATTATGATGTCTTGTCGTTATATTTGACTTTTGTGTAAATCATATGTGGTGCAGCTCCCCTGCACTTACTATTTGAGTCACGTTTTTGTGTTTTATTACTGCAAATTAGTATTCTGAACGCGTGCCTATCATTATTTTTGATGTGCTACTGACATGTCGAATTTTATTCATGTTTTAATTATTTTATTTGGTATTTTCTGTAAATCTAGGGGACATAACTCTATTTTTATTAATTATTGTTCAAATACGGCTTTCCTTAAATATTAGTTACCCCCTATAATATGTTTGTAGATAGATTTATAGTGTCAAAATGTAGGAAATATATATTAACAGTTTTGTAATAGGTTTTCGTAGTTGAGGCGAGGGTTCTTTTACGATTTTAGAATGTTTCTCAAGTCAGAACTTACCAGTCCTTTGTCGTTTAAAGACAGTTAATACAGCTTGCCTGCGCGTTGAGCAAGTTGATTTGATTTGTTCTGATTATTATGTCAATCCCTATTATTGCAACAGTAGAATGTTGGAGATTTTAGTTTGAGTTTTAATATGTTTTTACTTATATCTAGAATTATAAAGGAGCTTAATTCTTGCACGGCAATTTTTCTTTTATTAGATTGTTCGAATATTGTTAGCAATGCACACAAAGCGATCCATACCTGTCATATCTGATTACCCGGTGCTGTTCAGCTATCCCAACAACCGAATTATATTATTTCCATGCTTAATGAATAAATAAAGCTGTTTTGGAGATATTTTAGAATATTTTTATTTAGAAGCTAATCTGTCTAGTGAGTGGGTAACAATAATATGATGATCTACTGTTTTATACTACCTTGAATCCATAACAGTAGTACAGCTCATCACACGATTTGAAATAAAATCAAAATGATTTAAGCGTTTTAATTTACAGTCCCTGAAGTAAAATTTAACTATACAAGTAACCATATCGGTGAAATGTATAAAGCAAAGGCTGGCCTAGTCTAGAAACTAAAGTTCGAAGTTAAGTGAGAAACATTTTTAGTATTCATGGAATCGAGGTATATTGAATATAAATGAATGAATGAATGAAATGGGGTTTAACGTCCTACGCTTAAGCACCTAACCTGGGCCAATTGAAGACGGGCATACGCCAACAGTGTGCTATGAGGGAAATTTTGCCCGGGCAGCGGCACTACGGCCTACTCTTATATCGAATTCCAACTGCCAAGGGATCTTTTACGTGCACTCCAATATGTACACGGGACCTCGGTTTTTCGTCCCATCCGAACGACTAGGCAGCTGTCCTTGTCAGGCCCTCCTTCTGCATCACTGACAAGTGGAAATCACGCCGGAAAATCGAGATGAACTTTCTCAGCCAATGCAGGGATCGAACACTCGACCTCCAGGCTAGCGAACCAGCGCCTTATCCACTTAGCCACCGTGATCCCCTATATTGAATATAGATAGGGCATATGTTCCATTTACCACCAAAATAACAGAGTAAAAAAAAACAACGCCGAATACAAAGAAGCAAATGAGAAAATGTAAAAGACAGCCATCTGCTGATTGAATGCCGTGGAGTAAGGGCGGTATGTTGCCAATAAAAAATGTAAAAAATGATTCAGCTATGTAATTGCACAAAATATAATACGTAAACCCCTGCAAGAAATGTAAAACAGATATGCTAAAGAAATCGTCCTGTCATTGTGCATTGTATATAATGGCATAAGATAAAGGCTATAATCCAGATAGGATTATGAAACTACAGAAAATTTAAAATAAATATTAAATAGGATCATTATCCAATATGTAGTTGGTAATATACTTATAAGAAATGTCAAACTTGATATGTTGAAGAAATGTAAGTTCGAAATTTCTTTTAAAATGCGTAATTGTGTATCAACTTTGGCAGTGCACTTAAAATAAAGAGATCTTATTCTAGAAAGAAATAGTTCTTTATCATTACATATTGTCAAAAATCGTAATGCTTGGGAATAGAAAATACTATATAATGCAGTATCTGGTATGTTAGAATAAATTGACGGGTATTAATTTATTTACTTTTTCAAAGTCAAATCTGTTTGTTTTGTCGAAAATACTAACATTAAATTTAATGTTAATAATTTTAATATCAAGGTGGTATACAATGCACCTAGCATCAATAAAACAAAATAACCTCAGGTGACTGGCTACAAGTTGTTCTAATCCCCCCCCCCCAAAAAAAAACACACACACACACACACACACACACACACACACGCTGCATAAGCGAATTAATGAAATAAAATTGTATCCGATGACCTGGTTGGGCCAAGTTAACGTAACTCTTCTCTCTTGTAATCCATTTACAAAGCAAAAATATGTTACCATAAACAATATGGGTCCGAGAATTAATCAAATATATGAATTCTAATGCACATTAATTTCCATCGCAATCTTATTGGCTTATATTCCCTAACAGCGATTGGGAGATAACTCCTTTCAATCCACGAACATCGGGATGAAAATGGTATCTCAATAATAATAATAATAATAATCGCGTCATTTTACATTGGTAGCAAATTAGGCCTGAGGCCTTTTTCCAATTTGGCCCTTGGCACAGATCGTGCAGGAAGAAACCGAAGAACTCGGGGGAAACCTGCCTGGTCGGACGGGAGACCGAATATCCCTCTCACTTACAACGATAAAGTTCATGCCCTGAGTTCATGCTCGTTGCATTGGTGAGAAGCCGCCTCTCTCTCGCACACCTCTACCGTGGGAATTTCTCCGTGATAAAAGTAACCCATCCCTATTTTTGATCATTAATAGCCATTATTAAGTAGTTTGTTCATAATGGTGAAATCCGTTTAAGGGCAAGATAAGGGACACTATTTTGTCACAACACCTGAAAAGATGAAAAAAATATTTCAAAACCAGAACAATAGCCCTTGTATACAATGTAGACATATTTAGTCCAGACCATACAAACGAATTTGAAACCGATGATTCATCTGTGGGTGGCAGTAGTTCAGCTCAGGCCCATAGCCAGCTTGTTTGCGGAGGGGGGGCAGCTCGGCCGATAGGGGGGGTGTGCATCACCCCCCACCCCCACCCCGGCCATATGGTCGACAACTTTTTGTCAGGGGGGAGGGCGCATGATTATTTCCCCCCCCCCCCTTAGCTACGGGCCTGGTTTAGCTTCATTAATTATTCATTAATCCATTCATTCATCTATCTTTTTGTAAACCTACGCACGTATTTCTAAGGCCACCGTACGACATAAGTTACTCTGGCTCACTAAACCGAGTTTGATCCAGGTGTTAACAGAGAAAGTTCATGGTAATTTTTCTCACTTGTTAGTGGTGGAGGATGGAAGCCAGAGCCTCGGTTAACATGGTGACTAGATGGCGCCACCGCAGCGCACTGGCCAAACTGTGCCGCCTACTGAGCCCAAAAGTTGAAATCGCTGACAAGGTTTTGCAAATGTGCCAAGCATGCCAGAGGCTGATAATCTGTCATGTCCCTGGCTGACCGAACCAGTCAGCAGCCGGCGCAGCGAGGTTCCCGTGGTCTCACTTTGGAACGAGTGTCCAATCAGTTTATGTCTGGTATCTGATCAATAGTGAAAGTGAAAGTAGAAGTTTGTAGATAATGCAAATTTAAGCTTTTAATAGTTCAAGTGTGTAGCTTTAAAATTAAATTTGAATACTCGAGCGAGTATGGTTTAATTATATGACATACCTACTTGATGTGCTTGTTAAAAGTTTGTCTGTTTGATGGTTGAAACCGTACGTAATACTACTATATATCATGGTGCGTAGGTTTACAAAATCGTCTTTCTGATTATTTTATGGGTATATTTATGTCTGCAGGTCAGCCGCAGCAGTGTTTTGATCTCGATTTTACAGGGTATTAATCAATCCATGGTTTAACAAAATGGCGCGCACGACATTGCCGCGCACGACCAAATCCTTAGACAAGGCTCAGACAGAAGGCCTGGCAAGAGATAACATAGAGCCGTTCGGATGGTATGGAAAATCGAAGTCATATGTGCACCTAAAAGAGGCCTTGGCAGTTAGAATTGAAAATAAAGGCCCATTCTCACGGTGCGGCTTGTAGTAACTACTTGTAGTATCGACCTGAGATGCAGTGTGGGAACACCCTAGTCGTACCAACTTTTACAAGCTCCTAACAAGTTTAAAACGAGTTAAGCGAAATAGAAACATCCCTATTTCAGTCAACAGATCGTATGAAATTGACCAATCAGAGACGTGGAGTATTAGTATTAACACGGGTTATCTTCCTTTGTTGTTGGTAAACATGGACGTTTTTCAAACTAAGAGGGCCAAGTCTTCTTCAAGTTCACGTAATAGGGAATTGACGCGTCGACAGTGGGTCTAAGCAGTATCCACTGTCTAACTCAGACGGATTTGGGTTTTCTGTTTTTCTTTTTGTTCTTATTTATCAAATGAAGGGCAATAATAGTCAGCGTCTCTTCGTCGCTTGATGACGCCATTATGCTTAGACATGACGAGATTATCGCGAGATTACAAGTCGTATCAACTCATTTATAAACGATTTTGTAATCTTCATGTAGATAATACAAGTAGTTACTAAAAGTTGCAACGTGAGAACGGGCCTTAAGAGTAGGCTGTAGTGCCTATGTCCGGGCACAATTTCGCCCACAGCACACTGTACGGCTTATGCCCGTCTTCATTAAATTTAGTAGTGTCGGCACGAATATTCGAATATTCGCTCGTGGAATATAATATTCGAATAGCAATCCCCATATTCGAATAATTTCGAATATCTACATTATTTATTATGTTTACGTTCAAATATTATTAAAGGCGACTTTCCTTGCCATATTTACATTCAAAGCTTATTTCGATTACGCACAGTATATATTTTTATGGATTACCTAACTGCAGATTGTATTTAAGGGGGGGGGGGGTGGCGTGTGCGCGATGTATCATAAGATTTGTCATTGGTTCAACTGTCGTTGTTTCGATTCGCCGGTTGCACGTGACAGGGAGTAGGATCGCCTGTCCAACCTAGTGGGTTTTCTCCGGGTCACCTGGTTTAATCCCACTGCTATAGACCCCTACGCGCGAGCCAATTATTGCAATGAAATTGAACCATATGTTTGTCCCGAAATGACCTAGTTAAGTTTGTGTCGAGTGGACGTAAACCCCATCTCTCTCTCTCTCTCTCTCTCTCCTTCGATACAGTTATTCGGTAACTAGCCAGGGACCCCGATGCTGAATTCTGATTCTGGGTGAAAGCTAATTATTAGTGTGTGACATCCTTGAAAAACTTTACATTATATCTGAACACATGTGTAGCGAAACTCACGAAACGGCGTCATCTGTATGACATTGTGATGAATTTGCTTGGATTCGTCATGAAGAAACAGCTGGGTGAACCCACTGGGCCACATTCATCACCAACATGAAGAGACTGTTTTCAGCTTATACAGAAAAGCGAGCAGATGACAATAATTTCCGTGAAATGCTGCAGTGTTAGACCCACGAATAAACGAGATGCCCTTTGTTTCGGATGCAGCGCGGAAGAATTCCTATACATTGGGGATGGAAAATCTTGCTTTGATGTCTTGGAAGGCCGAGTTCTTGTGTAGAAATTGGCAGTTTACGTAAAAGATTAACTTGCAATTGCAAAAAAAAAAATTTTGTGCGTTGTTCGCGAGTCAACATAGATTTCACGTATTTAATAATTGATTAGGAATTATAATAAATTGAAAATAAACCACTTTCAATATATTGAAAATATTCGAATAGTATAATACTATTCGAATACCAATTTCAAGACCCGTCGAATATTCGAATAGTATAAGTGTTCGAATATCCGAACACCAAAATTTAGATATGCTAGTGTACTAATCTTCATATTATTTATGACCTCTTAAATCTTGACTCACAACTTGTTGGTTAAATAATATACCTCTTAGTAGTTATGTTGTATACAAATATAATATATTTAGTATAATCAAATCAATAATTGATGGTACCGGGTGGTGTCATTCACCTTATAACACTCCTCCCATCCCCACGCTCGCGACTAGCGTTAAATCATAGAAATATATACTGACGGGAATGTCCACCCGACGAGTTTAGCGTTATGACGTTGTATTATGTTGTGCAGCGCCTGCGCGAAATGGTGTTTGCAAAAGTGACTTCCGGTATACTCCAGTCCAGTATGGAGTAATGGAGGAGGCGAGTTATTTTCTGGAATTAGAGGTAAAGTTATGAATAAAAAATTAGCCCATTTGTTCTTAAAACTTAATTAGCCGATTTAGATTACATCGAGGCTTCTCAAGACTATAATGTACATAGTGTGCCGTTCATATATTTTCTGTGTGTCGCCATTCATTATAGGCCCAATTCTTGGGGGTTTGTTTTGCTCAAGACGGTCAAGTTAATATGTGTCACTCTCTCATGTTTATTTATCGCCATAGAAATTCTTCTCGGATTTTGTACTATGGGTTATTATAACTAATGTGGTGGGACAATCAATATAAAACGGCCGTAGCACCACACATGTTTGGTTACTGAAATAGAACACATGTTTTAATTCGAGAAATACTGCATACTGCAAGTAGATCTAGTACTGTAGTAGGCCTAGCTAGTAGTAGAACTAGTACGTGATTTGTCAACCCAATATAAAGAAATGTTGAATTGTTGAATATATTTTATTTTTCATTTTATTGTTATCCAAAGATTTTGGAAAATATAATAATCTAGGTCTCATGAGATAGGCCTACAAATGATCGGCTGTCAAAAACAAAAGCTGGGTATGCAGGCAGAATATATCACAGCATTTCTAAAAATAAAATAATTAATACTACTCATACAAGGCATAATTATATGTCTACATATTGCATTTAAAAAAGCAATATGCAGGCAGAATATACCTCACTCGCACTGCATTTTGTGAAAATATTATAAAAATTAATACTAGGCCTCTTGATATATTCTGCCCTACAATAATAATAATAATAATAATATCTTTATTAGGGTAAGAAATTAGGCCAGGCCTTTTTACAATTCTGCCCTTGAAATATAACAAAAACAATATAAGAACAACAAGAACAACAATGAGATCAAATAAAGAGATACAAAATTTAAAATAACAATATTAAAATATAAAGTTTGCAATAAGGTTAACTACCTTCTCTATTATGAATTAAAATTATGTACATAAGGTTTACTGAGGTTGGAATTTATGTGTAAAAGAATATTAGCTTTAAAGTTTGATAATACAGGTGTGTTTTTTATTGAGGTAGGGAGATTATTCCAGAGACAAGGTCCAATGTATTTTAAGCTATTTTTATATATTGATTTATTAGGTTTAGGAATATTAAATCGAAGATTAATATTAGTATAAGGTGTATTTTTAAAAACGAGAATATTAGTTAAGTAGTTTGGGCATTTTTTATGAACTAATTTGAACAGTAAGATGTATTTATTGAAGGTGAACCGATTTTGAATGGTTAAAATATTTAATGATGTAGCCAAGGTTTCATAAGTAGATAAGGGTGACTTTTTCGGTAGCGGTTTATCACTAATTAATTTAAAAGCCAATTTTTGCACACGCTGTAAGTTATTCAAAGATGTTTTACTACAGGTATCCCATATGGTGGAGCAATAATCTAGATGCGACTGAAAATGGCCAAAATAGAATAATTTTAACAAGTTTGACGGAAGAAGTGATTTTATCTTTTTTAGTTGATACAGTTTTTTATTTAGTGTTTTACACATGTATTCAGTATGTTTATTCCAAGAAAATTTACTATCAATGATTACTCCTAAGAGTTTAAATTCAGAAACATTTTCAATTTGATTATTATTGATTTGAATGTCAAGTTTATTTAATGGATTTTTAAGTTGATAATTTGTAGCTATTAACATTGATTTAGTTTTTGGTTCATTGATAATCATAGCATTATTTTGATACCATTGTTTTATTTTATTGCTTTCCAATTGGAGTTTATTATTAAGAGATGTTATATCTGGAGAAGAGGTATAAACGGTGGTGTCATCTGCAAACAGATCGCAATTTACAGAAAGAGAAAACGGTAGATCATTTATAAAGAGATTAAAAAGTAAAGGTCCAAGGATTGATCCTTGGGGTACACCAGAAGTAATATTTTGAAATGAAGATTTATTTTGTCCAATTGATATACACTGTTTTCGATTATTAAGGTATGATTTCAATAATGAAAGTAAGTTTTCAGAAAAATTATACAGCTGAAGTTTTTGTAGAAGAAGATTATGATTTACCATGTCAAAAAAATATTAATCCTGTCAGCATATTATTATTTAGAGCGTTATAAACATTTTTCAGTGATATTAACAAGGGCTGTATGACAGGAGCTATTTGAGCGGAAGCCAGATTGATTTAAATATAAAAGATTATGTTTATTTAAATAATTAGTAATATTTGAATTTATATGTTTTTCAAGGGGTTTAGAGAGAGTTTGCAAAATAGATATTGGCCTATAATTACCGGCTAGGCTTTTATCACCTGATTTGAAGAATGGCAGTACCTTAGCCTGTTTTAAAATGTCAGGAAATATGTTCTTTTCAATGCAAAGGTTAAATACATATGTTAGAGAGGTATTTAAAATTGAGGATCTGGTTTTGAGAAAATACGAGCTAACACCATCAATTCCTACAGATTTTGATGTATCTAAATTTGAAAGATATTTGTATACATCACAAGTAGAAATAAAACGTATTTTACATTGAGAAGTACAAGATGAAATTTGACGGTTTACAAAATTAGAAATACTATTAGAATCGTTTTTACTTAACGAAGTTGGGACATTGTTGAGTAAGTTATTTGCAAAGTTTATAAAATAATCATTGAAAGTGTCAGGATCCATTTGAGTAGGTTGCGAAAAGTATTATTTGCCAGTTTTATGGCATCCCAAATATTTTTACTGTTTTTTCAGACAGATATCAAGGATTCTAAGTATTATCGTTTACTTGCTCTAATAGCTGTTTTAACTTCATTTCTTACTTTTTTATAATTAGTAACATCACCTTTTTCTGTAAATAATCTCGTTTATGAATTAGTTGAAATATTTCATGAGTTAACCAAACTGGTTTATCAACGTTTCTTACTCTCTTAGTTTTTAAGGGGGCATGTTTATTTATTATTGGAGTAATAATTGAATACCAGACAGATAAAGCTAAATTTGGATCAGAATAATTATAAATATAGTCAAAGGGAGCTGTATGCAATGCATATAAAAATTGATCTTCATTAAAGTTTTTAAAAGACCTATATTTAATTGTCACATGTTTATTTTTAGGAAAAGAAGCACCCCTTTTCTGCCAGGTAAAACATACTGGGTAATGGTCCGAGTCAGCATAACAAGGAATTTTGATTTCTTTGACATGATCAGGGTCTGAAACAATGAGATGGTCTATTAATGTTTTCGTTTTATCAGTAACTCTTGTAGGTGATTTAATAAGTTGACTAAGGCCAAAGGTTTGTAACAAATCGGTCCAATATTTATTTTGATTTTTGTAAAGATCTATGTTTAAATCTCCAATCATAAGAATTTTATTTTGATTATTTAATACAGATTCCATCATTTCCGAAAAAGAATCAATCCATAGTTTAGTTGAGGCTGGATTACGGTATATACAGCATATGAGAATTGGCTTTGACTTCTTTAAATTTAGTTCTATCCAGATCGATTCAATATTTGGATGTTCCAGACCTGGGCGATGTTTATAAATGAAGTTATCTTTTATGTAGAGCAATGTTCCAGAAGAACTTAAATTAGACTTATCTTTTCTTAACGGTTTATGAAATCCAGTAATATGTAATTGATCATCATCAATAGAAGTAGTTAAGTGTGATTCGGAAATAGCAAATATATCAAAGTTTTGGATGAAAAGACTTAAGTTCTGGAATTTTATTTAAAAAATATTGAACATTTAGATGACCTACATGTAAACCTTTTTTACTTAAAACTGGGTTCATCTATTATATACTTGTAATAAATGATGAAAGGAATAAACTAGGTATCTTTGTAAATAACACAAAGTAAGAATTAATTATAACAAATAATAATAATTTGAATATTTATAATGCGCTATACCCACAAACTAAGTTTATGCTCAAAGCACGACACAATAATAACACTGTTAATGTTAAAACGGTTACACCAATATATTCTAATGGTGTGGTGTGGATGGAAAAACAAGTGTAAGTAAGCTCTCTTTGTGAGGGAGGTGTTTGCAAACCACAGCATAACAGGAAATGTAAATTTCTAGAAAATAATGATATCGGGTATCCTAATTTGGGGAGATAATATGCTTCCTAATTAGTTTGACCATAAGAATTAAGATGTACAGAATCATGATATAAATTATGTCTGATTTTACTTAGGTGATAATTATAAAATACGTTTCCATGATCAATAGGTATGTCAATTCCACAATCCTCACATACATCATATAGTATGTCATTAATTCGATTTATAATGATATTTGAAGAGCGAGAAAACCTTGGTAATAATCTAATGAATTTAACATATGCATAAGGGAATTTAGAGAAACACAATTCTATTAAAGTTTTATAATAATTACGAGTATAGTCTACATACGGGCCATATTTTGAGTCATTAGATCCAATTAGAAATATTATATTGCGGACATTATTTGATGAGGTACAATTATCAACATAAGTGATGACATCTTGTATAGTCGCCCCTGGCAGAGTTCTCACTTCTGTGGATTTGGTTTTATCCAATCCGTTTGGTTTGATACCTTTAAGTATGGATGATCCTATAACAATGTTACGTTTATATTCCAGTTTTTTCACATTAGAGAATTTTTTATGAATTGGGCCTAAGTTACATGTATGGTCTTCTGTAACAAGTGGTTTAAATGAATCCTGACTGTTTACATTTTTCAGCAATGTAGTAATAGATTCAATTTCAGAGTCAAGCTTCTTTATTTTGTCTGTTAAAAGTAACACATCACAATTTAGATTTTCAATAGAGGCTTTATATTTATCATTGTTGTAACAGGTGTCATCATGATCCCCAGCGAAAAATAGCTCTTTGGCTATGGTTTGATTATTATCAGAGGAATCATTTTTTGTGTTTCTGATATTACGGCCAGTACCAAAAGATGTATCTAAAAAAGACCCAGAATGAATGGTGTCCACCTGGATATTCACAGGTGTAAGGTAAACTACAGGTAGATAGGTTTCACATTCAGACAGAGTTAACATCATACTACTATTGTGAGAGTGGTAGGGGGTACTGCAATTTCTTGGAGTCAGAGTGGTTTTAATACTTTGATTAGGCGAGAGAGGTTGCAATACATGATAAGCACTGCATTTTTGTAACGTTAAATTAATTTAGGCCTACTAGGGCAGGCTTTGTGTTTTTTGCCTATCCATTTCTAAAAACTAATCAGCTTCCCCCAAAAAAGGTCATGATATGCAGTCAGAATTCTAGCGGTGCATTTTTATGAAGACTTGTAAAATGTAAATAATACTAGTCCTTGTGATACATATTTCTAATATATATAGTCCATTAGTTCTCAAAAGATAATATGGCAAGATTATCTAACAGCATTTTGTGAGGATTTGTACAATTAAAATAATACTAGGCCTAGTGATATACATGTAGGAGGTTGCAGGTTATATCCCAGACTTGGCCAAGAAAATTAAGCGTGATTCTAGTTTTCCCCCATTTTGTGTGCAGTGCAGGCAGGACGAGAGGGCCTGGTCTAGCCAGGTCTAGCCAGGAACAATGTCTAGTCATTTTGATTGTATCAAAAACCGAGAGCCTGTTGACATGCACATAAAAAAATATTTAGAATTTTATTTCTTTTCAAATTTCTACATTCCAGGTTGCATTGTAAATATTGTGGAAGCTACATGTACAAGCAAACCGATGTTTGAAAAGAAGCCTATTTTTTAAGAAAATAAGGTGTGAATTAGATCTCAAGTTTAAGTGTATATTGGCACCAAGTACGGATCTCATAGACTATAAGAACATTTGTGGGTCTGCAAATTGGAACAAAACAATTCTTAATGGAAATCATAAATTTGAAAAGTTGTGGATTTGAACGCCCATATGTGGATTTACATTTGCATTATACAAGAGATCACAAAACCCAAAAGCATTACTATTTTTATAAATATGACAATAGTGGACTAATCTATATAATCAAAAAATAAAAATATTTTGTAAATGATCTGTGTGTAAAATTATAATAAATGGGATCACGGTGGCTAAGTGGATAAGACGCTGGCATGCTAGTTTATCCCGATTTTCCAGCGTAGTTTACCCTTGTCAGTGATGGAGGAAGAAGGGCCTGACAAGGATAGCTGTTTCATCGTTCGGATGGGACGGAAAACGGAGATCTTGAGGTCGGGTGTTTCGATCCCTGCATTGGCCGAGGCCCAAGGAAGTTTATCCCGATTTTCAAGCGTAGTTTACCCTTGTCAGCGATGGAGGACGAAGAGCCTGACAAGGATAACTATTTCATCGTTCGGATGGGACGGAAAACGGAGATCCTGACCGGTGTACACATTGGTGTGCACATAAAAGATCCCTTGGCATTTGGAATTCGATATAAGAGTAGGGCCTAGCGCGGTAGCACGATTTACCCAAACAAACCAAATCACCATTATTTCAACTCGTATAATAATAATTTATATCTATATTTCGTGCAATAAACGAGTTATGTCCCTTGGTTACTGCTTTCAAACTTGCTACGAAATCACATGACATTTCGACACCAAAACGTTACAACTGTAATTAAATATGACAATTTGGCAAAAATCAATATCAATTATCGTCTTATAAGTTGAAATAATTGTGGATTTTGGGTATATTTGGGAGGATATGGGTAAAGCGTGCTACGCGGCGTAGTGCAACTGCCCAGGCAATTTTTTTTTCACAGCACACCATGTAGCATATCTTCTTCTTTAGTCCAGGCCCCGAGTTCACAAAGCATTCTCAGACTTAAGTTGAGAATTTGCTCAACTTTCAATCACTGTTTATGAGAAATATCTTTGATGCAGACACACAAAACGTTGCACATTGTTTCTTATTGATGTATTTGATACATTAAAACAAAAGTTTTATAAAGGGCTATATTTTAGTTAGAATAAGGTGAACAAATTTGAGTAAATTCTCAACTTAAGTCTGATAATGCTTTGTGAACTCGGGTCCTGGCTAGGGGTAGAAAAGTAGGATGTTAAACCCCATTTCATTTGATTGAAATATTGACCTAGCCCTGAGTACACAAAGCATTCTCAGATTTAAGAATTTACTCAACTTTCGAATACGGTACTGTTTTTGAGAAATATCTTTGAAAATTGTCTCTTATTGATGTATTTTGATAACTAAAACAATATAAGTTTTTTAAAGGACTATATTATTTTAGTTGAAAAAAGACGAACGATTTTTCGAAAATTCTTAACATAAGCCTGAGAATGCAATATGTATTAGGGTGTTTCATTTTGCAATTTTCTCAAGCAATTCACTCCGCCCATGTGTCATACGTTTCCACTAGGGTCCCATATCGTCACTAACAAGTTTCAGAATTTTCCCGACAAAAATGGTGGTGGGCGGCCATTTTGAATTTTTCGGCCTAAATATTCATTTTCTAATAATTTGATTTTTTTTTACAATACTTCCGGTTACTATAAATGAATTAAAGTTGGTATACTGCTTAGAATGTGCAAGATCATTCCCAAATATTTTCAGATTTTTCTGGTCAAAATTAAGGTGGGTTGCAATTTGGCAATTCTTTCTATATTTCAAGATGTTTTTTCCGCCATTCCAATCTACATCAAATTTAGTGGTCATCTTATACTTAGTCACACAAAATAGATATAAATCCGCTTCTCTTCAGACCACAGATACAAAAAGCAGACAGGATAAAGGCAAAAACAAAATGCACTACGTTTGAAATATAATGCCATATTTATTATTTGTCACAAATATGGCACATGACAACAATATGGCACAACAAAGGTTAATTACACAATATCAACAATTAAGTTTCGCGGGGCGGGAGTACTACGACTATAGTCTGGAAATATGTCCTGATGAAGCTCTGCACACTGTAGTAATTCCTGAATCTGTAATTCATTTTTCGAATTTTCGATATAGTCACTGATCAGTTTAATACCTCTTTCCGCGAGGTCGTTAACTACACGGAGTGAATTGCTTGAGAAAGTTGCAAAATGAAACACCCTAATATGTATCCTATCCCGACTGCAGTGGTAATACCAAGCACTAATGTATACCTAGAACATTCTCCCAAATATTCAGTTACCGAAAAAATTACAATAATCCATTGACTTCATTCAATATATTTATTGGAAATGTATAAATAAAAGTTGTTAATGTACAGTTCTGAACTACCGTAAGTGTATTCCAATTCTTCACAAGATGTGTTTTAAAGTCATTCAGGCAATCACATAACTAACCTGCTTTTCGTTCAATGCAGAAAACAACTGTTTTAAAATTGGGATTTAGCAATCAATCAATCACTAGTTATTTAAGCCTAACATTTTATTGTCAGTTTTCCAATGTTAAAAATTGGTTTAAAGTTCTTCATAAAAGTAAATACAATGGCCAATCTCGAACCAGAAAAATTTTGGAGAAAGAAATTTCTCTGGTGACACTGGGTAGCCATTTTCCCGGAAGGGACGAATCACACGACTTTCACGTGACATGTATTTATTTTACGTTTCCGGATGACCGAATCACTTATACATATACACACGCGTAGAAAAATAGATCTTTACGAAAACTTCAATTTTTACATTTATGATCCACTTTTGTTATGTCAGCGAGTTGACTTTGATTCAAGAATCATTTCACAACAAACAAAACGGCGATCCGACATTTTGTTTTCGAGAAAAAGACCCAAAAAAGATTGTCCAATCAGAGGTCCGCATGGGCGGGGCTTACGCGTTAAAAAATCTGAAGATAATGGACGGTCTTTGGCCCCAGAGGCCTCCGGCCCCGCGGCTGACTCTGGGAACAAGATTGTACAATGGCGTCTATATAGGTGGTCTGAAAATAAAAAAAATATATACATATATTAGTATGTTTGAACAAAATAGGCCTATAGTGTTTCTTCAGGGATTTCTGTGTCTACAAATATTTTTTACATGAGTTGGTGCATAAATTACAGATGGAAATCAAACTTGTAAAGATATATCTTTCAATCGATATCATAATTCTTTAGTTTTGTTCACTTTGCCTTTTTTTATAATTTGATGATGTAATCCAGTAACATAATGGGCCTTCATATCAAAGATTATGTATGTTTGTATTAATCCAATCAAACAAATAATATCTAAAAAATATATTACATGCCACTGTTCTAAATTCATAAACTATACAGTATTGTAATACTCACTAATAGGCCTTCTAGTATTATTAAACAAGTGTCAGTTTTTTTTCATTGAACTGATAATTAACAATTCAAAATATAAAATGATCTGCCAGTGTACTATTGATGAGCCTTAGGCCTACTATACTTCTACTAAAGCTTCCTATTAAAATAAGTATTACCATTATTAAACAAGTGCCAGTTCTATCAGTATGAATATGATAGGCCTATCTATCATTGAATTTATATTGTCGAATTTAAAACGCTATTTCAGTGAACATCAAGATTAGGCAGTCAAAATCAAAGGTTTTAACGAATCCGTTAGTTCCAATTTCTTTCATTTTTTTTTGTTTACAATTACATTTAGGCCCATACTGTTACTACTAATACTACTAGTCTATAGTATAGTCATCGACTTGGCCTGGGCATAGATAATACCGCACTGGGCTAGATCCTAGATCTACTCTACTTACCGCAATACCGGTAAAAAAGCACTCATCTTTAAAATGTAATGTCTTCAGCTAATGTTTAGTCTGTCGATGTTCACTCGATCCTCTCTAGTTGATTTTATGATGCGTAATAGTTCCGATTGCCACTCGGGGTTATTTCTTAGAAGTCTATGAAAGGAGAGGTCACGTTTTTAGTGTGACAGGCGGAGCATCCGACGAAAACACAGTTACTCCCCGGCATTTTGACAGCAACCGGAGGTAGCAAATGCAGCTTGCATCATTACGTGGCTGTCCCGTAACATAACGCGATGACGTCATACGGTGGACATTCCCGTCAGTATATATTTCTATGGTTAAATGAATGTATGTTTTAAACACACAATCCAGGAATCATAACGGATGTTTTAGATACAATGTCAAAAATATATAACTTTACCTGCTGTCCCTTTGATCTTGCGTCACTGGTAACAAGGAAAAACATATCCCACAAGACAATGTGAAAGTAATTAAAAGTGACTGATTCACAAATAATAATAGAAAGCCCAGCATTGAATGAACTAAACACGCAAACCACTGGTTTTCGAAGCATGGGCTAAACATGCAGTCAATCATTAAACAATAGCACTTTCTTTAAGCATTTTTAACATAATTTATTAATTCTAATAACACGACTACGGCTTCAACTTCATACATCTATCGCGCGGACAATATAGAAATTGGCATATTTGATTCCCACAAAAAGTGCCTCGTTCTGGGCATACTAGACTGGCCCAGTCTCTTCTATTTATTTTACATTTCGATTTATATAAAAGTATTAATTTTTTAGTAAACCACCTCTTTCGTTTCCATTTGTATAAAAAAAACTTTGAGTTAACCTGTAACCATTACCAGGGACTGGACAATTTGCGAACTTCACAAAAAAATGGGCGTTCTTGCTATGTTTTTCGTCCTACCTTATTTGGAATGATTGACAGTTATCAAGCACGCCCCGAGTCACGTGACATGAATCATGCTCCTCGACTGGAGTGCAAAGCAGTCATGCTGAGACCGTCGGAGGGTTGATGTCACGTTGTTGTTAGATATGTCGTGAGCACGACGTGCACGACGTCACACGACTTAGGTAATGCAGATTGACTTAATAAATGAGATTGAAGCTCTATTTGCCCAGTCTCTAGACATTACTTTTTTTTTTGGAGAGGACTGGCCAATTTTCGGTGTGTGGAGAAGACTGGCCACCAGTCTATGGGCATACATACCATCAACTATTTGCTGTAATTTTTTCGATCAAATATGCTTATACCTCTACTAGCGATCGTGCAAATTGATCTCACTAATTAGTAGTAGATAAATTGGCATATTTGATTGAAAAAAATTTAAATCAAAACGGTGATGGTATGTTTTCCCAGTGCGGCACACTTTTTTAGGGAATTGTCCGCACGATAAATAGTGTCGCTAAAAAAAAGGGACCAATCATATTCCACAATCAGAGATCCTCGATCGATATCATGGTAAGAGTCATTGTTAAATTTGTGGAATTTTAATCAGATTGCATATTGCAGTAGGGTGAATTACGACCCAATAGTAAATGTTTAACACTTATCACTTCATTCAGTAAACTATATTTTAATGGATCCTAATCCCCATTTATATCTACTTCATATTATCTTATATATTTCCTTAATCACCTGTGTCCGGTATTCTTTGTTTTACACTTTAAAATGAGATCAACTTAGATCACATCCCTTATTTTTTTTCCTAAACAATATAAATTCACAGAAGCTGATTTGAAGAATTTAGAAACTGAAACAATTAAGATGTATTAAACCTGGTGACTTTGGAGCTGTTGTTAGCACACAGTTACACCATTTTGCTAAAGCGAGCCAGCTCGGATATGGTTCAGCGACTTATGTACGACTAAAAATTGAAGCGGTGTAATCCATACATCATTTAGATCATATTTCGTTTCGTTTCTATAGTTCAAATTTCGTTTTACTTGTCTTTACTACAATAGGATCTGGGAGAGTTGTTATTTAACTCGTGTTCTGCTTGAAATGAGGGGTCAGATAATCAAATGGTCTGTCGAATATTTTTGCGCGGAACTGTTGGTAGACATTAGCAGCGATAGAAATCAAAACAAAGCAAATCATAGCCACTTGTAACATCGATTCTGATTGGTTAATCAAATAACTGACGTAGGATCATATGTCGCTTACTTTAGAGAGAGAAATGGGGTTTAACGTCCACTCAACACAACTCGGTCATTTCGGGACTACTGTGTGAAAGGATCAATTGTTCAAATAATTAATATATATATGTGAAAGTAGTCGTCTTTAGTGTCAATATATATGTTTTCAACGGCACATATTCCATTTCTACCAGTTACAACTGTGTAAAATGATCACAAAATCACCTATTTTGTATATTATAAAGATGGCGGCAAATTTCTGCCGTATACAATTATGTAAATTGACCACATCTTTAGAATATGGCTGTCATTTGTGGCGAGACGTTTCTTAAACACATTATTGAAAAGGTTCCTGGATCCTATTCTGCAATGTATAAGCTTGTGGCATGTTCATGGAAGCCAGTGGCGTGTTTTACCTATTACGTATTTTATCCAACAATGAAAATTCCTAATCCGAGTTGACCACTAATATCGAAATTTCAAGGAAAATAGCACATTTACTTGGTTGATCGCGTTTGTAGTTGTTGCACTCAAGTCTGATTTTTCTAAAGACTTGGTGGCGCAATCGAGACTTTGGGGATATGTTAGCGGTCAGTTATAAATACAAATTTAAAAATGGTTAAAAATGTGAGACTTAATAAATAACAAATAGAACAGAAACGTGTGATATTAAATATAAAGTGGTATGCAAAGAAATACAAGCCAATAGTGAGGTTGATGTCCCCCGCCACAATCTCTCGATAAATAGATGACACATTAATTAATCGCACATTTATTTTTTTTCAAAGCATCGAGCGATCAAACTATACACTAAGTTTCATCACTCTCTATCAGATAGAATCAAGATTGTCTTGTCCCAAAGCATCGACAAATAAAATTGATTAGCCTTGCTTAGCTTTACCTCGAAATGTTAATCATTGAATTTCAGTCAAGACATGCACCTAATGAACATAAGGTTTAAACATTCTATCCCAATTAAAATCAGAGTTGTTATGTTCCAAAGTCTTGACCAATCAAATTGCTTACCGCTCCTTTGCCAAGCAGAAAATTTGCACCACCGAACTTAGTCAAGGTAATAATATAATGAATCTATATTCTTAGTTTCATCGCTCTCACTTCATTTTAACGAAAGTTATTGTGCCCCAAAGCATCAACCAATCAGATTGCTTACAGTAAGCAGACAATGTTCATCATCGCACTCCTTCAAGGCATTCACCTTATGAACGCCTACACCACGTTTGTAAATTCTACAATTCTCCACCAATCAAATTACTTGTCGCCCTGCTTACCCTCAACAGAAAATGTTCATTATCGAGCTTAGGGTAATTCAAATTACTATGTTTAACATATCAGGCAGTTCACAAAATAGCACCTGTGTACCTCCAGGAACTTGTTCGGGAACATTTACCCTCAGTAACCTAAGATCAAAAAATAACTTCCAGCTGCAGTAGCCAACTTACAATTTAAAAACTTTTGGAGCAAAATCATTTTCATATTTGGCAGCTTCACATTGGAATAACCTGCCTACTCGTGTGAAGACTTATCTGTTCCGACGCTATGTTTAGAACTGTGTTTTAAATGATGCTAGAATTGTAGAAAACCCGACTCTTGCGCTACGAGCATACAGCCAGTGTGGAATAGCCCTATATAAATGTTCATTGTTATTATTATTATAGTAAAGCTACCAAGTTTCCTCACCCTCACTTAATTAGAACTAAAGTTATCGTGTCCCAAAGCGACAACGAATCAGATTGCGTATCTCTGCTTATCATAATTAAGCAGACAATGTTCATCATCTAACTCCATCGAGGCATTCACCTAATGAATGTATAGGCCCAGGATAAGATCAATATGTGACGATGGCTGTGTTGCCTTTACGGGTGAAAATAAAACAGCTCTTGCTAAATTAGTCAGTTTAATAATAATAATAATAATGTATATTTATAAAGCGCATATATCCATCCAGAAATGCATGCTCAGGGCGCTACACAATTATTAACCCGGTCTCTAGGATACAGGTAAAGCCTGATTACCTCCCTTTACCCCCGAGCACATGAAGCATCAACTTGAAACTCAAGGAGCGAATTAATTTTTGTGTAACACATACACCATCCGGCACTCATTTACAGCTGGGTAGACTGGAATACAGGGATAAAGTGTCTTATTCAAGGACAGAAGAACTCGGCGCACCATTCGGGTCTCAAACTTGCAACCATTCGGTCACAAATCCTACTCTCTAACCATTGCGCCAAATCCCTCCCTTACAATACCAAGCAATAAAGAAAATAACAATTTAAGCTCCCTTTGGCACAGCAAGGGAAAACCTCCTGCCGGAAGTAGGTAAACTGTACTTCAAATGAAGGCTCAACGAACTGACATTAAGATACTGGGCCAAGTTACAGTATCTAGGGACTGCTGTCCAACATTCAAGTGCACAAAATCATCAAGGAAGAAATTTAAAAGAAATGTGAAATCGGAGACCCAACCGTTCGGTCACAGATCAAATGATTTATCAGATTTCCTGGCATCTGATCTTAAAATATTAAACACAACTCCCACCATATTTTCAGTGTTTTTTGTCTGCAAAATCACCAGGAACAGATCGGTAGACTACTGCACGAAGAATTCCTGAAAAAAAAGTCCGACTGAAGGCAAGGCATGTTGTTTGAAGGAGGTATATAGTGATTTATGAAAGAAGGTTAAAAAAAAAAAAAATTTTTTTAGAATCTGGTCATGCTGATGCAAAAATCATGCTGGTCACAGAACTTTACCTCCTTGGTAAGTGAGCCCTTAGAATACATATATATTCGAAGGGCTCACTTACCAGTGGACAGCTAGATGACAGGTAAAATTCTGTGAGGTAATGAATATCCATGTTTGGTCAAATTTGGTTAGGTACCATCCAACCTACGTATTTAAGAATTTTTTAAAGATAAGACTCCATATATGTGATTTCCTCGCATCTGATCTTCAAATATTAAACACAACTCCCACCCTAATATCAGTGTTTTTTGTCTGCAAAATCATGTCGATACAATTTTTTTTACAGCTTGCCGGAATAAGGGGGGCGTGCGCCGGGTGCGCCCCCCCCCCCTTTGTATGCGCGCCTGCCATAGGCTGTTCCCTTGTGGCGTGTGTAACGTACGATGGAGAGATAGGTAAAAGAAAAGTCTACATACGAACGTTGATTAGAAAGAAATAACATACGAACGTTGATGAGAAGAAAATAACCACAAGACACACCTATCTTTGTGCGAAAAGTTGTTTTATTGATAGCTCGACGATGATCTCAACTACTGAAAGTCGGAAAGATGAGGTGGATGCCGTCATTGCATTTATTTTCCTCGCTGGTGTTCATCTCAGAAGACAACATGTCTTCAGAAAACGCCCAAGGTGCTTGATCCGGCCATTTTTGGAACTCGCAATGAACTGGGTGATATTGTAGTTAAAATTGATACAGTCTTAAGACCCTTTACGCAAGTTCAAATAGGCTCAAACGCTATTGTCAACACATACCATTATAGTTTGGTAATTCTATGACAAATAGTGAAGAATGGACCACAAAAATAGTTACAGAACAGTTTTTCTTTGTGGTAATGCGTTCTACATATGCATAGCAATGAATTTGTATGACGTAATTACACAATCGGCCATGAGTCTCCATGACACTTCGCGAGATAAATTTTCTCGTAGCAGTTGGGTTTCATCAAATCATATAATTATGCGGTAAGGCTTCACCTTTATTTCAATTGGAATTGATTTATTATATGTTAAGCTATGTGCAGTACTGTTTTGGGCCAGTTAATGTGTAAATTAAGGGTTGCGCCAAGCAACTCTGTACGACAAACCACTACTGTCGTCTGAAGTGGGCGGAATACATCAGTAGTGAAACCATTTCTAGGTGATATTGATGACAACGAATTTCAACAGTATATTATGTATCTCCATACAATATTGTACTCGTAATGGCGTGTTCCCTCTTGTGCCGCTGTTCCAACTCTCCTAAATATGTACCTGTATACTACTACATTGTCTACAATTAATGCTGAGCGGGTTTTATTGTGTTCTTCTTTATTAAAGAATCAATGAGTAGAAGTTAATCATTGGATAGATTTAAGAAAATTAATGAAGCTAGTGGCCTATTGTTACTTATTGACTTTAAGTCGAGGAATGGTTTTCTATTAATTTCCTTTTCGTGCTGTCATCGATTTTTCATTTTATAAAACGGGAATTTTACTTGTAGATGTTATGCACATTTAAAGATACATGTATGTCTATTGTCAGATGTAAACATTTTATAGAATATATATATAACAAAATTAGGGCTTTTGTCTTCGTGAACAGTAGATATATATATCCAGAAATATTAGCACAACCGTAAAACTGCACCACTTTGTTTCACGGTAAACGATGAACAGATGAAAGGTATGCTGACACAAACTGATTTCAACACTGGTTTAAATTTTAACATTTTAAAGTACTTTCATCCGTCTTGGGACTATTCATAAATAATGTCATTGTATAAAGATGGGCAGTATAGTATATTTATATAATAACACTGTGGTTTTAATTGGCTATAGTTACCATTGTTTATGATTACATAAGTATATCGTTAACTAATAGAAAACATGTACACACCTGTGTTAATCAGTAGTATAATATAGGTTCAAATTAGGAACATTCTAAAAACTAAAGTAGAAAGTACCATTATAGCAGATTATAGAAATGTTATTATACTGCCTACATGTTTCGCCGTTACGTTTTCAAGGCATACGTCATTATGTAACGTCATTGTGGATAGATAGTTACAATAATTTTTCATATAAATTAAAACGAATAAATATCACTGTTTGGGTTTGAATTTTACAGAATACTCTTCTCTTACGCTTAATGTTGTGATATTATTATCATATATAACTGGCGGTAGTTTTCTCTTTGATGTGCATAGCAGTTATATCTCATAACAACCTGTCATGCCGTCATCATAGGTTGATATTCTGTTCATATCAACCGCTGATGACGTCGTGACAGGTTGATATTTCATATCAACCGCTAATGACGTCATCCCAGGTCGATGTATTCGACTCCTATCAATCGCTGATGATCGAAATAATACAAAGAACACAGAAATAGATTTTTATTCTTTTGACAATAAAAATTATTATGGTACAATTTGTAACATTCAAGGCCGAAATAGACGGCGTACTTATCGGAATATTTAAATCGGTTATCCATACTCGACCATGTCTAAGATATCTTTCAGAATCTTCTTTCCGTCCACACACTCCTAGATTTGAAAGTATTTATCGCCCAAGATTTCCATTATAAAGTATTTTTGGGTACAGTCAATGCACTTAAAACAGTCGGTCAAATCCTTCTCTAAACTTAGTGAAAACCTTCAATCATTGTTCACTGACTGTCAGAATTGTCGGAAAAGAACGCCTTTTTAACCAAATTTTCTTTAGGTTTGAATAGATCCTCATCGATAGTTGCATCCACGTCAATTTTGTTGGCTAAAGGGGTTTCGTATTCCTATGTATTTTGTTTGTGCTTTTGCTATTCAATTCTTCAAAATGGCGCCGTGTAAACATAAACAACCACGTAATTGCACGTGATTAATTCGGTAATGATCGTTATTTGACGGAAACTACCGAGTAGGTAGCCAATCGTCGTTGGTCTTTAATGGAAGAGTCTATTTAATGTAAGGGTGTGCGTGGTATATGCCAGATATAAACCAATCTCCCTCAGTTGATATGTCATAAAACCCTTGGGCCCCGCCCGCGGGTTATAATATGACATAACAACTTCGGATAGGTTAAGACAGTTTACAAAAGGGGAAAACGTGGCGATTATATTTAGCACACTCCGCCATATGCCCACTTAATGGGATTTTGCGATATATTTCCTCTTTTATATGCTGTTTATGCACTGTCACACGCTCCTGTAATTCATTTGTGGATCAAATATATAATTCATTACACTCAGGGCATGTAATTACATATACTAAATAATGTGACAGGGCATGTCATACTACTATTTATTTTAAATTGAAAACTATTAAAGTTAAAAGAATTGCCTTCAATCAAGTAATCGCGCGTTCCACAGTTTCCTCGTCCACATTTTTTGACCGCGTACTCTGTTTCGACACTAGAGTATTTTGCTCTTGTTAACATCTTTTTTAAGCTTTGTGGTTTGCGCTTTGAAGGAATGAACTTTGTTGCATGAAGGATTTTAATCATTCTTCAGTCTTTTTGAACGTCTTTTCTCGCGCGTTTTATGTAATTATTTTATTCTCGGCCTTGGATCACTCTTTCTGGATAGTGTCCGGCTTTTTTTCATTAGATCATAAATATTATATCTATGACCCTTTTAGTTTCTAGGGATATCGAAAGCAATCCTGACCCTCCCCGCAACTTGTCTATCGTCTATCTGATTATAAGGAGTTTCTGTGACGAAGTCGATATTTTAGCAGCTGAACTCTCCGAAATAAATTACATTACTGTTACTCTCCTAACTGAGTCATGGCTTGATAAATTATTAGACACCAGTACATTACTACTAAGTTCCTTCAACGCACCTATAAGAAATGACAGGGTGGGATATTGTGGCCTACACACGGGGCACGTTTCGCTGTGAAATGAAGATCTGACGTGGAAGTCGACGGCGCATAGGGCATGTGGCTACAGTTAATAGGTACGTTTTATAAACCTTCAAGTTCTAGTGCTGAACAAAACAATAGATTTTTGATTCAATTGCCAAGTCAGTATGCGATAATGTCGACAACTGTATTATATTTGGCGATTTTAATAACGATTTTATAACTTCAACTCAAATCATTTTTACACAATGCAATCAATGATACTTTTAGATCTTTATCAAGTAATTCATACTCCAACGCAATAAGGATTTAATTTTAACTAACTGTACAAACTATATAAAAGAATCAGGCTGTCTAGATAATTGTTGTAGTGATCATTATCCCGTGTAATGTCGACTTTCATTTCAGAATCCAAAATTAACATGCTGCTATAGACGAGTTATTTGGCACTATAACAACATTAACACTGAGGAATTGCGACGAGACCTTACTGGCACGGACTGGGAAAGTTTAATTAACATCGAATCAATTAATACAGTTTGTGTTAACTTCAGAAGTGAGCTGACAAGGCTAGCGAAAAAACACATTCCTAATAAAACAGTAAAAAAGACCAACCATGGATGAATAATGCGATTCGTAAGTTGAGTAGAAAGAAAATGGAAATACATAAAAAGGCAGTTAAAGGAAATTTAAAATCAGATTGGCAAAAATTTAGAACAGAAACGAATGTATAATCCTAATCAGAAATCGCAATAAAAGGAATATTTTGACAAAATCGCTAACAAAATCAATAATTGCAATAACCTTGGGAGTAAAAACTGGTGGGGCTCATTTGTGAAAGAGAATCGTGCTGGCACTAGCAATGAACTGCCCCTCTATCAGTAAACAACACTACATATCACACACCGTCCGACAAACGTAACTGCCTTAATAATAATAATAGTGAGTTCTTATATATCGCACAAATCCATAGATAGCCAGAATGCTCTACTCCCTATATGCAATAGAAAGAATACCCAACTCTTTAACATTATCCTTAGCCAGAAGGAAGTTGAAGACACCACTGCTACCATTGATTACTCGAAAGCCAATGGTCGCGATAACATCAGCGGGAAACTAATAAAACTAATATCCAACGAAATTTAACCAGCAGTACCGAATATCTGAAAGTTTGCCATTGTAACTGCAATATTAAAAAAAAGTGACCCAGTTAAAATATTCGAAAAATGCTTTTATAAAAAATGTCTTCAACTTCCTAGGGTAGCATTTCTGTTCTAACTAATCTCTAGAGTGGCTTTTTGCACGGAGATCCAGTGTTTTCCAACTTGCCGTTATCGCTTGTTGAAGGGGTGTGGCTTGAAGCTGCGGGGATACGGGAGACATCCGTCAATGTCATTCCCTCCGGCGTGCCACTGGACCTCTCCTGTTTCTCATTTTCATAAATAATATTGTAGGTGATATCACATCAAATGTTTGACTCTTCACTAACGACACTTCGCTTTATCTGAATCCTCACCCAATGCGCAAATATTCTAAACAATGACCTGGATAAAATTAACTCATGGGCTTAATCACGGCTGGTAACTTTCAACCCACTAAAGACTGGTACAACTATTCCAAACAATGACCTGGATAGATTTAATTATGGGCTAAATCACGGCTGGTAACCTTTAACCAACTAAAGACCGATAAAACTATTCTAAACAATGACCTGGATAAAATTAACTCCTGGGCTAAATCACGACTGGTAACCTTTAACCCACTAAAGACCGATTCAACTATTCTAAACAATGACCTGGATAAAATTTACGCTTGGGCTTAATCGCGGCTGGTAACCTTCAACGATAAAACTATTCTAAACAATGACCTGGATAAAATTAGCTCATGGGCTAAATCACGGCTGGTAACCTTCAACCCACGAAAGACCTATACAACTATTCTAAACAATGACCTGGATAAATTAACTCATGAGCTAAATCACGGCTGGTATCCGGTATCATACAAACCACTAAAGACCGAAACACCAGCACTGACAACCAAGCACAATCCTATTTTACCTACCCTTGCTCTAAATAGGGTTCCTATCAAGGAGGTCCTACATCCCAAACATTAAGACTTGACTTTTCAACAGACTCGCAAATTGAAATGAAATGAAGTTTAACGTCCTACTGTTCTACGGGCATACGCCATCCAGTAGACATTGTACAAGGGTTAATCAGCGAAATGGATGTATGAGATGTGTTGTTGACGTTTGGGAAAGTAGACGAGGGGAAATTTGTAGAGATTGATATTTAGATGTATTATGAATAGTCAGAGTGGCTGTGGTGTTACGGTGAAATACTATGCCGCCACCGTAACACCACAGCTTTATGATTTGTTAGACAGGAGTGATGTAATAAGTGCGACAATAATAAATAACATATTTCTGATTTTATTGTCGTCTTTTCCCACTTGCACTGGTTGTACGCCATTTTGAAACTAGCTGACGAAGACAGCTCGGGCGGCGATTGTTCGACTCCGGGCTGCTCTGTCAGTATCTAACAAACGCATTTAGTTCGCGTTTAACTTTTAACGAGAGTTTCCAGGCAACGAAACATACGCCCACAGCAGCTTAATCGTCCGGGCAGTAAACAAGAGTTGTCGCATATTTTACTTTTTCGGTAATGAAACATTTATAACACACTAAAATATGATTATTAAAGTCAATCGGTTATTAACTTTAGCCTCTAGAGGGTCCACACGATTTTTTGAAGTGATCAAGGGCCATAACTCTGACAGTAATTATCGGGCTTCGCTTCATGACCTTAAAGACTGTGTATAAATTTAAAGTCAATGGGATATTAACTGTGGCCTCTAGAGCATCCACAAGAATTTTTGAAGTGATCAAGGCCCATAACTCTGACAGTAATTATCTGAAATTGCTAAAAATCAATAGGATTCTTCATCTTATGACCTTAAACACTGTGTATAAATTCAATGTCAATCGGTTATTAACTTTAGCCTCTAGAGCATACACAAGAATTTTTGAAATGATCAAGGGCAATAACTCTGACAGCAATTATCGGAAATCGCTGAAAATCAACAGGCTTCTTCGTCTACTGACCTGAAACACTGTGTATAAGTTTAAAGTCAATCGGTTATTAACTTTAGCCTCTAGAGTTCTCCCCCTTTATTATTAGTATCATGTGCGGCAGGTTAGTTTGCTTCTAAAATCACTGTTCTTCGTTCCAAAAAAATACAAAAGTAATTTTCTACCAGACAACCATGGTTCTATTCACGGAGACTAGATAATTTCAATCGGTGTAAGGATATTATCGCTATGAATACGTTCATACACTATTGAGAAAATAATCCCGTTGGTTTGCTTAGCAACAATTTGAGCGTGAATCAACACTGTACTGAAAATTATGTGCGTAATAAATATGAACGGTCTTCAAACATTCGGTTTGTAAGGATATTATCGCTATGAATAAGTTCATACACTATTGAGAAAATAATCCCGTTGGTTTGCTTAGCAACAATTTGAGCGTGAATCAACACTGTACTGAAAATTCTGTGCGTAATAAATATGAACGGTCTTCAAACATTCGGTTTATAATTAGCGATACACAGGTACAGTGGCAAGTGTTATACTTAACAGACCAATACCTCAAAAGTACCTACGCGCGAAATCCCAGATTTTGGTACATGTAAAACAAAAAAAATAGTGCCCGTGCGCGTGCCAGTAATAGAAAAACTAAGAGTTCGCGCATAAAAAATGCACGAACGTACCAGGCGCGATGTCATCCAGTGTACTATTTTGGGAAATTTTGCATGGACAGTGGCACTACGGCCTACTCTTAATATTGAATTCCAACAGTCAAGGGATGTTTTACGTGCATGCAACTGTACACGGGACCTCGGTTTCTCGTCACAGCGGTCCTTGGCAGACCCCTCATCACTGACAAGGGGGGGGGGGGCGCTAGATTGAAGACGGTCCTTACCCTTACCCTAACCCATAATTCACATATGGCGTCATAAAATGACAAGGACCGTCTTCGATCTAACGTTCTCCGAAAAAGGGGGGGGGGGACCACGCCGGAAAATCTGGATAACCTTTCTCGGCCAATGGAGGGATCGAATACACGACCAGATGACTAGCGGGCCAGCCTCTTACCCATCGTGACCCCCATTTGCAAATGGAACAAACATAACGACATTATCGAGAAAAAAAATCTTATTGCACGGAATTGGCGACATGGAAAACGGCGCTAGATTGAAGACGGTCCTTACCCTTACCCTAACCCATAATTCACATATGGCGTCATAAAATGACAAGGACCGTCTTCGATCTAACGTTCTCCGAAAAAGGGGGGGACCACGCCGGAAAATCTGGATAACCTTTCTCGGCCAATGGAGGGATCGAATACACGACCAGATGACTAGCGGGCCAGCCTCTTACCCATCGTGACCCCCATTTGCAAATGGAACAAACATAACGACATTATCGAGAAAAAAAAATCTTATTGCACGGAATTGGCGACATGGAAAACTCACTCAATATTTTTAAAACTGTCTACTCGATTTTCAAGGGACAACTATAACGCACTCATTGTAAATATATTTTCACTATAAGCATATTTCACGTGTAAATGGATTATTTATCACCAGAAGGTTCAAGGGACAACTATAACGCACTCATTGTAAATATATTTTCACTATAAGCATATTTCACGTGTAAATGGATTATTTATTTCTAAAATGTCAATACATGTATCTATAACTGAGAGTTACAGGGAGGAGGGGGGAAGGGGGTAATATAGGCTACGCCTGTTCCCCGACCCCTATTCAGATACAAATCTGAATAAAAATATTTATTATAAAAAAAAAAATGTGAGAAATTTTTACAAAAACAGTGAATGCATTTTGATATATACAATTGAATAGCTTTTCATCAAAGTTTATTTTAGAAGTACACACATAACTCTATACATTTGTATAATATTATTATATACTAGTCAATAAAACAGTTTTATTAATGGTATATCTATCTTACTTTTCATTTTACAGTGGACATTTTTATTAATAAAATATGGTACTAGCATACAGCTATACCTAGTACAGCATAAGAAACAACTGACTAAGCGACATTTAGTTAGTTCAAGGGAAAATATTTAATTTTAGAAAGACTGGCAAATTGAGAAAAATAACTCTACGATGTTCCGAATACATCGGGCTTAGAGCCACAAACCCCGATGTTCCAGCATGGTGCACACTGATTTGTATTACGTTCTCCACAATGACACGCTCCATTCTGACAACATGCACAGTTATACAGGAATTGATTATATGGACATTGACACCCGTTCAGATTTTTAGTCCAGCCATCCATACCAAATTCTGGCGATACTTGTCCTGAAATATATAAGAAATGGAAAGGAATTTGTCACTACATATTGTTTAAACAGTTACACGCACATAATGACGTTATGATTCTTAAGCCCATCATGTACATTTCCGTATTGAGAGGAAAAGGTCCATTTTTGAGCCGTCGGAAGAGTAATATAAAATCTCTTGGACATGTTTACAAAATCCGAGAACCATGGGTGAGATATTCAATGGATTAAAACACCCGCGCCATAATAGTTTAACGTTAAAACGGAAAATCGAGACTTAGTATCGTAGTTATGGTACTTGCCAAAGCGAGACTATTTACACTACGTCTTGTAAAAACAATCATAACTTCGTTTAAAATAAAGTAATTTGAAAGAAGTTATCAATAAAGAAATTTAAATGAAGTTATCAATAAAGTAATTTGAATGAAATTATCAATATATTAATTCTTTTTTTTTTCAATATCTATTTTACTATTTTAGAACCATTATAGCAACAACGGTAAGCTTTTTTAAAAATTCAAATCTTACATAATGTATCTTTAACAACGCCGAGTCGGTTTGCTGATAATCTCTATTGGTCGTTTTATCCGTCAAAATAATGAATAACTAGATATTTAATAAAGTATAAAAGACAAACTTTTGTTACAGCCGGTTTCTTCTTCACCACATCTTGTACACTGGTTGACGTTTGGTGATGGACAACGACACGCCCCTACTTCACAACATGCACATTCTCCAATAGAATCACTAGAATCACATGGACATCCCGTTTTATTACTGCTCAAATGAAAACATTAACATGTAATAAAACTCGATCTTAAAAGCAGACGCATAATACCCTTCGTTTTAATTTTGATGTACTACATCAGTCACAATACGTGATCTTGACCAATCAAACCGCCTATATTGGAATGCCGGGTAAAGGGCTCCATACACGATCCAACATGTTTGATGGATATTTGATCGTATATGTGTAAATTTGATGGCCAAAAATGTTTGACGTCAAATGTTTGATGGATCTGATTTCTGTTGATATTTTTCGTCAAACAGTCAGACATGTTGGATCGTGTATGGGCTTCATCAAACTTGTTTGTCCAACATTATTTTTTCCGAAGCAGCCGGATAGATAAGATCGACTGAAAACATCCTCATATGTTGGACAAACAAGTTTGATGAAGGCCATACACGATCCAACATGTTTGACGAACAAACTAATGTTTGACAAACAAGTTTGAACGTGTATGGGCAACGTCAAGCTTTCAAACATGTTTGATCCAACATGTTTTATCAAACATGTTGGATCGTGTATGGGCCCTATTACCGTGATACGTTTAAGAGTAATACCGACGAGATTACATGTATGTCTAGAGTATGATTCGCTGAAAAAACTGACGTCTCACTGACTTGGGATAGAAAGTACGTGATGTTCTGTGAAACGAAACCAAATTGAAATATAACTTTAATTCGATTGATTTGTCATATAATACATAAAACACCCCCGAAAGTCCCGATTCACTACACACGTATCCTATGAACCCCTTTTAATCAAATGTATTTCATGTCAACCTCGAATAAACAGTTTGTATTTGGGTAGATGTCAAGTTCGACAACAGTTATCTAATATGCCGCGTGAGAAATGTATATGTCAAATTTGATTAGGGATTTCTTGAAATTGAATGATAAAGTCAAGACTATAAATCTATAATAATAAAACAAGCCGTGTGGCGTCGCGACAGTAACCGGTTTATAATAATTATGATGTCCATTATTAAATGGATCTCACCTGGTCCAGATATCCCATCTATCATAGTATTTAATGATTTTGTTATCATTACATCTGTCTACTGGTTGCTGTGCAGCTGTAACAATATGATAAAATCCAATTAGTTGATCAACTCGAATTACAAGAGACACAATTCTGTGGAACATAATTATTGTTTAGTATTGTTCGACCTTTTCACTAGGATTCATATCGTATTTTTAATTCAAATACTAAAAGTTATTGAAACAATTGATGAATACTAAACATATTGATATAAATACAATTGACAGTGAACAAAATTATTGCCAATATTTGCCCCCAAAAAATATACACATCTTTTACAAAATCTTGTTTCTTAAAACAAACTTAAACTATTTTATACCAAGACCATAGCATTCTCTGTAACAATGCGAGGAAATTGTTTTCTTGAAAAAGCATACATTACAACGAATAAATGGGTGACTAATTGAAACCTTGAGGAGTTAGTCCATCACATATGACATCAATATGCATTATTAACAAAGCGTTAGTCTTTACAAGCATGGGTCGCGGATTTAATGTTTAACATAATACTGAAAATAAGTGGAATAGACTTTTCAACAAAGAAACGTAAAATAAAACGACCGAACTTCGTATATTTTAGAAAAATTTCCACCACAGAAAATATGGGTTTTTCTCTTATACAAATCAGGCAATAAATACATGTAATAATTTATCCAGAACCCATAAACTGAAATTAAAATGCGAATATCTTATTTTGGGATCCTGGCAAAATTGGTTATTTCTCAGTAAGGGAAGATGTCAGAAACAATTTTGTGATATTAATGAGTAATACTATTTGTCAATGAGCCTAAGCCATACTCATAAAATTATCATGCTTAAATCGTTATTTTGCTTGAAACGTACAAATTTGACTTTAGAAAACCCTAATTGGAAGTTTATACAGGTGATACTAAGTACAGATTGATTTGATAGATTGTGAAATATCACGTATAATGTTTTTTGTAACTAATCTATTTTCCGGATAATCTGGAGATGTGGTTCAATTGGTTGATATGATATACACTTTAAACTTTGACTACATAAGAATAAAATATCTTTAAAACACACGTATATTAAGCAAAATCTGTTAGAAGGATTAGTGATGATGTCTTAAAACAGTGTCTGCTTGAACAGCATATTATTACATTTTTAAAACAGCGGTTGCGTACTAATAATTAAAAATCAATCAAGCTATAGAATGCAGACAAGGTTTCGAGTTAGAAATTAGAAAGCTATCAACCATCCCTAAATTGTGAAACATACACTCTCGAATTTCATCACTTTGAACTACATTTAAATAGGGAAGTGGCGTTGTGTTGGTACGGCTTGGAAAAGCTGTGGTGCTTAGCACTTTGCTTGTGCTTTGAGTTGTGCTTGGAACTTCACGTGTCGTGGGAACTATAACCGTACTATAGACCAACACGGGTATATATACGGCCGGGGTTGTAATCGGACTTTCTGTTGTCATTGCTGAAAAGATCAGATCATAAATAACAATTGACAATATGCATTGATAATCAAATCAATTTAAATTAAATATAGATTAAAGGACAACATCAACCCTCTGGCATCTAATCAATTTCCTAATTTAGCATTTGGTGTACACGTATATATAATAATGGATGGACTTGAGATACAAATAATTTGTGATATGTTGTAAGGTCTGTTTTTTATAACAATAAACATACCGCATGGCTGAGTCACTGAAACCGCAAATTATCTCTGTTGACACGGCATTAATCGAGACTACGATACTTAGTTTCACCTTAATTGTTTTCGCACGCACTTTATCATGTGATTATACTTTTTAATAGATCTGATACTGCTTATTTGCGTTCAACGTTCGTTACTTTCGTACAATACATGTGCTATATTATACTAATTTATCTATGGTCTCTGAATTTGACTGCTGGTAATGATCTATGCCAGTGCTGGATCTAGGGGAGGCAAAGTGGGACAAATGTCCCGGGCCCCCCACATTTATTTTATCCCTGGCGGAACTAACCAGTACCTGGGCTGAGGGGGTGAGGATTGGGGCCCTAGGCACCCCCCCCCCCCCCCCCCTAGGCAGTAAGGGATATTGTAGGCCAGAGATCGGTTGGGCCCTAAAATTAACTGAATTACATAATTTAGAGGTTCTATCAATCAATAGATCCTAACCAGTTCCGGGGACCACGTTCCGCGATGTGATTGCTGGGGCCCAACCAGTCCCGGCAAATTAACGTAATCATAGTATAGTAGTTCAGACAACAGAGTTTAATGTTTTTTGTCATCTAAAATAATTTCACTAAAAAAAAAGTAAATGAAAACATCATGACAGAAAGGTTTAAAATACTCAAATTGTCAACGAGTTCTAAACGTCAATGAAATCGCTGCCTAAATTGTCTCAGATGCACTGAAATTAATCTTTATTTTAAACAAATAAACTCTGGAGGAAAACACCCCAGGCACTCAAGGGGGTGGAGTACATACTGGTACTATCCGCGGTCAGTACGAACAATTTGAAATGGGGCCCCGCACAGTTGGTATGTCCCGGGCCCCCACAAGGTTAATCCGGCCCTGTTCTATGCTATTATATTTTGATTGGACACAGCTCACCAAATATTTCTAATGTAGGGTGAAAGTTATTTTTAGTCTTTCTCTCCCCTCCCCCTTTTTGCATGGCGATTGTTGTTGACTTTTTGGTGTAGAATCGAAGAAAAGGGTTTGAAAATATAATTTATGACAGGTTTTGGTGAATATTCATGATTTGAGGCGGAATGATACAGGTGTTGTGGGATTGGTTAAGATGAAATGTAGGGCCGAAAATTGCAGCTTGTGTATCTCAAATTTTTCATGGAGTACCTCATACACGCTTTTCGGCAAGCGTTTGTCACATGTTTCTCAATCTGTGGCAGAAAGCGTTCTACCCTACGAAAATTTTGGGGAAAGTTAGATCCGGTCTAAGAGATGAGAATTAACATTAAAGGTCACCGGAAAAGCATCATTTTGTTTTTAAATAATGCAAGTAATTATGTCAACATATCCTTAGTGATTTGGGTCAATTGTATTACATCCACTGAACAGAGTTATCTCCAGAGTTTCCGGTAAGTATTGATATATCGATTTCTGATTAGGCCAAAGAATTCCGGAAACGAAGTCGATATAAGAGCTGTTGTTATTAAAAATGTATGTATAAGAAATTATTTTATATTACATGTATATAGTAGTAAATTGTTACCTTTTAGAGTCCAATCCATAGAGTTAACCGAGGGGTCGCACATTTGATTGGCATTAAGTGGATTTGGTTGGTTTATCTGCCAACATTTATCACCAATAAGACATGTCCCTGCCTATAAACACATCAACATTTGAAATTTATACAAAAGATGAAATTGTGAATGTTGCAATAAGTATTATTGTATGCTTACAGAGGTTGGTAATAGGGTATATATTGTACAAAGCCATCCAAACCCTTCCCCATATGCGGCAAGAACAATAATTGTATTACCAGAATTTGGGCTGTATGTTTAAAATTTACGTATTTATTTCAAAAACTCTTTGAATGAAGGCCAGTTCATTTAATCATTAATCAAATTGGGCACACGTTTATCATGTAAAACAAACCTTACGACTTGAATCTGATCAGGGTAACGGTAGTAACTGTCAGTAAATATTGAAATTCTTATAATTATAATTTGTTTGGTAACACTGACAATAAATCTAGTTTCAACCAAACCAAACACTTGAATATTTAAGTTCTACTTGGCTGCATTAGCTGTTAGTGTAAAATCGACCAGCTCATAATAATAAAGCCCTATAAGTTTCACCAAATTTAATATATAACGCCTTGCAGTTTTGGGGGATTTTTTTTGTCTAGCAACCACAATCTAAATCAGTCATTAATTAGAATCATAATCCACATTCGAGCTTATACATACCCTTTAAATCGTGATATTGTCGTAAAATAGATACCTTTAAAGAGCACGTGCCATTCCTGTTACATTGATGACAGTTAGAATCATAAACAGTGTAAATTACTTCATTACTAAATCTCTGTCCGTCTGTTGATACTGACAAAAAATATCTCCTCACAGACACATCTACAATTATCAATACATTTGTTATCATTTCATAAGTTAGTATTTATTATATTACTAGAGGACCACTTCTATCCTCACACCTCTTCTTAATTCGCTACTACCCAAAGCTCCCTTTGGCTAGTATTTAACTCATCATTGTCGTATTACTAGAAGACCAAGACTAAACGCCATGTATTGAGGTTGACTACGATGTACATTATATACGGGGTGTTTGACTTATGTAATAGCTACATCTGCCTGTTACGGGTTTTTATTTTGGCTTCAAATGTTATATAAATTATTATTTAGAAGTGTATTCACATGACAAGCCTGTAATCAACTCGCTAGAACACCGTATTAAAATACGATCGCCATTTAATAATTTTTTTAAAGGCGAAGAAGTTGGGCGGAGTCTCGATTAACAAGTAGCATCGCTACGATAATAAGCGATCTATGTCAAAACTTTAAACAGTGATAACGTCGCTCAAAATAAAGTAATTTGAATGAAATTTTCAAACTATAAATTTTGAATTATCTATTTCTGGACTATTAAAGCAACAACGATCAGCTCTTTATCTAAATCTTACATAATGCATCTCCAAAGGGACATTATCAGGTTGACGAAGACAATAAATGTAGTTCATTATCATTGATATTAGTATACTACTTAAAATAACCTCAGACATGCATTATATAATTCTGTATGTTTATAATAAAAACAGTGGGTTATTAAAAAAAATAAACGTTTATTAGAGAACTACTAACAGTTTATGCATCAGTTTTGTATTAAACTGTCGAATTTGTAATCACTTTGTTAAAAAAAAAAAATTACTTTGAGTGATTTAGTACATATTCAGTATTAATGTTCTTTTTTATTATCTGTTTAATTTTGTTGTAACAAACACTCCCTAGCTAAATCCCAATCAGTCGATTACTGAACTCACCCCATTAAGAAAATTAATGTAAACAAGCGGAATATAAACCAGGATGACACATTGGTGTAACTAGTAAACGTTTTTAGACTATTGATTTTTATCCCCCAGTCCTCAGTTGAACTTGCAAAACTATCAGGTATTGTTTACCTTTTGAAACTTGATAATCCAAAAGATGACAAATGACTTCTCTATTACTCTGAAATTCAACAGAAACCGTCACTCTGGTTCCTTGTGGTCGAAGAACACTGTTTACTTCCTAGTAAATTAAAAGTAAAGCTGTATTAATCTTTTTGTAATAGATTATATTGAAGTTACTAAAGAGATTGTAGTATGTGAGTCTTGTCGTTCAAAGTTAAACTATTTTTTATATCGTTTGTTGGTGTAATATTCGGTACTAACAACATAACCAACCAACCAATCTTAGCTGCAGTCAGTCCGGCATGGCAATGACTGTCTTTTTTGTATTACTAAAAAAATGTACGCACCAGAAGAGGCACAGGAAAGAATGACACTTACTTCAACTTCCCGTAATTGACAAATCGTATCAGGGGTCTCCATGAAATTGTCAACTATAAGGATAGCAACACCGCATGGTCTCCGACCTACATCACAAATCCCATTACTAAGGTAATCAAAAGGAAATGGTATAATTAGAGATATTCATATCTAATACAGCAGATACGGTTACAAAATATCCAACAAAAGAGGATTCAAACACAATAGATGAATGTACGAATGAAATGCGGCTTAATGTCCTACTGTTCTGCATCAACCGGCCCGGGTTAACGAAGATGTGCCTACAGGCAAATTATTCACGGTCGGCAATTGAATTCAAACTATCAAGTGTTCGTTTACACGGAACCTCGTGTTATTGTCTCGACTAGATGCTGTTCCTTTCTAGGCTCTCCGAAAAGGGGTAAACAGTAAGCGAATTCACAGTGAACTTTCTTGGGTGATAACGGGGTCGAACCCACTGGTTAGTGAGCAAGCGCCTTACGCACCGAGCCACGGATTCTCCCTATCAGAAGACAGACGCGTGCATGGTACATATTATTATTTTTATTAAAGGTTATTGATCAAACCCGCGGAAACAAAAATCAAATTTGGTTTAATAGTCGTACTACCAAAATGTGTCCCTCGCAATAGACTGTGACAGTAATCATAATAAATGGGAAATAACTAACAAAGTGATGTCTTTTACATGCTGAATTAACTTCTTAATTCAATTTACCCCCCCCCCCTAACCATACATCTTCGTATCCAAAGAAGACATACCCATTAATATAAACAACTTTTGGAGGGCGACTGCTCTCCACAGAACAGTCATCGCCAGCATAACCCGGATTACATCTGCAAATTCCATCACCGCATCGTCCTCGCAGACTACACTGGTTGGGACACATTAATCTGGTGACTGCCTCTGGTGGAACACGGCGTCCGATATCATCTTGCTTATAGCTTGATATATTTCTAAGAATAGCCTCCTGACAGGATACTTCAAATGCTGCAACCATACCTCTTACGAAGAAATCATTTCCGGTTAGCTGAAAGGTTTACAAGCAATTGAGACGTTCATCTATTTTGTTTTGACATTAGTATACTATGCACACTATTCTAGAGAATATCATTACATAGTATTATGTGGCAAGGAATAAGATCGCTTGCATTGACTTGCATGAAATCACTGCTGGGTCGTTATAGTCTTTTCATCTAAGCTCGTCTTCACTTGCAAAGCACAAATAAGGCAGAGAGTTTAGACTCCGGTACACTTGAGAAACCTGGGGAGATTTTTTCAAAGTAAGATTTAGGACTAGATAATCTCCTGGTGAACTCTACTTAAATCAAAAATAATTTAGTAATGTATGGGAGGTTCAAACTAGTCTATATTTGAGTTTCATATTTGTGTATATTTGGTGTATATTTGTAGTATAAGTCGGTGTATATTTGAAGTATAAGTCAGTGTATGTTTGAACCAGTGTATATTTGAAGTTAAAAAGGGTGTACATTTGTGGTTCAGGCCGTTGTATATTGGGGGTTCAAGTCGGTATATGTCCCATATACAACTGGCGGTAGTTTTCTCTTTGATGTACATAGCAGTTATATCTCATAACAACCTGTCATGACGTCATCATAGGTTGATATTCTGTTTATATCAACCGCTGATGACGTCGTGACAGGTTGATATGAAATATCAACCGCTAATGTCAATGACGTCATCTCAGGTCGATGTATTTGACTCCTATCAACCGCTGATGATCGAAATAATACAAAAAACACAGAAATAAATTTTTATTCTTGTAACAATTAAAAAGTATTATGGTACAGTTTGTAACATTCAAGACAGAAATAAACGGCGTACTTATCGGCATATTTAAATCGCTTATCCATACTCGACCATGTCTAAGATATCTTTCAGAATCATCTTTCCGTCCAAACACTACGCCTTTTGATCCAAATTTTCTTTAGGTTTGAATAGATCCTCATCGATAATTGCATCCACATCAATTCCATCGTCAATTTGTTTGCTAAAGGGGTTGATTATTCGTCTGACTTCGTATTCCTATCCATTTTTTTTGGTTCTTTTGCTATTCAATTCTTCAAAATGGCGAATTGTAAACAAAAACAACCACGTAATTGCAGGTGATTAATTCGGTAATATTCGTTATTTGACGGAAAATACCGAGTAGGTAGCCCAATCGTCGTTGGCCTGTAATGGAAGAGTCCATTAAGTTTAAGGGTGAGCGTTGTATATGTCAGATACAATCATGCCTCAGTTGCTATATTTATATCACCCTTGGGCTGCGCCCGCGGGTTATATAATATAGCAACCTCAGGTAGGTTAAAATCCTATACATAAATAGGTGTATATTTGAGGTTAAAGACGCTGTATGTATTTTAAGTTCAAACTGGTGTATAATTAAGGTTCAAGCCGATGTATGTTTATGGTTCAAATCGGTGAATATTTGAGGTTCAAGCCAGTGTATATTTGAAGTTCAGGCCGGTGTATACTTTAGGTTCAAATCGGGATATTATAATCTAGAAGAGCAACAACTTACCATTGTATCTTGCACGCATGATGATATAAATCCATCCAGATGAAGATTAAGTGTAGTAGCACAATCAACACCCAATGTAATATTTATAATACTATTTCTACAGATAACCCGGGCTTCAGATTCTGTTAAAGTTACGGTAGATACACCTCCACCCATCACATTCAAAACTAAAACGATAACAGTGATCGGTTGCTAAAACAAACTGGCTAGACCTCTTCGATTTAGGTAAAATAAAGTTGATTTTAGCGGGCTTTATTGAATTTTATTTTGTTTATTTCTTATGCGGTATGGCTACTGTAAGTTACCGTTTCTACATAAAGCCAATGTTGAGATAAAACCGATGTTATGTTTCATTTTGGACACAGTTAAGTTAAAGTAAAATTAAATTAGCTAACTTCACAATTTCTGCTTATTCTTTCGAAAAGAAAAAAAAAACATATTTGTGAATTGCCTCTCCCCAAAACACACACATCTATATACACAATTCAATCGTTTACTATGAACCGAATAAAACAGGTATGTCCCTTTTAACATCAAATAAATGTAGTTTAACGTACTACTTTTCTGCCCCATCCGGTCTAAAGAAGCCCGGCATACGCAATGTAGTGTGCTATGAGAGGAAGTTTTCACGGACAATTGCGCTACTACTTTTACTTGCATGCAAATGTGCAGGCCTATACTGGGACTCGTTTATTCATCCCATTCAAATGTATTATTTAGTGCAAAGGGTTCATTACATTCTTGTCCATTTCCTCTTGTTGATGAAACTTCTGTTATGAGGTCATGAGATTCGGTTGTTACTGCTATCGTTATATCCATATAGTTGGTTATTGTCTGTAAATAGAACCATAGTTAAATCTTATAATGTGTTTTGTTTAAGGATCAAGTCGTTGTCGGGCTTCTAGGTTATTAAAAAAGAACAACCACGACGTCCAGAGATGTGATAAAATAGGTTGAAGAGAATTTAAATATAATTTTAAAATAAACATCTTTGATGTCGCTGTTCCTTATTCGACGTACATATACCATGTGTGACGTTCGTAACGCCTCTAAGTGGAGTTTTTCTAATTTTTTGTGAATTTCATTTCAGTTGTGTTATTCCAAACTATATCAGCGTAATCAAAAATGGAAAGAATACAAGAAGTATACAAAATACTCAATGATTTAGGCGATAGTCTAAATTTTAAACTTCCCACATAGTCGACCATGACCGAGGTTTTACTAACTAAACTATTCACGTGATTGTCCGATTTACAGTGTTTATGGGTATTTGAATCATATAATGGGATATCATTAAAAGAAGCGACAAGCAGAGTTGGGTTGTTTTTCTACTAAATGCAAGACTGGTAGTTCTGTCTGGGTTGAATTCGACCTTCCTCTTTTCTGACCAATCATGAATTTTCTTTAGATCATTATCCAAAGTAATAATGGTGTCGGGGGGGGGGGGTATCTATAACCAAACATAATAAAGTGGCATCTGCGAATAGTCTTAATCGGGAGATAATTTCATTTGTAGTTTCGTTAATAAAAATTTAACAAGATGACTAGTCATCAACATCCCGCGCCCTTGCACATGTTTAGGAAAAAAAGGAAAAAAAACTTGTTTATGCTATTGGTAATCAATATAAACATGTATCTGATTTCGTAAATGGTGTTACTGGTCCAAACTGTTTAGCAAAGCATGTCGGGGTTGCACAATCAGATGTGGCCAGAGTCTAAATCTTTAGACAAATCTCATATTCCGAAACATGGAATATTATTTAAAGAATTTCATACTCTGATCATAGTAGTTCGGCAAGGCAGGGTCGCTACTCCCTGTAAGGTTTGCACAACAACCTTTTCTACCTCAATCAGCTGCTGTATGTTAAACCATAAACTGATAAATCAGAAAATAAAATACTATCTATAATAGGTTAATGTTTGTACAAAGTTTCAAAAAGATTTCTTGAACAGGCAATAAAATATGCTCAAGAAACAAAATCAGGACGGAAGGCTGGATTGAAGAAAATAAAATGAGAGGTTGATGAATGTAAAATTATTTTAAAGGTATCTTCAACAGTCAAATGTGTTTCCATGGAAACACATAAAATGATCAAATCTGAAAAATTCAAAATAAGTGCCAAGAAGATATCTTGAACGATTTATAAGATATGACCTGGAAACAAAATTGTACACCAAAAACTAAGTCAAATTTGTTTCTATGGAAACACACAAAATATCAATCCAAAAAATTCCTAAATAGCAAAAGGCACAACAACTGTAATGGGTAGATGTCTGTACAAAGTTTCAAAAAGATATCTTGAATTGTTTATGAAATATGACCCAGAAACAAAACTATACACCAAAAACTAAGACAAATTTGTTACCATGGAAACAAAAAAATTTTAAATCCCAGAAATTCCTAAATAGCAAAAGGCACAATTACTGTAATAAATTGATGTGTGTGCGAAGTTTCAGAAAAATATCTTGAATGGTATATGAGATATGCTCCGAAACAATATTGTACACCAAAAACTAAGTCAAATTTGTTTCCATGGAAACACAAAAAATATAAATCCCAGAAATTCCTAAATAGCAAAAGGCACAACAACTGTAATAGGTTGATATGCCTGAAAAGTGTCAGAAAGATATCTTGAACGGTTTGTAAGATATGCCCCGGAAACAAAATTATACACCAAAAACTAAGTCAAATTTGTTTTTATGGAAACACAAAAAATATAAATCCCAGAAACTTCTTGATAGCAAAAGGCACAACTACTGTAATAGGTTGATATGTGTGCGAAGTTTCAGAAAAATATCTTGAATGGTATATGAGATATGCTCCGAAACAATATTGTACACCAAAAACTAAGTCAAATTTGTTTCCATGGAAACACAAAAAATATAAATCCCAGAAATTCCTAAATAGCAAAAGGCACAACAACTGTAATAGGTTGATATGTGTGAAAAGTTTCAGAAAGATATCTTGAACGGTTTGTAAGATATGCCCCGGAAACAAAATTATACACCAAAAACTAAGTCAAATTTGTTTTTATGGAAACACAAAAAATATAAATCCCAGAAACTTCTTGATAGCAAAAGGCACAACTACTGTAATAGGTTGATATGTGTGCAAAGTTTCAGAAAGATATCTTGAAGGATTTATGAGATATGCTCCGGAAACGAAATCAGACGGACGGACCCTTTTCAATATCCCTCCCTAACTACGTGCGGCGCTGGATTAAAAAGGAGAGGTCCTAGTGCGGTCCCCTGAGGTACGCTGGAATATATATTTTTCAAAAGCTGCGGTATTATTATTAATAATAACTGATTGTATTCTATAAATAATTTTTGAGGAGTCCTAAAACATCATTTCTAATTCCAATTGAGTTTAGTTTGTGTCAATCTCGAACCAGAAAATTTTGGAGAAAGAAATTTCTCTGGTGACACTGGGTAGCCATTTTCCCGGAAGGGACGAATCACACGACTGTCACGTGACATGTATTTATTTTAAGTGTCTGGATGACCGAATCCTCTTAAACTAAATACAAGCGTAGAAAAATAGATCTTTACGAAAACCTAAATTTTTACATTTAGGATCCACTTTTGTTATGTCAGCGAGTTGACTTTGACTCAAGAATCATTTCACAACAAACAAAACGACGATCCGACATCTTGTTTTCGAGAAAAAGACCCAAAAAAGATTGACCAATCAGAGGTCAGAATGGGCGGGGCTTACCTGTATAAAAAATTAAAGATAATGGACGGTCTTTGGCCCCAGAGGCCTCCGGCCCCGCGGCTGACTCTGGGGACGAGATTGAGTTTGTGTATCAATCCACGATGCCATACCGTATAAAATGCGCTTTTCATATAAAACAAATTAGCTTTTACCCCACTTCCTTTGTCTCAACAGGAAGAAACATGGTTGTACATATCGGTCAGTTGGTAAATAACACAATCATTTTGTCGAAACCCATACTGGTACATAATATATATAATTTTATTAGTATGAACGAAGTTATAAATATGCTTATATTATTTTTTCAAAAACTTTACCCAGGGTACTTAGTAGTGGATATTGGTCTGTAGTTGGAGTGACGTGTGCCAATTTCTAACAAATAACATTGATATTTTTTAAAATAACATTGATATTTTTTAAAATAACATTGATATTTTTTAAAATAACATTGATATTTTTTAAAATAACATTGATATTTTTTAAAATAACATTGATATTTTTTAAAATAACATTGATATTTTTTAAAATAACATTGATATTTTTTAAAATAACATTGATATTTTTTAAAATAACATTGATATTTTTTAAAATAACATTGATATTTTTTAAAATAACATTTATAATTTTTAAAATAGCATTTATAATTTTTAAAATAACATTTATAATTTTTTAAAATAACATTAATAATTGTTAAATTAACATTAATAATTTTGTCTGGTCCTGTGGCCTTTCTACTCTTTAAACAGCGAAGAATGTCGGCGACATCCCGAAAGCGGTTCAATGTCAGAAGGGGATCACGGTGGCTAAGTGGATAAGGCGCTGGTTCGCTAGCCTGGAGGTTGAGTGTTCGATCCCTGCATTGGCCGAGAAAGTTCATCTCGATTTTCCGGCGTGATTTCCCCTTGTCAGTGATGCAGAAGGAGGGCCTGACAAGGACAGCTGCCTAGTCGTTCGGATGGGACGAAAAACCGAGGTCCCGTGTACAAATTGGAGTGCACGTAAAAGATCCCTTGGCAGTTGGAATTCGATATAAGAGTAGGCCGTAGCGCCGCTGCCCGGGCAAAATTTCCCTCATTGCACACTGTGGCGTATGCCCGTCTTCAATTAGCCCAGGTACGGTGCTTAAGCGTAGGACGTTAAACCCCATTTCATTCATTCATTCAATGTCAGAATCGAATAATGTTAATCCGTTTCCGGATTTCAATGGAAATATCTTTAATAGAAATACCATTTCTAAATGAAAATATGCGAACAAGTTTCCAACAGTCAGAATCATTAAATATGTCTATATTAATACCCGAACAACGAGCAGTTTTGTATCGGCGAATAACAAATAACGAGCCAGTTTGTTGTTCGTTATTTACCAGATATGGAATTAGTAATAATAATAAAGGAATTTTGACGGAGAATACCCCGGCTCGCTGTTTGTTATTCGCCAATATGAAACAGCTCGTTGTTCGGAAGGAAAGACAGCTAGTTAGAATCTAATTCCTAAGACTCTGTAGTTTTATAGACTAGTAGTTCAGGTCGTAAAAACTCACTGTCAGGGTATTCCCTATCAAAGCATCTTCATTATGTTACTAATTCCATATCTGTTTAAAGTTACATTATTCAAGATATAGATAAGAACTAGCCATTCTTGCTATACTAGTTCGAAAGAAGATGATGTAAAATGAATAATTTGAAAATTTCATTCAAATTACTCTATTGCAAGCGAAGATATTGTCATTTGAAGATTTGGCCGAACTGTGCAATAATTTCAACCACGGTCCTGGTTGATCAAAGCTAAGACTCGAAGCGTCTGGGAGCGCCATATTTGATTTATCACTGAAACGTTTTAATCTGTTTAATATCGGAGCAATTTGATGCCATCCAAAGTTGATTAAGGCCTGGATCAGTTAATTAATGTCTAATTAATACTTTAGAAAACATTTCATGCCCAAATAAAGAACTGCACTAGGCAGATTTAGCTCTTGAATAATGCATGTTTAATAACGAACAACAAACTACATTAAAATCACCAAGATCGATGACATTGTTTCTAGTATTAAATTTAGCTTGCGAGAAACGTTGTTCGATTAAATTATCCGCCCTCGAGAGTTTACACTGGGTCCTCTGGTTTCCTCCCACTGCTAAGTTACCTAGTTTGTGTCGAGTGGACGCCCCCTCTCCCCCCCCCCTCTCTCTCTCTCTCTCTCTCTCTCTCATTCCAATATTGAGATTTTCTGTTTGGGGGACGATAAAAGGTTACTTTTAAAAATGTATTCTATTTTCTAAAGTAATTTCTAACCACAAAGCTTCAAGTCCTTGAAGTTCAAGGTCATATCTACGTTTAAAGTGAAAGTTGTTGTTACGAATATAAACAGAAATATCCCCTCCCTACTATCATTTCTATGTAGTAAATAAGGCGAACAAACCCCATCAATAGACAGAGAATCAATCGCCACTGCATCAGTAAGCTAGGTTTCTGAGAAACATAAAGTATCATTACCACACAGCTCAGCAGAAATTTGATCAATCTTATACATTAAGCTGCTTATGTTCAAGAGAACTATTCTTATTAAATATTGACCAAGGTTAGAGTGAATATCTACAAACAAAACAATCAAAAGACAAATGATAAGAGCGTATAAAATAATAACATGTAAATATATAAGACACGGTCCACTCCATAAAATAGCATAAATCACCTGACCAACATAATATACATCAAGAAGACAATTTAATTTTATTGTTGCATCCACGTGTAAAATGTTTATATCTGGCCTGGTTTGTATCAAATGAATAAATGAAAATTGGATTTATCATACTTTTCTGTACCAACTCGGTTAATGAAGATGGAGGCCCAAGTTTATACAAACTTTGGAAATTAAACGTCGCCGTTTCGCTCTATTCGAAAATACAACACAGCCCGGATAGCTTTGTAACTCCTCTAAAAAGAGCTAGTATTAGGTTTTTTAGAAATCATACCCTGCCTCCGGCAAAATACTCGCCATACTTGGATTTCAGAAACCGGAACTTAACATAGTGAGAAAAAAAACATTAACCATACCAAGGTATTAGGGTCCTTTATAGCCTTAGTTGTTGCACAGTCTGCAAGATTTGATGACGTTTTACACATACATTGGTTTGGCTGAACCACGGGTCTGGATAATGTGGTTGTCGCGATTTTTTGAAAGTGACCTGTGAATAAACTTTGTTCTGTTGGTATTCTGAAATACAAATACAAAAAGTAAATTTCCACATTCTAGTATGTTTGGGTAAATAGTAAAAATGTCATAAACGACCAAAATGGTGTCAGATATTAGTTTAAGATCATATCTATATTTTTTTTAAAAAAACATTAATTTAGGATTTGTTTGCAAACGTATAGTTTTTATCGGTTAGTGCACTCAACATTCATCAATATGAGATGGGTTATCTTCTTTTGGTTGTTTTTTTCCGGTTAAAATTTCGTGCTGTCGGGTTGTCGGTCATCTTCCTCTCAATATGCAATATGATTATGAACACTGGTCAGAGTATTGGTCGAGAAAGTCCCACGGGATTTTGCAACGTTGTTCTAACTGTCGGTAGTGAAGGACGAAGGCAAATAATAGTGTCTAGCTGTGTAGATGGGACAAAAACACAAGCCCCTGTGTACACATTGGCGTGCCCATAAAAGAACCCTTCAAAATTGGAATTGAATAGAGAAATACCACTGTCCCTAGAAAAATTCCGCCACGCTTTTCTGCATAGTGTATGCCTATCTTCAATGAAATTAAATGAGATTTGCCAACTGTTTTGTTCCGACGGGCATGCGCTATATAGTGTACTATGAGGGCAGCTTTTCTTTCTCGGGTAGCGGCGCTAAGACCTACTCTTACATTGAATTCTGACAGTTGGTCATTTACGTTCACGCCAATATGTACATGGGAACTGGGTTTGTCGTCCCATCCGAACGACTATTTTCTATGGACAATAAGGTTTCTTCATCGAATTTCAAATATGCGGTGTTCTTTTATGTGAACGCAAATGGGTACACGGGATCTTGTTTTTGTCCCATCCACACAACTAGACATTATTCTTTGCCAGACTGTTCGTTCTGCACTACCGATAGGGAAAGCCACACTGCAAAATCCCGAGGAACATTCTTGACCAACACCAGGATCAGTGCATATAATCATGCTGTATAATCGAGAGGAAGATTGCCGTCGAGTTAAAATGTCGCGCTGTCGTTATGTCGGGTTAAAATGTCATGATGTCGAGTTGTAGCCTTATGAATTTCGACACTATACAACATCACGACATGATACCAATCAGAACTAGTTCTCAGAAATGTGAAAAGCGAATACTGTTAATCTAAATGCAATATATGTTTGACATCGTTATTAGTCCAGTAGTCAGAACCCCAAAACTAGGTGCTTTTCAACTTAATCATTACCCCTCCTACTTAAAGAGCCTTCCCCAAGGGGCGTGACTTTAACAACTATCACAACTGCATTTATAAGGGATCAGACAACAGTTAACAAAGACATCTTAAATAAATTGAACAAGATCTGCATAGCAGATGTCAAAGCTTTCATATTAACTACAAGAGGGATTATTAGAATCTATTGAAACAATAAGTATAAATTTTATCAGGTATCTTAAAAATTACACTTGCCTTATGAACAAGATGGAGGAAAATACAAAATAAAAATTGTCGTGTTGTGGCCACACTCAATGCATATTTAGAAAACAGTATATTATATACAGAGTATATATGTTACTCTTGAATAGACCTTTCAGTAGTTTCGCGTACGCAGGAAATGAAGTAGTTGTTTTTGATTGTTAACAGGCCCGTCCTTGCATTTAGTTTTAGAGTTAGACTGCAGGCTTTCGCCATACCCAAGACGGGAAAAGGTTGTCGGATGCAAGACAAAGACTATCCCCACATATCCCCAAAAAACACACTTGCATAACTCAGATATTGACACGTTTTTTGCATACGCATTGCAATAGAAGGGAATTGAAAAATAAAGTTGAACAATTGACAACGTATTATTCTTAGATCTGTAGAATGGGACACACGCTGGCAGTCCAAATATGTAATTGAAAACTCAAAATAACAATTTCCGCAAATTTTCAAGAAAAATGAGAAGGGCATGGTATCGCAATTAGACCGTAATCGCATCCGCAATATACCCGGCTTTACAAAAATTTAACTTTTTCGAAAATCGGTTGGGAATTGACATAATAAGGGCCGATTTGCATTTCAATTTTCGTGCACGTTAAAGATTTACATCACTTCCGGTCTCTTCACATCTTTCGCGATAGTTATAAGTATAAGTAGGCCTACAAACTGTTTATGTGACAAATCAATATTCAGAAGTTGATCTGTTATAGTTTCAGAGATCTACATGTACACGAATTGTTAAAGCAATAAAAAAGCAGTTTTCCGAATGGGACAAAAACGGTATCGGTAGTCTCAGCTAACAATCAAAATCCAACAGCATACTCACCAGCATTCATTTTTCATTTTTGAAATAGAGGTGCCACTTTGAAAAAAAAGCTCTCTATTAGTTAGTGCAAGGGTACTGTGCCACATATGATTTACACAAAAGACAAATATAACGACAAGACATCATACTTAGAAACAACAAACAAACAAATAATTCAAAAAGAGTGAATGAATCAAGGGGCTAGCCGAAAGCTTCCACTGAAGTAACACAGACTTCACTCAAAATTGAAAATGATCAGAAATACAAACCGAAGAAGAAGAAAAACACATTATGTGATGTCAGCATAAGTCATGGTCTGCCATATGCTACAATAAATACGAATGCAAGCATACTGTAGTAAAAATTCCAATTATAGCCTACCAGCAACCACGTCGTTGAAATGTATAAAAAAGGTAGTCTAAAAACATTCAAGAAGTGTTTAAATATTCAATTAAATAGATGTCTTGTGAATGTATTTAGGAAACATATTCCACCCGTCACAAGAAAACGCAGAAACAAAACCGAATACAAAGAAGCAAAGGACATGTAGACTGCCTCAGAAGTCAGTCGCCTTTTCTGGAAGCAGTTTTATATAAGCATTAAGTTGCTTGTTACTGTATCCAATTTATTATATTATTCCATTCATCGTTGTATAAATGAACTCTGAATAAATACATTTTAAATCAAGGCAGCCGCCTGCTGATGAATGGTGTGACGTAAATACGTCGTTCTGTTTTCAATGACGTCAAAGTTAGAGGCTTCTAAAATATCGTAACAAAAAGGGCGATAATCAAAATGAAATAATGCTAAAAACTATAAGTTTAATCAACCAATCGGAATTTTTAAGTTATATAATTGCGCAAAACATACATGTAATACTTAATACCCCATACAAGCAATGCAAAACAAGAATGCAGAAGAAATCGTACTATGTGAGTGTATTTATAAAGGCATAAAATAATAACAATAAGGGCGATAATCCAGACAGGATTACGTAACTATAGACATTTTAAACTTAAATTAAATTGGATCATTATCCAAATGTACTCGGCTATATACTTATAAGAAATGTTAAACTTGGTATGTTGAAGAAACGGAAGTTTCGAAATCTCTTTAAATATGATTAAAGCCCCAATACCACTCTTGTTGTAACTGAATAATATGTCCCAATCTTTATTCTGGTCAACAAGTTGTACTATCTTACAATATTCCAATTAATAAATGATGCAAATTTCATCTTAACACACCTAATTATAAAAACTGGAAAAATTCAACTACATGCCGTAACATGGTTTGAAAAGCTTTACGTAAACACTTTTAAATGCAACTTAGATTCAAACATATTTTTGAACCCTCAGGACAGGTAAGATAGGTTTTAATGGATAATTTGCACAACAGGTAGGACATTTGAACATCTAGTAGTTAGAAAAGGGCTATTTTTTTCTGGACCTGTCAAGCCATCAAGAGTGTTATTGTCCCTTTAATTGTTTACCGCCTTTGGCAGTGAATTTATAAAACAGGGATTTTGTTCGGGAAAGAAATATTTCTTTATTGTTACATATGGTCAAAGATCGTAATGCTTGTGAATAGAAAACATTATATAGCGTGGTATCTGGTATGTTACTATAATTTTTTTTTACTCCTAATACTTTTGACCGTTGTGCGGTGGTTTGATACACACAAATTTCGATTAGGCTTTCTAAGGAAGAAGTTCCAAAAATATTAGATTGCCATTTGATAAAAAGACCTCTAAAAACATGCCCGTACAGCGGCACCAGTCTACTCTTACATAAAATTCAAACTGCCAGGGTATTTTTTACGGTCACACCAATGTGTACACGCGACCTCGGAATCGCTTTCATGTCAGCTGTTCAAATATAAATAAATGAAGAATACACGGCTAAATTATAGAAACAAATAATGCTAGCATATCTTAATTTGATATTGCATGTCATGAAACTGTCGGTGAGATACGAGACATTTCATAGTATATTTGAACCAATGAAATAGCCAATGAATGAAGTTCTAAAGAGAAAATACCTGGAATATAAATTGTAAATTTAACATCTGGGTTTGTTATGGTAAAGAAATCATCATTGTTTTATTTCTTGTTACTTCAGAGATATATACTGCATGTAGATTTTTGAAGATAAGAGCAATTGTTATACCTGTATGAATAACTCTTAAAAAGTTATTTGCATCATTCGAAATATTTTTTTTAATTGTATTAGCTGATTTATACCACAGAGTGAGAATAACCAGAGTAGCGGCTCGCATTACTTCCCATAGAAACACTCCGACGCGCAATGCATCTTGGGAATATAGTGTAATAACACTCAACTGACAGTTCGCTCAACATGGTAACGATATCTATTTCTAGTGATCTAGCCTATATGACAGCTATTCTTTCAAGTAATACAAACACTACTGGGTCGATTTGGCTAAACTTGTACTAGTTACAGTTGACAACAAAAGTTCTTGCTAAAATTCCATCTTAATATTATAACTTTGCCCAGTTCTTTAAGGCCTGATTTGAGCTTGATCGAACGATAAGGCCTACCGTCCCGATTAATCATTTGGAATTTAGTTTACTCTGTTTTATGCGATCTATTTTCATGATTTGTCATTGTTTGTTGGTTCTGTGTGTGATAAAACTCGACATCGGGGATATGGTGGGAATAAACAAGACTGATAAACGAAAAACCGGGACCGCCAACGACTTTCAGACCGCAAGTTATTCAGGGCATATATACCCAAAAAGATCAAAGAGATTTACCGTTATAGGTTCCTAATCATTAGGACATCATATATGAGAAAGTGGTCGTTTAATTTGTATCACAATTAATCCTTTGCATCAATCAATAAAATTGATACACAAAGTGATTGTATTCATAATAAAAATTAATATCGACATGGGGGTTGGATTTATCTCTTAAAAAAGAAACCTTGTAGGCCTATTCCTCAAACCTTTTCAAGGCCGGGCGGGGGAAGGGGGGTAAACCAAGTGCCCCTATCACCCATAAGATACATATAAACATTGCCCCAGGAACCAGTTGGCAAACCACATTCTGCAAACATTTCTGGATCTGCCCTTGGAACAAAAGCTTAACATATGAGCATGCCCAATTTCATTAACTTTACTTTAAATCCAGGTGGTTGATTCGCTATAAAAGGTAGTTTGTTTGAAATGTTATAAGTCTATCAGCCCTTTTCTTGGACTTTCCTAAGGGACCTATGCAATTAAATGGATATGCAATACAGTGTGCATTGAGGGAATTTTTGCCCAGACAGTGGCCCTATGGCCTACTCTTACTTTAAATTCCAATAACAGTCTAGGGTTCTTTCATGTGCATGCCAATGTGTACACAGGACCTTGGCGTTTCGTCACATCCAAGCGACTATCTACGTTGACCCCCTGTCCTTCACCACTAACAAGGGGGATTGTAAGCCATAAAGAACAGATATGTGTCCTTCCCTTAATAGTTTGGAAACACAAGCCAACAGTGAGGCTGATGTCCCCCGCCGAAATCCCTAAATTAATAGATGACACATATTAATTAATTGCACATTTATTTTTTTCAAAAGTATTGAGCAATCAAACTATACACTAAGTATCATCACTCTCTATCAGATAGAATCAGACAATGTTCATCATCGAACTCCATCAAGGCATTCACCCTACACCTAGTTCGAACATTCTAGCTTAATTAGAAGGAGAATTATTGTGTTCCAAAGTCTAGACCTATCAAATTGCTTATCGCTCTGCTTACACTCAGCAGAAAATGTTCATTATTAAACTTTTTAGATGAAATGAAACTATATACCAAGTTTCATCACTCTCACTTAATTACAACTAAAGTTTTTGCATCCCAAAGCATCAACCAATCAAATTGCTTATCTCTGCTTACCCTAAATAGAAATGCTATTTGACCTAATAAACATCTACATTAAGTTTGAATATCCTAGCTCAATTAGAAGGAAAGTTATTAAGACATGGTCCGCAATAACAACTTGATAAATTGGGAATGTGACACCTTCATATTTCTTGTTTTTCTTATGTTTCTTGTATTTCCTAGACCTATTAAGTTCTTTTACACAATGATGTATTCTCATGCGAGCAAAAAGACAAAGCATAAATTTACAAACTTTAGCACAATCAGTTGAACAAACAATATTGTCGGTAACAATTTTCATAAATATTTCAATAAACTGTCTACATACATTTTGGGTTTTATTGACCGTGTCAAAAGAATCTCTAAATATTGCTTCTAATTTCATTGTAACAGCATAAATTAAATGACTTGGTTTGACTAGACCTTTCTTATTATCCTTATCATATTGCTTTTGATCGATAAAAGAATAAATGTCATCATGAGCTTCCCTTTCGGAAGCTGTCCATAACTTCAAACAGGCGTCACAGTTGATCTTCTTGTAGGCTCTATGGACCAGATATCTGCATATGTAATATGTATGCAAATGAAGAAGTCGCTACTCTGGTTATTCGTACTCTGTGTTTATACTAAATAAAGATTACACAACATGCAAAAATGTGTTAGCTGTATGGCCGTGAACTGCACAATGAGAAGGGGTATCAGGTGCTCCATAGAGAATAAGCAAATCCTCCTCCTGATACACTTGTATGGGGGTCACGGTGGTGAAGTGGTAAGAAGCTGGCTCGCTAGCCTGGAGGTTGCGTGTTCGATCCGTGCATCGTGATTTTCTGATGTGGTTCGCCCGTGCCAAAGGTGCAGGACGGAGGGATTAACATAACAGCTGTCTAGTCGTTTGGGTCGGACAGAAAATGTGGGTCTGTGTATGTATTGGCGTGCACGTAAAATATCCCTAGAATTTCGATACAGTAGCCCAGTTGGCTACTAGCAAGCAATTATTGAAATAAAAAATTAAAAGCCATATGTTAGTCCCGAAATGACCTAGTTTGTGTCGAGTGGACTTTAAACCCCATTTCATTTCATCTTCGATACACTTTAATAGACCCATTTTGCTGTTGTAACATGGTTGTGATGGAGGGGGGGGGGCATTTATATTGGCAGTGATTCACTTTTTAAAAAAATACGCCTTCACTTCAAAGTAGAAGCCCGTTTTCATTAACCCAACTGGGGCAGAAAAGTAAAATCTTAAACCTTATTTTACCAGGGGCCTGTTTCACGAAATTTTAACTAAGATAAAAATCCGATTTTAGTCATTTGATTGGATAGTATTAGATTGATTTTAGCGCTTAGCAAATCAGATTTAAAGGGTCAATCCCGATAATGTTTTTGAGAATAAAACTCTTTAATTTTGCGTTAAAATCCATTAAGATCCCATACCGTAGGGCCGAGCAACTAACTCAATATATGTGATACGTGTTCAAACAACTTAAACCCACAGTCTTCATCTTGAAATGGAGTCCGGTGTCTCAAACTGTCTTATGCGGTGATTTGATAAAACCAGAGTTTTATTTTATAAAATAATGTGTCGGTCAAATTTACATTTTGTTATCAAGTACAGCACACGGACCATTCACCGTGTAGACCTCTAAATGAACGGGAATCGATTATCGGGTCACCCAACAAAAGAATTTACCCGAAATCTTAAAAAGGTTACGTGTCCAGATAAGCTGTTTTAACGCTCACGTCCAAACTACTCAATATTTGAGCTGAAATTTTGAGTCAGAGTGTATACACCAGTCTTCTATATTTGGGCGTTTAAATTTCATACGTACTCGGACTTTTATATTTGAGGCTCTGTTCTATTCGGGACTGTCCCTTTAAGTATGTACTAAAATTTGGATTGTATCTTAAGTTAAAATTTCGTGAAATAGGCCCCAGTTCTTACAATAGCAACGCCCCTTTGGATTAACCCTGCTCGCCTAATCATCTTCGTCTATTTATTTGTCTATTTAAATACGCCTTCACAACAATATAAAAGACCGCCTTCATTAGTCCAATTAGGTAAGAAAAGTAAGACGCCAAACCCCATTTTATTTAATCTTACAGGATAAACGCTTTCGGGCATTAACACTGTTTACGACATTGTCGTCAAATTTATTTGTCGATTCTCTATAAACTAGCAATATGTCTATTATTCTGCCTGTGCTGTTTGAACACTGGAGTGTAAACGATTAAAAAATATTTATATATATATATACATAAAATGCACATTTCTTGCTTACGGGGAATTGAATTATTGTTGTATATACGAACATTGCTCGACTAGTTGGGAAACGGAAAACGTATATTTTAATATATCAAGCTTAAAATATTTAGAATAAAGTTATCTGACCAGGTCAGATGTTTCGAAATATCGAACGAAATGAAAACTAGGCTACGGACAATATTGCGCAAAGATGAAACCGAAATGAATGGCGACGAACTGTTTAAATGTAACATAAAACATATTACATTGGTTTTATTTTAGATAAGTTACTTTTATCCGTCAGACTACGACAGTTTCGAGGTTTAGTCTAAAATGACCATGCCACAGTTTCGATTTGGTTAAAAGGTGAAACATCGATTTTATTGAAGGTGGATTTGTAAAGTGGATATCTTTCTAAATCCCATATTTAATATCGCTTAGCTCCAACAAAAATTGAACCGGCATAAACAGCCGTCCTCAGTGAAGTCTTTAAGTAAAATACCGAAAAAGCCTTGTCATGTTCGTTTTATTTCCGGGACGAGATGTCAATGACGTAATATTCGAATTTCGAAAATCAGAAATAGCAGATTTAAAGTAAATGTATTAAGGTACCCAAACAAACAAAAATTGGTAAAATAGATCACAAAATCACAAAGTTACAGCTATGTAGATCAATTCTTTCATCACTAAATTTCGGTGATTTCGGATTCGTAAAACGTTTTGAAAATATTCCAAAGCCACCACCCGTTCTTGGAAGGAGGTTAACCATAAACGTATTCTTTTCGGAAAATAGAAGACGAATTCGCGAAACGGCGGCCGATTTTGATAATTTTCAAGCCGTTAATGGGAATTTTCACTCGTAAACACCTTTGTCGGCACAAAAAATATTAGAAATTAGAAATTTTGAAATATTCAAATATCAAGGATTTGACTATGAACCAGGCCATCTTCAAATGTATTAATTTCAGAAATTCATGAAACGGCGGCCGATTTCGATTATGTTGAAGCCGTTAATGGGAATTTTCACTCGTAAACACCTTTGTCGGCACAAAAAAAACCATTAGAAATTCGAAATCTTTGACATATTCAAATACCAGAAATAGGAGACGAATTGAACAAACTATGGCATATGTAGATTTTTCACCGTTTTCCATATTCAATTCAAAATGGTGACATCAGTTGACCTTAATCAAAATTCGGCTTGGAACATTGTTAAGGCATTCCTTCGAGAATTCAGAAAATATAACTACCATAGCCAGAGGCGGATTTAAGGGGGGGGCGCAAGGGGGCGCGCACCCCCCCCCCCCCCTTATTTTCGACAGTGCCCTTTTTTACTTCTGAAAGTGCCTTTTTTACTTCTGAAAGTGCCTTTTCTCAGACCCAAATATGTCCGAAAATTTCAGCATAATAGTCCTTGGAATTGCCACAGATGCAAGGAACAGGGGTGTAGCCACGCCGAGCGGCACTATTTTTTGCCGCCAAGCGCAAAGAAAAAATCGAAAAAAGCAGCGCAGTCGTATTTAAACCCCCTCGACTTCGTTCTTCTCTGTACACAAACTCAGAGCTCGGAATTTACCAGGGCAAACGGAAAAGCCATGATAAAAGCCCACACAAAGCATGTAATGTCTGCCACGGCATTATTTTTTTTGTGTGTGTCGTAGTAGACCCTATCATCCAAATTTACGGCACTCCATTGTTAAAGGTTTAGATGTCGTTAATGGTGTCGTACGTTCGGTTTTACGATCAATTTTTAAGGTACTAAATCTACGGTTAATCCTAGCCTATCAACAATGTCAATGTTTCTTATTTTATTTCTTGCTTGCCTGTGTTGATCGTGGATTTGCTACGGCCCGGGAGTAGGGCTAGGAGGACGTTGAGAGCTTTCTCAACTTCTGTCTGACCTGATTCTCATTCCACCGTTAGAATAATATAATTTGTGAGACATAAGTCAAATAAAACAACGTGTTTTAATTATCAATATCTACCTGTTGTCATAATTCGTTGTACTCAAATAAAACACAAACGCCGTTTTAAGAATAGGCCTATATAAATTTGAATATATAAATAGAAATTGATTTGCACTGAAGCAAATAAGACAGCAAATGCTCTAAAATACACCAATAAGGGTTGAATTTTAATGAAAGACCACGCCCCCATCCCAAAATTGTTTTTGCTCGCTACGCTCGCATAAGTTTCTTTTAACCACTCACCTCAGCAGTGTGCCCTCAGTTTGCCCCCCCCCCTTTTCGAAATTCCTAGATCCGCCCCTGATAGCTGTAAGTAAACTATCGCAAAAGCCTTGGGGATTTTTAACGTTTCAAGATGGTGGCACTTCCGGATCGATCGACAAACTCCTTATTTTGTGTGATCGCGTTCGATTACTTACTCCGGGCTTACTCGACAAGGTTCCCCGAGTATGTTTCGACATGCGCAGTTGGAACGGGTAATCGAACGGCGCGGTGCTTTCTTCGGGTATCAAAATGGGAGATAACACCGCAAAACAATTATGCTCAATAACGACGAGCTGGGGCCTGTTTCACGGGATATTATTGGCTAAGCACTAAACCAATCTAATATTATCCAATCAAATTACTAAAATTTGGATTTTATCTTTAGTTAAGATTTCGAGAAACTGGGCCCAGACAATAATCCACCAATAAACATTAATATATACTGACTTTTTCATTGGCATGTTATTGGAACTATTAAATCCGGATAAGCGAAATAAAGCTCCAAGGATAGAATTTTATGCATAATAGAAGACTTTAAATTTTGTTGAATATTGTAAATTTCCCGGAACAATCGGGGCTGTCCAGTTAAGGCGCCCAAGATAAAGGACAATCAGGCCAGGGTTAAAAATATTTCAGTTTGCACAAACCTGACTCATGATGATTAGATATGAGTAGGTAGGTAGGCAAATCCTTTTGGGGGGGGGGGCAGACTTTGACGATACATAACGAGATTTTACGAAGAAATCAGTTTCGTGTTTGGTGTTACTATGTATAGACATGACAGTGGCTGTTCAATCTCCCGACCGATTATTTCGCGTTTGGGTGTCATTGTCAAGCGTAAAAATAATGCTGTTTAAAAATAAATCCTTCAAAAACGGCAATAAAAGAATTTGAGTAGGCAATTTTTGGGGGGGGTAAGGTAGCGTTTGGGCAAACAAACAATCTTTTAATTATGGCCTAGATATCATACACCGACCGCAAAAAGTTCACTGGGTCATACTCCAGGCTGTAGTATGTGATCATCGAATTCGATTTACGCTGGTCTGGGTGTATACATGGCGCTGGGTTTTTAAGAATTCTTGTATTTTTCTTCAACTAGATACCAAATTTCAAGAGGGGGAATTCTTACTTGTTGGGAGCCCAGTATGTTCTCTTTAGCCATGGCTTATGACCAGCGCTCACGCTGTCGATCGCCATTTCCGCCAATTGCGATAAAAATATTATCTTGCCGATAAAATATTCAATCTGACGGATTTTTTGGCGATAACTTTTTCCTACATGGCGATTCTTTTTTACCTTTGGCAATAATTTTTTATAGTTATAATGACAAAGCGTTCATTTCCACGGTTCATTCTCACCCAGCTCAAAACTTAAATAATCATGTTAGCGTGACTAAGGTGTTAATTGGAATTTCTAAAGAAGGATTAGCTGTAGTCTGTTTCACATTGGGCACCGTTTAGGTTAAACCTAATAGTAAAACAAAAACACCTGATAATGTTTTATTCAACATTACAGTAAAACATGTTTATTTTAACACTTTTAATTTACATTTGCCATTTTGACATATCAACTGAATATGTCACTCCCTTAAATAGGTTTAAATTGAACCAAATTCATTGGTTTATTACTTTGTAAAAAATCACAGTTCACACTTATTAAACACAGTTCACATGTACTTATTAAAGGGCTAATCCCGATATTTGTTTTGGGAATTAAACTGCTTAATTTTGTGTTAAAATCCCTTAAAATATTTGAGTCAAGGGCCGAGCAACTAATTCAGTATTTATGATACGTTTTCAAACGACTTAAATCCGTTAGTCTTCATCTGGAATTTGAAAACCGGTGCCCCAAGCTGTATTTTGTAGTATCTCGTTAAAACCAAACATTTTTTATAAAAATAATGTGTAGTTAAAATTTTCCCTTCCCTATCAAGTACGGCACATGGGTTATCACTGCATAACCCTCTCAAGTAACCGAAATCGGTTATAAGGTCACCCAACGAAACAATTGACCCGAAATCTTAAAAGGGTTACGTGTCCGGATAAGCAGTTTTTGCGTTCAAGTCAGAACGACTCAATATTTTGAGTTGAAATTTTGAGGCAAGGTGAATACACCATTCCCCTTTATTTTGGCGTTTTATTTTCATACATTCTCAGACTTTTATTTTTGAGCCTCTGTTAATTCGGGATTGCCCCTTTAAACGGGTAATCTAAAAAGGTGAACACATTTCAGCTACAGACCATAATCCCCTAGCCCTAAACCCTTAATCCCCTTAATCAATATTTTGAGCTGGATGAGAACGGTGTCTTCCCATAACGCCGACTCACCAGAGTTTGAGAAGGCGACCGCGGCACTCTCTGATGGGTTAAGAACGGATTAAAGGCGTTAATGAGGTAGGGACCAGTCATTATTAATATAGTTCACTTAAATTCAACTCACTAACTATAGTGTTATTTTCACTATGGTCAATGTATTTGGAGAAAAGTCCAACAACTGTTTCTGTAAACGTGATATCGAGAAGAAGAAACATGCAAATTCGCTAGACGGTGTATCGGGATACCATTACTGCCCGTGACTGATGTAAGTATTCATTATATTTAGTAAATAGTTAATATAAATATATAGTTAATATAGCTATAATATTGTAAATATAGATAATTTGTATGTATCTTTCTTTTATTTGCAGATCGATGACGCATGGATCCAAATAATGGCCGAGGTACCAGATAATGAGAAATTTCAACAACTGGCCGACTATATGGTTACCCAATGGTTAGACGGTCAATTTACTCTAGTACAATATAACCACAACCAAACAACGCGAAGAACTAACAATTCTTTAGAGGGGTTGCACGGGCGTCTAAAAAAAATAATTGGAAAAGCTCATCCGGATATTTTTGAAGTGATGGCATTTTTGAAGAGCAAAAGACGATAGAAATTCAGTTTTTGCAGTATTCAAGTGGCAAGCGACAACCACCTAAAAAGAAAAAATACACAGAAAAATCGAAGATGCAAAACATAGATTTGAAGTAGGAGGATATTGAATTTATTAGAATTGTTGGACTATGTTGGACATTTTATGCGTGTCAAAAGTTAAAAATTTTTGTAATGTTATTTTAAAAGTTAAAGGTTGTTATAAATTTTTAAAAAAAAAAATGCTCCCAAAATTATCGGCTTAATTAGTTTTATCACCCAGCTCGGGTCTATTTTTTATGGATTGTATATATACCAAATGGCGGACAATGTGTCGGTGAACAATCCTCGGTCGATTCGTTTGGGATTTTTGAAATTATGACGACTGTTTGATATATTTCTTACTGAAGTTACCAGTATGTGAATTTGTTAAAATTAGATACCCTTAACTTGTCCGAAGAAGTAATGGCATTTCACACAAGTTATGACTCCACACGTCGACTAAACTTAAACTGCAAATAATAACTTCCCGAAGTAACCGGCTCCTTGGGCAGGTTACTTCGGCCTGGCGCGAGTAAGCCGTTTAAATGACGTCATCGGTAACCCGAACGCACTTGTGGAGGCTCGAGGAAGCGCGGTGCCAGTAATCGAACGCACGGTGTACTCATCTCAAAGAGGAGAAAAGTTAGAAAATTTCATGAAAATCGTGCAACTATTAAAGAAGTTGTCAAGTTGGTGTAAACTACCTGTTTGAAATCACAGCGACGAATTTTTGAAATTAGAAAATCTTAAATTGCATATGAAAATAGTTTTTTCAAGGTACCCAAAGAAAAAAGAATTAATAAAATAGGTCTAATATTTATAGGCATGTAGGTCAATTTCTTCGTTCAGAAATTTAAGATTCGTTAAACGTTATGAAAATATATTTAATCCACAGTCGCACCCCAGAGGTCAAAGTTTCAGAAAGACCTTTTTTGTTAGATTCTGAGAAATGCCATTTGCTGAAAATACACACACAAAAAAATAATAATCTTAACAGAAACTATAATAGTAGGTATACAGGAGGACCGCAATACACGAAAAACAAAAATCTACAAGATAAACTTGCGGACAAGATAGAAAATAGACATTGCAAAAAAATAAACAATTATCAAATTAAGTAGGGCAGTACACCAGTATCTTATTTTATTTTTACTTTATTGAATCCCCCCCCCACCTTTAAACGGATTCCCAGAGTATCCGCCCCTTTTACCCAAAGCCCTACCATTCCCACCAACTTACCTCGAGTTCGCAACTCTGCATGTTTCAATATTTGTGTATATGAACAGACTAGTCAGTATTATGTGAATATCAGCAGTATATTACCTCCAAGATCTCATGAAATCTACAGGAATATCAGAATCAGCAAATATCATACCATTTGGAGAGATAAATTCATTTCTTTTATTGTTGTCAAATGTTCCACAAATACCTTCTAGTGCACCATAGTCTCTAGATGTAGCTTGTACCTCTACATTTAAATAAGCTCGAAAATCCTTTACTCTCAACCAATTCCCAGATTCAAAGGTTATCTGTAACGATATAGTTCTTGCAATTTGATACAGAAGGGTTGGGGTTTTTGACAATGTTTTAAAATGGAGCCAATACCATATTACAAATACAAATACAAATTTAGCCATGTCCAGTTTCGGATGACGCTATGATATCGTTAACCTACATTTGATTTTTTATACTCGCATGAATGCTTGGACCTGGGGAAAATTTGAATTATCTAGTCTGAACATAAATTGATAGACCGTATTCTGTTTAAATGCTAACAGAACTAGTGTGAAAGGGGCTAAGACATAAGCTTTAATAGTAAGTGCAGGGGGCGCACTTCACGCAAAACAAACTACATAGACATTGCAAAAAATGAACAACAAATATGAAATCAAGTGAATGCGTCTGTCGGCGAGCAGTTAACGTCCACTGTGTTGTACATCTACTAAGCTACTGTGAGGAAAACATTTTCCTGTGCATGATTTTATAGTGTTTTTTTCTTAAAAATGATGGTGTAAATTTGTTTACGCAAGATTTTAAGGGGTGGTCTAAAAAGCAACTGTGAGGAACACATTTTCTTGCGCATGATTTTTGGGTTGTCTTTTCTTAAAAATGATGGTGTAAATTTGTTGGCTTCAATTTCTATGTATATATACAATGTTACAAACTATGTAAAAGTTTGTTCTAACAAATATGTTTTTTTACATTATATATTATTTATTATGAATTATTTATCAAATCCATTTACCATGTCACCAGTTTATGATTTATGATGTAAATATTTTTGTATATATATTATATTTGTAACTTTTAGTCTTGGACCTATACAGGGTTGGAAAAAAACTGTTTTTTTCGAAAAAAAAAACAAAAACAGCATTTTTTTTTGTCTAAAACATTGTTTTTTTTTATTAATGTTCATCATTTGACAAATAAATGACAACGGTGATTAAAACCAATGAAAACATAGTTATATGAAAGTAATTACATGTTTGTCATCCTATAAATGAAGACAAGCTTCCCAGAGTGAACAAGACCAAATGTTGAAAAGATTTTTTCGATGCTTGCTGACAGTGAAATAGCGGTCATCAAAGTTTTTACCAATTCTAGCATACCAATATCAATATACCGGTAGTCTTTCTTTTGGAAAAAAGGATGGATTTCCATCAGGCCAAGCAAGGAGTTTTGGATACTTATTCTTCTTCAAATAGATATGGTTTAAAAATGTCAGTTTGAGCTCTAAACTAAAACTGTTTCCATTCCTTTGATCTTTACTACGGTACTGTGGTTTATGTAATATTTAGTAATACAGTACAAATTAAATACATAGAAATACACACATGAACACTAGAACTTTGAAAAGAAAATTATTTCATAATTTGACGATTACTTGACGATTTTTTAAGTTTCAGGTAATTTTAATTTATAAAAAAAACACAAATCAGCGGGGTTTTTTTTTGGGGGGGGGGGTCAATTGTTTTAAACGTTTAAAACAATTTGTTTAAAACAAATTGTTTTAAAACAACCCAACCCTGGACCTATATTACAGAATAAATTATTCTTGTTCTTATTCTTATCACTCTCTCTTAAAGCTGAACTCCGGTTATAAAACTACAGAAATGATTAAATAAAAAAAAAGTCACGCCCAAAACAACCGCCATACTTGTTGTAATTTATTGAACAATGGCCGTTGCTTTGGACGGACATACACACGGCAGGCAGGCCCCGCCCACTTCCAGTGTAAACCGTGACAAGCAAAGTGTCCACATCCGGTAAGAGATATGGCCAGCTCTCTGAGTGTTGAAGCTTTTCTACTATTAGCTCACAGAAAATATTATTGGTACACAATTATTATGCCTGATCAGGTATATATTATTTTATATTATTTTTACTTATTAGACGAAAAAAAGTGAACCACGATGTACCTTTGCTCTATAAATAACAGAAAAACGTTCTTACCTCAAACAATAACAAATCTGCCAGCAACATACATTTATGTCTTATTTCGTGAAATGTTTTGCACAACAGAGTAGAAACACCAAATACTTTTCTGCGTCATAAAGTCTAGTATTATCTTTCCAAAATATATCCAAAGCAGCAATAAAACTTTAGTCCTCCCCATGAAATAAGTATTTTTACACTTTCAAATTCCATTGTTGTTATAAATATAATGACGATAAAGGGACGTTACTCTGATAAAGGATTAGTAATGCCCTTTATTGAAATGTCCAGAAATATATATGTTACGTCCCTTTATCGCCATTATAAAACATCAATTGAAAGTGTAAAAATACTTATTTGATGGGGAGGACTACAGTTTTATTGCTGCTTTGGATATATTTTGGAAAGATAATACTAGACTTTATGACGCAGAAAAGTATTTGGTGTTTCTACTTAGTTGTGCAAAACATTTCACGAAGTAAGACATAAATGTATGTTGCTGGCAGATTTGTTATTGTTTGGGGTAAGAAAGTTTCTCTGTTATTTATAGAGCAAAGGTACATCGTGGTTCACTTTTTTCGTCTAATTAGTAAAACTAATATAAAATAATATATACCCGATCAGACATAATAATTGTGTAGCGATAATATTTTCTGTGAGCTAATACTGTGGAAAAGCTTCAATCACCCAGGTCAGAGAGCTGGCCATATCTCTTACCGGATGTGGACACTTCGCTTGTCACAGTTTACACTGGTAGTGGGCGGGGCCTGCCTGCTGTGTGTATGTCCGCCCAAAGCAACGGCCATTGTTCAAGAAATTACAACAAGTATGGCGGTAGTTTTGGGCGTTACCTTTTTTTTATTTAATTATTTCTGTAGTTTTATAACCGGAGTTCAGCTTTAATTAGAACTAAAGTTTTCGTGTCCCAAAGCATCAACCAATCAAATTGCTTATCTCTGCTTACCCTAAGCATAAAATGCTCATCTTCATCTTCAATCAGACAGCCAGACAACAAAGTTAAACAAGGGCCACGAGTCTAGATGTAATTAACGGAAATTGCTGAAATTCAATAGGCTTCATCGTTTAACTAATTTAAATGATGCATATAACTTTTGTCGTTTGAGCGTTCACAAGGTGAAACAAGGGCCATGACTCCAGAAGAAATTAACGAAAGTTACTGAAATTAAATAGGCCTCTTTATCTCACTAATGCAAACAACATTTAGCAATTTTAATATTTTGAATGGCGATAGTCTGACAGATGACGTCATGAGATAGAACGTTAAACAGTATAATCTTGATAGAATCCCTGAAAACGCTCAAGGGTCATTCCATGACCCCCTCCCAAAAAATTATTAAAAATATATGTTATAGTACATAGACTTAAAGATATATTTTGGGACATTTTCATAGAGAGTTGGTCATTTTTGCAATGACAGTTCAACAATAGATGATGAAAAATTATTTTTTGTAGGCACAAGTATTTGGTGAATTTAACCTTATTTAATCTTACTCTGTAATTAATTTGGAATCATTACCAATGCAAATTCTATATGTGCCTATTTGTGTTTAATGTTGCCGAGTAATTTTATGCGATGTGCTTATCCCATTGTCTAGCATAGGCGAGCATATTTATTTCATCGGCAGTAAAATATTTTCAGCCTACAAAGGCTGTCAAAAAGAAAGAAACCCAGGAGTCAGACGAAATAATACAACTGAAGAATTGAAAGAATTGACAGTTAGAAAATGCTCAATTACAGAGAGAAAGGGGGACTGCGGGACGCGATATTTCTAATGTGACCTGTTTTAAATGTTTTGAGTCGGGCCACTATGCATCGTCCTGCCCTTATAGATCAAATATTATACGAACAACAATTACCATGACACAGCTAATCAAACGAATCCAGTATACCCCAGCGAAGGATTAGCGTTGTTAGTCCTGCAACATCTGGACTCTTTATAGATGGTCCACTTGAGGGCTTTAACACCAAAATATTAGTTGACACCGGGATCAGCGAAACGTACAGTGAATTTGCAGACAAGCCAGAATTGCTTCCAGTAAATTGCCAGATAACACAGGCTGACGGTCCGCCATTGAATGTCAGCGGGAGAGCGATGATGAGTTTAGGTATAGCTGGATCTGATATTAAGATCCCCTTTGCCTTCGTGGATATGCCGACTTCAGCTGAACATATATATGGGGGGGGGGGGGGTATTGGACCGGCCATGGAGCGATGTTGATCATGTTTTATGTGACCGGTGGTTTTAACGGGCCGCCACGCCATCACTTGAATCTAGAACGGGCTGGTATAATATATTTTGGTGATTCCGAATTTCATCCGAAAATTGCATCGGATTCATCCGACAGTGTCGCCCGCAAATTTACTAATTACTAAGTCACCCGCTCTCTGTTTGTTGGGATACGCCATATACGTCTGCCGATGGTTCGTAATTAAAAAACACAACAATTCAATGTTAAGGCCTCAGCAAAATTTGATGATAGCTGGTCTGCTGGCTGAATATGAGTGCGAGACGATTTCCCGAGGCTAGTGTGAAACATTCCTTGATATTTTTAATAACTCGTTCTAGTTCGACAGCGGATTCTAAAGTCTGAAACAATATAAATAATCATGTTTTCACTTGATGTTGGTCCCAAAATGCATGTTGTGATGGAGTGGAAGCTAAATTTTGCGTCCAAGATCAAATTTTATTTTTATTTCCGCCCGCCGCTCCGGACAAAAATGTCGAGGGTAACGTAATTCTCATAATTAAATTTGTGTGGCCTTATACTCGAATACTCATTATCTGAACTAATGCTATGTTCATTGATCAATATGTAGTGTGTCAACGTTCGGAGTCCAGGTAAAATAATTTACCTGGAACCACAAATCCAAAATTCAATAACCAGCTTTCATGAATTTGACTTTCGCCACTCTGTACCAATGCGTCTCGTGGCCTTCCATCACAGGAGGATTCAAATAGCGCCCACGACAACAAAAATGGGACATTTTTCAATGAAAATATTCCTACTTATTCAATATTCCTAACTGGCTAATCAAATAGTAAAAAATTTCTCCTTTGATGATACAATGATATTACGTTAATAAATAATATGAGGATATGATAATTGCACAGGTTGGTGGTTATAAATTACTTGCAGGTCGGGGTTTTCGCCTAAATTAATCGATTTATGAGATATATTATTTGACAGCGATTATAATCAGATATGCCAACAAATCGCATTTTTCAAATTTTTCCCGGGGGATTTCCCCCGTTCGGGCTCCGCGGTCAGTAAAAGGGGCCGCTCCGACATGGAAGCCCAAATCCGTCCCTGAATGGTACCGTTATGTTGGGTGATAGTATTGTATAATACTGAGCTTCCATCAGTTGGTAAAAGTGTTACGCGATTAGGATCAGACGGACTTGTCCCTGTATAATTTCTTTTAACCCAACACGTGAAATTACAACTCTGAAGAAGGAAACTACAATAGCTCTCTTACACAAGATGTCGATAGGGTTGTGACTCACGTTACCATGAATCAACGGTGGCACTTTTTACCGCCGACCACCGCCGACTACCGCCGACCAAATGCTTTTTACCGCCGACTACCGCCGACCAAATACTTTTTACCGCCGACCGTCGTGAAATTACCGCCGACCAAATACCTTTTACCGCCGACCGCATTGTAATGACCTTCTAAGTGGGACATAAGAAAAAGAATCTGTTTTAAATACTCAAATTGTCAACGAATTCTAAACGTCAATAAAGTCGCTGCCTAAATTGTCCCGACCCCCACAAGGTGAATCGGGCACTGCCACCATTTTACGGTTGTTTTGTTTTATATAAAAAAGAATACAACAAATTGAACAAGAATGGTATTCTTTTATTTGAGGTGTAATCCTGTACAACTGTCCAAAAACATGGAAGGATATGTAAGGACAATAGTACAGTTTAGATATTGAAGGGCAAATATATCAGCTTCTGCTTATTAGGCCCATCTTCTATTAGTGCGAACACTTCTACACATTTTTCGTTTTGCTCTTTGCTGAAACAACGGCACTTTGGTTCGGAAATAGAATATGTTCATAGAGACAACAAAGTTCATGATCTCCAGAAAAATACAGGATAGATCTTAAATTAATTAATCGAAAATTCACACACATACAGAGCTGCAGCCTTTTGGGGTTTCCAGTCAATTGCACATTGAAAATCACACCTTGCCATATTCGATTGTCGACCATATTTATATGCAATAAAATCTATATTTGTTTTTATCAAACTAATAACTTAATTAATTTTATATAGTCGGCGGTAACAAGTAATCATTAAGCATTTGATCGGCGGTAACAAGTATTTAGTCGGCGGTAATTATATTACGGTCGGAAGTCATTACAATGAGGTCGGCGGTAAAAAGTATTTGGTCGGCGGTAATTTCACAACTAGGGTCAAAAGTATCGAATAATGAATGATGACCTCTGAATTGTATCGTATGATTTATCCCACGCCGAAGGAGAGATAGCGAGAGAAATGGGGTTTAACGTCCACTCGTCACAAACTAGGTCATTTCGGCACGCGGTTGGACAGGCGACTCTACTCCTTGTCATTTACAACCGGGGATTCAAAACCACGCCAGTTGACTCAATGACAGGCTTTATGATACACGTGCTCCACCGCCCCCCCCCCCCTCCCCGCGCCGAAGGAAGTAATGTGAATATCTTGAAACTATCATTATGAAACTGTGTTATTTGTAAACACATCATTAAAGTAGAGTAGTTGTGTATTTTGCTAATTAGAAATATTTCGTATTTAATCATTAATTGTGTGTTTCCTTGGAGACGGGGGCCATACTATATACCGGAAAACACCATTATATACTAAATATCGGAAAACACCGGAAAAACACTAAATACCGGAAAACACCCTAAAAACGGGAAAACACCCTAAATATGTAACCCAGAGCTCAACCCTAACCCTTACCCTAACCCGTTCCCACCACCCTAACCCTAAACCTTACCCTAACCCTAGCCCTAGACACTGTATTTTGACATACCCTTTGTCCTGTACTATCGACAGAGAGAAACCACACTGCAAAATTTAGGGGAAGTTTCTTGACCAACCCAAGGATCAGGGTATATAATCATAGTATTGGGAGGAATATGACCGATAACTCGATATCACGACACTACGACACCACCACAAATTGTTAGGGTGTTTTCCGGTATTTAGTGTGTTTTCCGGTATTTAGTGGTTTTCCGGTATTAAGTGGTTTTCCGGTGTTTTCCGGTATTCAGTATAAAATGGTGTTTTCCGGTGTTCTCCTGTGTTTTCCGGTGTTCTCCTGTGTTTTCCGGTATATAGTATTGCCGGGAGACAGGACGTTGGGTGTTCGTGTGAGCTGTCATTTAATCAAGCGGTGATGTTTCGATCTACAGATTTTACGCGATAAGGAGTATTGTGGGGTTCGTTCAGTTCGTTAATTTTTTGTTAAAGTTCGTTAATTTTGAAATATACCAGAGAAATCTTTCTGCGTTCATACGATTCTTTATTCTCAATAAAGTCGCTCAATCAAATCGAATCGATTAACGAGTTTGTCGAATTTCACCGGTATCATTTCAAATTTCAAAGTTTCATCGCTAAGTTTCTGTTGCCGCCATGAGCACGTTAAGTCTACGCAATAGTCCTGCTTTTCAAGACACTAATAAGTAGTCAAAATATATGCTTAACAGACAAGATTAATAAGTCTCTAATTTGGAATCTTACAAGTATGGTCGCCTGTCCGACCTCGTGGGTTTTCTACTTGTCTACGAGCGAATTATTAAAGGTCTGCGTTACCTCTACCCCCTCTCTCTCTCTCTCTCTCTTTCTTTCTCCGTGGGAAAAATCCGAGGTAGTTGTTGGCATATTATTTAGCCTTTTGATCAAAAATCACAGGAAAACGAAATTTAAACTTCGACTCCCCACAAAGACCAGAAAAAGAATAATGTAAATCTAAAAAAAAAACAAGTTTTTCAGACTTAACGGCTTAATCCGAATAACTAATAATTATGACTTCTGGCAGTTCTGCATTCGATATATAGTCAGGCGGGAACCTTGCTTGGCCTACACTGTGTGTCTCAAGCCTAACAAACTGTTAACGATCCACTCCTGGATGAAGATATCAAACATATTTTTTTTCTCGAAAATTCACTCATGAATGAATTCATAAATTAACCCAAACCGCAACAATTTATGCCTTATAGACGAAATTTAAATCGAAAAAACATCCACCGTACCGGGTACTTAACTAAGGCTAGGCCTATGGCAAAGTGGCTTTCTCAATTTCATAACAAATTTTCGAATATTCATTCATCAAAAAAATAAATAAATAACCAATGACGTGAATATGTCATTAGGTTCGGAATTTCTTCAAACTACAATATAATTTTAGGGTTGCTTGGAATCATTAAAAACACGAATGAGAGGCTACTAGTACTTTTATTAAATTAATACCGGATGGAACAATTTTTACCAGATTTCCCACAATCGACCCTTTTTTGCAGTTTTGGGGAACCTGTGCATATAAATCCTTGCCCATCTCTTGTTTGGCATTTCACATCCACCCAACAGACCAATTATGCCATTTAAAACACGTCAAATTGTAGGCTACTATGCAGACGATTCTATTCAGATGGGTAACGTAATGGCGTCCACGTGTCACGTGACCACCATTAGCCAATCATAATCGGGACACGGGTTGGCCAGACTATCTAAATATAAGGCTCTGGGTAGAACATCTGTCATACAGCATACAATTAATATCGGTGGTGCTTATCCAATAAGGCAACCACCAAAAAGATGTTCGGAAGAAGTCCACCAGAGACTGCAGAACGTCGGATTAAAACTGAACCCAAGAAAGGTCAGTTGTTCAGGTCTGAGGTTGTTTAACAAGGGCACACGATTAGCTTTGATGTTGTTTCTACAGACATATCCAAGACATCAACAGTTGCTGAGTGGGAAAACTCCCAAATGTGTTTTAGAAGTTATAAGTTCCTTAGGTTTCTGCTCGTTTTATAGACGTTTTGTCAAAGATTTTGCCTCTATAGCAGATTAACAGATAATCGTGTCACGTTTCAATGGAGCCTTTGATGACTTGATGCCTTAAGAAATAGTTTATCTACAGCTCCTGTCTTAAAGCATCCGGATCCGAAAGCTGATTTCATACTTGACACTGACGCTAGTGATGTCGGTCTTAGGCAGTTTTGACAGTGTGATAAGGATGGGTACGTGAGAGTAGTTGCATACACCCGTGAAGCTATAGATAAGTGCCAAAGGAATTATTGCTTGAACTCCTTGATGTGGTTGTTTTCCTCCAGCATTTCAGACCTTACCATTATGGGCAGCGATTCCTATTACGTACGGATAACGCCTTGTAGCGTTGGGTGATGTGCTTCATGGACCCACAGGTTATTTCTTAATTTGACTTTCGAATTGAGCGGAGGCCTGGGTAATTACATTGGAATGCTGATGGGTTATCTCGAAAAAACTGCAACGACCTGTTCTTCGTCTACATCTCATGCCTGATAGTACCGAAATAGCGTATGGTCAAATAAAGGACTCCGTAATTTCAGAAGTTCTAATGTGGTTCGACACTCGAAAACCCAAGTGAGACGAGATCTTGATCTGAAATCACTTTAGTCACCGAGAAAACTTCTAGCTGTTAGATAGAATGTTCTTGTTCGTAAATGGATTGTGTTCAAGAAAGTGAGATACTAAAGATCTATGCGAGAAGGAATACTCAAATGATGTCATGATGAAGAGACTGGGGATCATTTATGAGCAGACAAGAATCACTCCAAAATTGCCCCATTTTATTACTGACCCGGTCTGAGAGATGATTTGCGCCATTTGGTGAAGAATTGTGAGTGTCCCCATGCACCTCTACAACCTTCAAGCAGTGGTTATGCGATGGAGCGGATTGCCATCGACATAATGGGATTATTTTACTAAATGGGCTGAGGCGATTCCGACGAAAGAAATGAGGGCTGGAACCGTGGCAAATGCATTACTTTCTGTCATATTCTTGTACCGTAACCGGTAGGCCTACGTGACAGTCATCTGAATAAAAAATATTGAAAGGGGTTGACCATTTTCGTACTACATTCGGTTTTCATTTTTCTTGCATTTGTCACTTATTTGTATATTTATTTCTACGTACTTTACTTTCTGTTTCAAATTTCTACCAAATGTCATAGATACATATCAACCTTTACCAAATTCGTTTACGGACTATCATAACACATGAATTGTAGACCGACAGATGGGCAAGATTTGAAAATATGATACATTGCATAAAAAGTAATGAAGCGGTCTCTAGCTGGGTTGTTCTCATCGTTAGTTGTTTGTAACATGTACTAGTATGCACAGTTTCAAGATAATCAATGAAGGAAAAAGTGTAAGCCGTATTCAGTCCACAAAGTTGGCAGTCATAAAGCGGATAGAAAAGTCAAATCATAATACGTTCCGGCTACAAAATAATAATTCCCCCGAATTAAGAAGATCGCCACAGCGGAATTGCTTCTTCAATAATATAATTTTAAAAAAATCATTATTTTATTGCTGTTTCGGGGGATCGTAATCCTGTACTTACCATGAATGTCTGGCCATCTCTAGATCTTTGTATTTTGGTACCTGGTGCCACATCCTGTCCTGATAAAACCCTGACTTTAGCGGGTGTAATCCCATTAGTGTTATCACAAACATCTACCGATATAACATCATTACCCTCTCTAACAACTACAGCACAAATACAACCACGTCCAGCACATGGCCATGATCTTATATGGATCTAGAATACAAATTGTTTAACTATGTGAACTCCACAAATACCAAGTTTTTCTAAAAAAGTAGAAATGCAAAGAAACTTATTTTATGGACTTCTCGGTGGTAAATAGTATGTTTTGATATTTTAGAACATGATTTCAGAAGTCTGAGCTACAGGGTAGATAATTAAAACGCTGATAGTTATTTGCATACATCAGACCACTGGTTAAATAACTTACTTCAAAAGCTCTTCTCTTATTTCTAAGAAATATATAATCCCCTTCTTCATATAAATGATAAACTCTAAAACAAATTAACAAAATAAAACCAATTATAGGAATAACATTGAACTCGTATCAACCAGATTAATGGATTACTGAATATAAGCTTTAGTTCATAGTAGGCTTTGGAGACAAATAAGTTCATAGTGGTACTTTGAGGTATCTCTCTTTTATTCATTTATCATCATTAATTAATCAGCAACTGCTAAATCTGACAATGTAAACGGTCTTTTGGAAAAACAGCCCTTCCTGTCTGGAGAACATACTCTGTAATGGATTTCTGGCTATAATGCATGACCGAAGTCATTGGTATTACTAGTATATATTTATATTTATCGAAATACAGGAGTGCGAAGATCATCACGACCATATTACCCAACAGCTCTTGTATGTATAGGATATTAACCTACCCGGGGTTGATACCCAAGCGTTCTCTACCTTATCAATCCGAGTGAGAGTAGGTTTATATCCTACATATACAAGGCCTTTTCACACCCTAAGATTGAATGGGTTCTTCCATTTAAAGTCAACAATGATTCGGTAACTGCTCGGTAGTTTCCGCCAAATAACGAACATTACCGAATTAATCACGTGCATGTTATTGTTTATACGTCGCCATTTTGAAGTATTGAATTGCAAGCAAAAACAAACTGGATAGTAACACGAAGTCAGACGAATAACCAACACCTTTTAGCCAACATATTGACGATGGAATAGATGTGAATGCAAATATCGATGAGGATCTCTTGCGCGATAAATACTTCCAAGTCTAAGTGTGTGGACGGAAAGAAAATTCTGAAAGCTGTCTTGGGACATGGAGTAATGATAACAGATGTAAATATGCCGTTAAGTACGCCGTCTATTTCGGTCCTGAATGTTACAAACTGTACCATAATTATCAAAAGAATGACAAATTATTTCTGCGGGTTTTTATGTATTACTTCGATCATCTATGTCATCATCGGTTGATATGAGCCGAATATATAGACCTAAGATGACGTCATGATAGGTTGTTATCAGATATGACTGCTATGGCCATCAAAGAAAAAAACTACTGCCAATTGTATATGAATGCTTACCCGATACGCTCAAGTCCTCTGATATGTGGATCAGAAAAAGCATAGCATCGACTAGTTATACCATCCAATGTCATCACCTAAACAAAGGTTTGCATATTTAACTTTATACCAATGTCAGTTAGCATAATAATGTATTCAGGGTAATGCAAGAAATTGATTTTCCTGCGTTGTTCTCACATGTCAGTGGGGCAGGTCGTGTGGGGGGGGCTGCAAGAAACAACAAGTGGTTCGCATGGTACACATTGACGTGCACGTAGTGCCGATAGCCGCGTATGCGCCTGTCTTCATTATCCCAGTCGCTTCAAAACAGTAGGACGTAAAACCCCATTTCATTTCATTGCTTTACACGTTAGAAATTTCTTTCTTTTAATTAGTCTTTTACATTGAAGAGGTTTTAGATATAGTCTCAAAAGATGTCAAAATGATTAAGACAAATATAATCATCACCTTAGCTCCTGGAAAAGAGTATCCCTGCCAGATATCAGAAGCGGCTGAAAAGTCGGGATTGAAGTTGAGTAAAAGTTGCTGGTCACCATCATCAACAAAATCTCGTGTTGCCATGATACTGGTAACTGTCATGGCTGATCTTTTAACAGGGTTCCAGTCATCTCTATTTAATTTTAGACGACAATCTCCACCAGTAACTATATCTTCTATTAAAAACAACATTGAGAACGGTGTCAGTTAGATTCAAGTAGTGGGTGTATTAATTACTACGGAAATTGAGGAAATATAAGTCACGTTTACACTTGGCCGCGATAAGCGCGTCCTACTGGGTACCGTACCAGACCGCGATAAATTTCAATAAATTGACCCGTTTACATTACCGGTCTTGGAACCGTGCCAAGCGAGCCAACAGTGGAATCCTTCACATAAGAGTTATCTTCAGTCCCTTAGCAAGTTACCCGGATGAAAACAATTGATTTTGGTACGTTTGGCCCTTTCTTTTTTTGTTTTCTTTCTGTTATTCAGAGTACAAAAGAAATCAAGAAAGAGTGGTCAATTTCTAACAAACTTGATGCCTATTTTTAATGTGTAAGCAGTCTCTTCGAGTTATTCAATGATATCGCGCTACCAGAGGAGACACAAACGACTAATCATGTCGTTTATAAATAGCTTATATTACTCAGAACTGATGATAGAGCTATCAAATTTCGGGGGGGGGGGGGCGAAAGGTCAAGGTCCATTTGGCGTATGCGCAGTAATCCGTGCGCAGACCAGTTAGCATTTACACTACGAAAATTTAAAGAGAGCCGTTCCTGGCACGGTGCTCAGACCACATCACTTCAGTGGGTCATATTGCACCGCACCAGGTACGGCGCGCTCACGTTTGTCCCGTTTACACTACAAAAAAAACGAAGAGAGCCGTTCCTGGTACCGTTCCTGGTACGCTTAAATTTTGTAATGTAAACAAGGATATTGTCAACTTAGTTTAGATATAGTGATAAATAAATGAACAGATATTAAGGTTAAACTTATGTCCATAATATAATCTAGAGGAACATCGCCAATTATATGATTCACTTTATTTATGTAATTAAAATATAAGAGAATGTTGTAATGTTATGAAATTGACTGTGATCAAAATCAGAAGTTTTGAGGTAGACAATTAGAAAAAATATTTAAAAATGCTTGTCTCATCGGAAAAATTAAAATTATCAATTAATTATTTACACTAATTAATATTATTACTGAAAATGGTCACGGGTTTATCTTTTCCGAGTTGTAATATGTTTGCTAACTTCAATATCAGATTAAGGGGTCCGGGTTAACGCTTTTACCGACACAAACACTTAACACTAGGGCACCCAGTGTACTATTACGTGTCAGCAACTTGTATAGGTTATAACCCAATCCTTACCCCAAGAACCCTGCTGAACGTCCATTGTTAAATGAATAGAACACTCTCTTGTATGCTGACATAATACAGGTAAAGTACAGGTTACGTTTACAGGCTGCTCACCCCCACTCTCTGATACTGATATAGTGTTTGGTGATACCTGTAATATAACCGTTCCATTAAAAAAAAATTTAGGTCTACACAAAGCATTATTCGTTAACTCCTGTAACACGTGATAAGAATTCAAATCGTCGGTCATATTTTGGACCAGAACTACTCATTATGATGTTCTTCTTCTTGTTCTTCTTGGGGCAACGATCTTCGTAACAAGCCTAAGGCTCCGCTAATTTACTCGTAGGATCGACATGAAACTTGGTTCCTTGTACAATAGTTATTTGTCATATTTTAATCATACCTAATCATTAGATGCATTTAATGGAAGATATATTGTAATAAATGGATTTTTTAAATGTCATGCATACAATAATTCTTGATTTAATCGATGACAATCCTTAGCTTTTAAGAAGATTTAAGGTTTTACGTAATACCAAACAAAATAGTGTTAAACTGAATAGAATATTGACAGTCTGGTCATGATTGTTACAAATCAGTATTCCATTGCCTCCCAGAATATTCAGATAATACGATTATTTTTATTATTAATATTACTGATATATTAATATTGAGATAAACAAAATATATACACCTACCAGAAAACTATTATGCATCAACCATCAGCTTTCTGAAGGACGGTAAGGTTATTCCAACATTGTGATTAAAGTCACGGAGAAGTAAAACCACTTCGATAGTTTCAAAGTTACATGACTGAAAATATGTACCACTCGGTGGCAGTATGAAGTTATCTTGATTTTCGTTATTCGATATTGGCGAATAACGAACAACAACTACATGTAGCTCGTTTTTCGACATTCAAACTTGAAATTAAAAAAAGCAGATTTAATGGTATATATCTTATTAAATCAAAACATATTTGATTTAATAAGTATTCTAAAACGAACTAAAGATATCAGAAATGAGGATTCCTGAACAGTGGGTTCACATAACAAAAGCTCTTTCTCCTTGTTTTTTGATATTGGCGAATGTCGAAAAACGAGCTACTCCCTTTTCTATATTCAATCTTGAATCCCAAAAAATCAGATTTGAAGATATATACAGCAGGGCCTCGATTAACGTGGTGACTAGGCGACGCTTCCGCCGCGCACTAGCCAAACTGTGCCGCCTACTGAGCCCAAAAGTTGAAGACTGGGCGGCGACATACATACATTTTGAAAATCACTAACAAGGTTTTTATTACGTACCAAGCACGCCTGAGGCTGATAACCTATCAGTATTTGATGGTTGGAACCGTACGTTATACTATATCCTGGTGCGTAGGTTTACAAAATCGTCTTCCTGATTGTTTTGGGGCATATTTATGTCTGCTGTACAGCCGTAGCAGTGTTTTGATCTCGATTTTACAGGGTATTAATCAATCCATGGTTTAACAAGATGCCAAAACTAATAGTGTATCAAATCTCCGAAACTTTTTTAAGTGCCCAGATATCGAGTCTAATTTTCAAAATTTTATGGAGGTGGGTGCACGCAATGTCGATCTTTTCGACTTTTCTCAACCGATTTATTTGTGGATCCATCTCTTTGTTCCACTAGATAAGTAGATGAGTAACTACGCTGGGCTAAATATTAGTGAGATTGAGGAATATGTGGGCAACGCCACTATCAAAAAAATCGCCAATTTCCGGAAAAAAAGAAAAAGAAAATACTATAAAGAATTCAAACAAGCTTTAATATTTACTTTGATGCCTTCTTTTGAACAAGACATTAAAATAAAGCAGTACAAGGAGTAATATACGATTATATAAGGTTTGAGAACCACAATAAGTCAACTACATCACTGATTAGTAACTATCGATTGTTCATTCCAAGATTGTCATTTTGACTATTTAGTTTATCACTGTGTGAATAAAACACATAAAAATACCTGTGGCAAGAATCCATATTTTGAAAGAGCTTTTTTACGCAGATTAGGTGTCTTTTTTCTTTCATTTTCCACTACTTTGTAGCGTATTCTGATAATTTTCCTCGACCCTTGCACTTGATAAGAAGTCTGTACTTAACTTCACGCCTATCTCGGCAATATCGTTGGTCACATTTATAGCCCTTACATTTCGTAAAAACTCTTGATAGGCTTCACACAACTCCCAGTCTTTTACTAGTCAAATTAGGAATTCATCACTAATTCTTAAAGATGAGAGAAAAAAATAGGAGTCCTTGTCAACAAAGTCTGAAAATATGGAGTATGGGTAATATGGACTGGAAATGTAGGTTTTCCGTATCCGGTGCCAAAACGCGTTGTAGGCACAACAACTGGTTCTGTCGGTTTTAGACTGATAAGCTTATCAGTCATTTGGCGCTTCTATTGGGTTTTATAAATGGTGTTGGATGTGGCAAGAAAGGATTCCTTTAAGCGACCAAATAAGAATCACGGTGAAAAAAAGACGGCGGCAAGGGGTCCAAAATAGCCTGAGAACTGAGGTGGGGAAAATCCTTATTTTCATACTAGTTGTCAATAGGAGCGGACAATAACGTAGTAGAGAGCAGAGCCGATACAATTTACGTTATTGAAATAACTATGCTCACTTTAGAGCTGAACAGAGAAGTACTAAGTAACTTACTTAGTACTTTATGACAGAAGTACTAAGTAACTGGACAAGTACCGTAAAGGCGTAAATGTCGTTTGAGAGCTCGCGCGACACTATCTGATATCGTACTATTGATGGCTACGTACTTGATAATGTCTTTATAACTGTTACTGTGAGCTATTCAAAGGGGCATTAACGGATACACTGCATCGAACCGCCAAGCACAGTATACAAGTGAAAAAAGTCCACAAATTTTCAATGCTTGGTGACTTGAGAAGTTGTCGTGACAGTTCCCTTCGGTGAAGCTGAAATTTGATGCTCTGGTAACACAAGTTTCAATGTATATATCAACTTAGCCATCCACCTGGCTTCAAGCATGACACCCGGGCGTCCTTAAAGACATGTCCCACTATCAACTCGCCGACATGATGGCAAGAACCTGTTCAGAATAGTGCACGGTCAAGGCGCTGTTGAATGTGATTGCACGCTGCAGTCATGTGTCCAGTGTTAGACGAAGTAGTATCAAACACCATATTTACAACATTTCCAGAGAATTTGCAATGAAAACATAATTCCGTTTAAAAATAACAAAATGAGCATACTTTTCTCCGGAAAAAATTCAACCGGATAAACTGATTTATTTGCACCAAGAAAAACTGAAACAGGGGGTAAAAATGTTAACTTGGGACCAAAACTGGAAAGGAAGTTCCGTTGAAAAAATATTAAAAGTTTGAGATATATTTTTCAATTTTTCCAAATGGCAACCCTAAAATTTATGTCATTAGTGGACCACATAGACAAAGTCCGATCGTCACCAAACTTCACAGAAATTGTTTTCCCATCAAATAGAACATTTTCACCAATCTACATAAAAATCCATCAATATGACGGCGTTGTGTGCAATCGAGCCCCCCCCCCCCCTAACAAAAAGTTGTCGACCATATGGCCGCAGGAAGAGAACCACCCCCCCCCCCTATCAGCCGGGCGCTGGCTACGGGCCTGCTCCCAAGTGCGATGATCGCGCGGCTCGCACCTACGGTACGGTGCTCGCGGACGAGCTTCGCCCGACATTGCCGCGCACGACCAAATTCTTAGACGAGGCTCTGATCTACAGAATGTCCTAAAAACACAATTGATTAAAACTAAAGATATCATAAATGAGGATGTCTGAGCAGTGAATTCACATAAAACTGCTATTTCGCCTTGTTTTTTTATATTGGTGAATCTCGAAAAACGAGCTACTCGTTTTTAGATATTCAAACTTAAATCTCAAAAAGTAGATTCAATGAATCTACAGAATGCCTCCAAACACATTTGATGAAAAAATTTTGTTAAACGTACTAAAGTTATCATAAATGAGGATGTCTGAGCAGTGGATTCGCATCGAGAATTTCGAGATTCGCCAATATCCAAATAACAGTTTCTATGTAAATCCACTGCTCGGGCGTCCTCTTTTACGATGTATTTAGCTCGGTTTAGAAAATTGATTTAATTAAATGTGTTATGGAGACATTTTGTAGAAATATATGATTAAAATCTGTATTTTTGAGTTTCAAGCCTGAATATCGAAAAACAAGGAGAAATGCTAATGATAATGATTTATTCTTAATATAGCGTTTTACATACATAATCACAAAACGCTTTACAAATAAAACATAAATCACATGATACAAAATATATACAAGAAGATTACTTAAAAAACATAAAGGCCTTAAAATATTGTTTGATAGCTTAAAAATAGTGACATTTAAAGAGGTGAGTTTTATGTGAATCCACTGCTCAGGCATCCTCATTGATGATATCTTTGGTTCGTTTTAGAATACTTATTTAATTAAATATGTTTCGGAGACATTCTGTTGAAATACATCGATTAAATCTGCTTTTTTAGATTCAAGTTTGAATAGCAAAAGACGCGTAACTCGTTTTTTTAGATTCGCCAATATCAAAAAAACAAGGAGAAAGGGCTGTTTAGGTTAATCCACTGCCCAGGCATTCTCATTCCTCATGTATGATATATTTAGTTTGTTTCAGAAAATGTACTTAATCAAATGTGTTTTGGAGACATTCTGTAGATGTACATCCATTAAAGGGACAATAACACTCTTGCTGGCTTGACATGTCCAGAAAAAAAATAGCCTTATTCTAACTACAAAATATTGTGTAAATTATCCATTACAACCTATCTTACTTGTCCAGAGGGTTCGAAAATATGTTTAAATCCAAGTTGCATTTGAAAGTGCTTACGTAAGGCTTTTCAAACCATGTTACGGCGTGTAGTTGAATTTTTCCAATTTTTAAAATTAGGTGTGTTAAGATAAAATTTGTATCATTTTTTAATTGAAATATTGTAAAAAAAAGTACAAATTGTTGACCAGAATAAAGATTGGAACATATTATTCAGTTACAACAAGAGTGGTATTGGGGCTTTAAATCTATTTTTTGAGATACAAGTTTGAATTTCGAAAAACGAGCTAGTTGTTTCTCGTTATTCGTTAATATCGAAAAATGCTAAAGGGTCAATTGTGGTCTATAAGACAATCTGATGAAACAGTGATTAACGAATAGATGACTTACCATTATTCCACCCCAATAACCATTACTCTCACTAAATCTACCTTTAACATTCGATATTGACGTATAAAAGGCCCGTACATGACATCGCAGCTGCAAAAATAAATAAAAATATTATGTCTTGTAACCTTCATTGCTATTCGTCGAAAGAAGTGTGTGTGTGTGTGGGGGGGGGGGGGTAATAGGGTACCCTAAAATGACTAACATTACTTATATTTTGGTCAACTGTTGTATATTCCGATTCTTGTTTATTATTAATGCAACATTAATAGAGTATACATTACATAAAGGATATACAGAACAAGCAATCAGTTGTCTTTATCTTTTAGTTAGGGGACTGAATGGTTAGCGTGTGCGCGCTGTATCATAAAGTCTGAAATAAAATTGAACCATATAATAAAAAACCTAGTTTGTGTACTTCGGTTTCCTCCCATTGCTTAGTGAATTGTTGAAATAAAAAATAAAATCATACGTTAGTCCCGAAATGACCTAGTTTGTGTCGAGTGGACATTAAAGCCTCCTCTCTCTCTCTCTCTCTCTCTCTCTCTCTCTCTCTTTATCTTTTAGTCAAGTTCAGGTAAAAAGCCTGTACTTCTTTCAATCAACAAACCGAGGACATTACCGTTTTCCCCACGTTTCCTCTCCAGTGTTCTTGATCAAGGTATGAAACCCGATCATCTCCAGTGATGGAAGTAGAGGAAACGCCATTGATTGGTTGACCATCAAACGACCAAGTGATATCAAAAGCTACGTCACTAGCTCCAGACGGGAATGATATAGTACAAGCGAACCGGAATCGATTACCAATAATCTCTGGACCGATTAGCCTTGGTGCTGACGGTAACAGTGGTGGTGATTCTGAAATATTAACATTGTTTAACTTAGTTTTTGAGTAAAAATATTCTTTATCTCAGAGTAAGATTATGTTCACATCTATTGAAGGAAGTTTACAAGTCAATCAATGGATCTCCACATTCTCCAAAATAAAAGCTAATCCATGGATATGTAAAATGTTGCTGACCGAAAAAATCTTTAACGAGGTGTTTAACAAAGTCCATATCATCCTTTATGGACTCACCATGTGGATGTCAGAATGGTTAGCGCGAGCGTGCTGTATCATTGAGTCAATTGGCGTGGTTTCGATTTCCCGATTGTACGTGACAAGGGGTATAGGGTCGCCTGTCTAGCCTCGTGGGTTTTCTCCGTGTCCTCTAGTTTCCTTCACTGCCAGAGACCCCTACGCGCAAGCGAATCATTGAACCATATGTTAGTCCGAAATGACCTAGTTTGTGTCCAGTGGACGTTAAACCCCCCTTTTACTCTCTATCTCTCTCTCCCTAATCCTAACCCTTCCCATCTCTTAATTGCTGCCTTCAGTTCTGAAAACGATGGAAATACTGCTTCTTTTTCAAAATGTAAGTGACCAAACAACCTAGTCTATAAGCAGCCATGTGACTGAAAAGCGTGGTCAGTCTGAAATCGTGCTTTGCTTTTGTTGTCTGAAGTCTCCGTCGTTCTCGATGAAATCCTTAAATAATACCGATGCAGAGCAAAAATAATTTGGTATTTATCATTATTTGAATCATTAATATATCCTTATATTTTATATTGACTCCGGTTTCCTCCTACTGCTAAAGACCCCTACGCGCAAGCGAGTTATTGAAATAAAATTAAACCCAGTGTTAGTCCTGAATGACCTAGTTGTGTTGAGTGGACGTTAAACCCATTTCTCTCTCTCTCTCTCTCTCTTATATTGTCCATATTTATATAGCTACTGATAAATTTAGGGCCTGTATCGGTGAATTGACATGTACTTGTTTGATGTGTTTGCAAGTGAACCCTGTTCTATAACATTCAGTTAGTCCCAAATTGACCTAGTTGTATATATATATAACATTCGGCCGTTTGTATTTCTGTGGGTATCCATGGCGATGGCCATGCAGGCTAACGTAGAAAAATTACACTGAGATGCACAGGCCTATGAATCACCATATCATCCGATACTGTGTTTAGTTGTATGTCTAGTTTATATTTTGAAACTTACATTTTTGTAATGGTTATATTTTTTAGTCAAACTACTAAATACAAGACTACTAAATACAAGTCTACTAACTAACACAAGTTGAATGAATGAATACAAGATTAAACGAAATATTGAAACTTTAATGTTTATGAAATCTTCGAACCGTGCCTAGTGTCGTCTTGTAGAATTGACAACTCTGTTCTACTATGATTATATAGGTCTATGAACTTTTTTAATAATTGAGTCCACTAAAGCAATACGGTGTGGTGTTCAGGGGGCGTTAACTTAATATAAAATTAAACTTACCAACACAGTAAGACATGGGGCATCCTGGTGTATTTCGTAGATTGTAAATAACAAAATCACCACAATTTCTAACATCTATAGGTATTGTAATAGAACAACACGTTCCTGCAAAATCTGTTCCCGAACGTGCGTTTACACAAGCGTTACGTTTTACAGTTCCATCTCTAGGACTTGGAATGGTGCCATTCATCCAAATAGGTGCTTGGGTTCCACATCGGAAGGGTTCAATACATGTGTTTGGAATTAATCCATCTAAGAATCTATACCAGCCTTGGACCAGGTACCGATCACATAATAGAGTATCTGTCTGTCTTGGTTGCTGGAACGTGCTCCTCAATGGATCACTGAGATTAGAATACGTGAGACATGGATCAATTGCTGTTGACTGGCCACCTAAAGATAATACAATTTCAATTTAATGTTTGTTTTTAATTTCAGTGTCTCAAAGTAGCGATTTTGTTATCGATATATGAAAACTGTGTCAAGTCTTTGTATGGAGATAAAATGTTATTACCATTTATATTATGGTGATCTACAAACTAATTGATACTATAAATTGTTGGTAACAAAAATGAAGTTTATGACAAGCAGTGTCAGCTTTGAAGCTTGAAGCCAAATTTAAAGTGAAACTATTTATTAAAAATTACCAAAAATACATACTTGTGTACAATGGCAATACCACTCTTGTTGTAACTGAATATATGCCCCAATCATTATTAAGCTATCAAACAATATTTTGAGGCCTTATGTTTTTTAAGTAATCTTTTTGTATATATTTTGTATCATGTGATTTATGTATTATTTGTAAAGCGTTTTGTGATAATGTATGTAAAACGCTATATTAAAAATAAATCATTGTCATTATCATTATTCCAAATAATTGATGATACAAATTTCATTTTAACACACCGAATTTAAAAAATTGGAAAAATCCAACTACATGGTAACAACATGGTTTCAAAAGCTTTACGTAAACACTTTCATTTGCAACTTAGATTTAAACATATTTTCGAACCCTCCGGACAAGTAAAATAGGATTAGATGGATAATTTACACAACAGATAGGACACTTAAACATCTAGTAGTTACAATAAGGGTTAAAAAAAATTCTGGACCTGTCAAGCTAGCAAGAGTGTCATTGTCCCTTTAATAAACAATACTCCCAGCATCGTCGGAGCTCTCCAGCTGTCAGGGGCCCATAGGCTGCCACGTCTTAAGCCCTTGAATTTTTAATTATTTTGAGCTTATAAATATAAAAAAATCAACCCAATCCAATACTTTTTTTTGACCTAAATCAAAATGCTTTAGCCCTCTTAAGTTGTAGAGATATGAAAATTTTGGAAAAACTTAAAAAAAACAACTACCCATAAACAAATTGCCTTTTAGAAACAGTCATAGTTGGCTTGTCAGTTGGCAGGCCTCAAAGAACATCGAACAGCCCTACACTTTAAAAAAAAAATATCGATTTTTTATGCGGCCGAATTCCGTAGTTTAACACTTTTTTTCTGTTAATAGATGGCTTTTTTGAAGAAATTGTGTAAAAAGTGTGAATAGGTTCTTCAAATCTCCGTGAAATTTAGGGATAATAATAATAATATATGCATTTATATCGCGCTGTTTTATTTTCTTCTTAATGAACTCAATTTTGATATTTTACGGAATAAACGGTGGATTGACCAGGAATTTCCGTGAAATTTAATGATAAAATGTTTTATTCCATTCTAGTATGGACTGGGTTTTTTACGGAAAAAAACGATGGAATGACCAGGAATTAACGGATTATTTCTGTTGCAAATGCAACGTTAAGTAATTGTATACATATAATCATTCCTAATAATTATCATGTTATAGTATTCATTTCAATTTATTAACCATAATATTATGAAGAATCATATGTTGTATAATATCGTGGTATGTCATGTATGTCTAGTCTCCATTATTTATAAGATCTATAAAGTGTATTGTTATTCATCATATTTTATATCAGACTAAGTATTTTCATAATGTATAAAATAATGTTTTAACGCCACGTGCATTAAGCCTTTATTACCTGTATAATGCCCCCGTCAGACCGAGTGGCGTTCTTACTGCGCTGCTGCGACTAGAAAATTTACAAGGTCGCCGGTAAACGTAAACACAACGCGTGAAAATGTCCACAAAATTTACAAACTTGAGAGAAGTCGCGTTTTTTACCCCGTCAGACCGGAGTGGCGTCTTTACTGCGCTGCTACAACGACGGAATATGGCCCCAGAGCCCGTCAAGATCGCCATCATTCTCCACGCAAGTCTTGCTATCCAGCATTAGTGTGGAGTGCAACGGAAGACAACTCTGTTTGGGAGATTGGATCGCCATAAGCGTGGTAAAGCGTGATGGAAACGCCAGATATCGCGCTGTGGTCTCGGTGGTCGCAAATGATCGCCGAGTCACGGCGTTTGTTTTGAGCATGTTCAACGTTTTTGAAATTTGAAATCCGAAAATAATTTGAAATTCGATAGGATTCATATTTAGGACCCTAATATCAACACTTTCAAGTTAAGAAAAAAAAAACGAGGAATCTGTCGTGAATCGCGTTCAAAAGCGTTCATACGAATCAGTTTTCTTATTAATGAAATAAAGTGAAATGGAGTTTTATTGCACGTCAGTTCCTATCGTATTGCGTTAAAGGGCGAATCTCGATATTTGTTTTGGGAATAAAACTGCTTAATGTTGTGTTAAATCCCTTCAAATATTCGAGTCAAGGGCCGAGCAACTACTTCAGTATTTATGATACGTTTTCAAACGACTTAAATCCATCAGTCTTCAACTGGAATTTGAGACCGGTGCCCCAAGGTGAATTTTGTGGTTTCTGGATTAAACCAAACATTTTTTTATAAAAATAATGTGTAGTTGAAATTTGCCATTCTCTATCAAGTACAGTACATGGGTTATTCACTGCATAATCCTCTCAAGTAACCGTAATCGGTTATAAGGTCACCCAACGAAACAATTGACCCGAAATCTCAAAAGGGTTACGTGTCCGGATAAGCAGTTTTGGCGTTAGCGTCCAAACGACTCAATATTTTGAGTTGTAATTTTGAGACAAGGTAAATACACCATTCCCCTATATTTTGGCGTTTTATTTTTAAACATTCTCAGACTTTTATTTTTGAGCCTCTGTTTAATTCGGGATTGCCCTTTAAGCCTAATAAACAATCCATAAGAATTTTTTTTTTTAAATATGATGAGAATAGAGTTTTGCGCATTGGTAGGCGGTTGACGGTTTAACGGATCGCTTACAATGGGGATCTAGGTCCCGAAATGACCTAGTTGTGTTGAGTGGACGTTAAACCCCATTTCTCTCTCTCTCTCTACAATGGTGTCCACAATAATTATTATGTCTAGAAAAAAATGTTAATCACTGCTTTAAGAATGATATATTAAATATATAAATATAAATTTCCGCTTTTTAAATCTTTATTTATAGTATTATGTATTTGTTTTTCTTTCTTAAACACTTACCCAGTACATAAACAGTACTAAGCAATACCAAAAATCCTACTCCATCTGTTCTACTCATTTTTCCTGCCGCTGTCAACGAGTCAGCGAAGCCACCACAGTTTATAGAAATGATCTTTGGTCTACGTGGCTTTCGCAATCGGGTCGTATCGTTAACGCCGTTGCGGAAATAACGTCAGGTTTAAACGTGATGTTACTAACATCATACAACAACACCAATACGTGATACATGCCTGCCCCGTCGTGTTACAAGTGGGGACATAAAAGAAGGAGAAACATATCTGTTAAGAATAGAATAATAGGTTACACAATAACTACGATACATTACTTACACAAGTTGTTAAGAGGCAAGGGCACTTTCAGGTACACCTGCAGTCATGAATTTTAAATAGACTGCAATGACAAAAAATCAAATTGTAATTACTAGTAATATTTGAAACCAATCGGTTCGGATAGGCTAAAATATAGTTTTACTTGTCATTTACTGCCCGTACAAATTTTAGTTTTTTTAAGGGGTTTAAAGTACTTTCCCACAAAGGTATATATCGGATAGTTATTTCCATTAAAAGTGTGACAATTATACAGGTATATGAAAAAAAGAAACATCCAATCTTACTAGAAAAGCACTTGATTCCCTGAAAAAGCGCATACGGGACAGTGTTAGTGAGCGCTTGGTGTATAATATGTTGATAAACGTGATGTTGAGCTTAAATGTACAACAGTTTCTGAGGTAAAATTCATGGAAAAAGACGTGGGTGTGCATAATCCAAGAATTAACCAGGCTTAGATATTTATGATCTTCTTCTTCCCTTTGGTGTTAAACGCCTGCTTCAACATAAGTGATATCGCAGACAAGACATAAGAGAGCCGAAGCTGCTTCCTGTTTTTAGAATATAATTTTGCAATCTTTTCATTTTGGCCTTAGGTCATGGATTGGGACTGTGGGAAGTTTTTCCCTTTATTTAATAAAAAAACATGGTAGTTGTGATCTCCCGTTTCTGGTTTGGTAGATGTATTCGATGTGGGATTAGTGTTTTGGTGCCAGACCCGTCTTATCGTGGCTTCCCCTTACTCCACAAACCCACTCCATTGGTTTGGTGTCTTGTTCTATACGGAATAGTGTTTAGATGCGGAGTCCGTCTGACCGTGACTCTCCCTTACTCCACTATCCCGCCATTTTGGTAGATGTCATATTATTATTATTATTATAGTACTTTTCATAGCCCATCTTTCACATAAGTGCCAAGATGTGCTTTACAATAAAATAATTAAATAGATTAAAATAAATAGGTTAAAATAAATAGGTTAAAATAAATAGATTAAAAGAAATAGGTTAAAATAAATAGATTAAAAGAAATAGGTTAAAATATATAGATTTAAAGAAATAAAGTAAATAAATGAAGTAAAAAAAAATAAAGTAAAATAAATATTTAAATAAAATATAAAACACTTTAAATAAGGTTTAAATCTGTGGGATTTGTGTTTTTGGTGCCAGGCCCGTCTTACCATAACCTCCCCTTACTCCACTATCCCACTGCGCAGTTTTTGGTGTCATTTTTGGCTGGATAGTGTTTAGATGCCGAGACCGTCTAATCGTGAGTCGCCCTTACTCCACTATCCTGCCAGTTTGGTATATATCCACTATGTAGTTTAGTGTTTAGATGCCGAACTCGTCTAACCGTGGCCCCCTACTTCACTATTCTACCCAGTCCAGCTCTGTACATTAGGTCGTGGATGTGTTCGAAGATTTTCCATTTCAGATCTGGTTTCAGGAAGCGCAGGTTCTTATTAGTGTTGAATGGTGTGTTGTTTGTTTACCTCATTCTCACTAGATCCCTTCTCGCTTCCTTGTATACCTCGCAGTCTACCAGGACATGGTTGGCAGTACATTCTTCTCCGCACTCACAGACGATGACTTTACTTGGTGTTTGAAGTCTCGCAGCCGCTCTCTCACCCTTAGTTTCGATAAAGTCTGCATATATCTCTTCTAGAGTGATTGATCGCTGTCTTCATGTACATCTTGTCATCCACACGGAATCTGTATGTGTCAATTTCAACGATATTTAATTCCCAGAATGAATTGACCGGTCTTCTAACCATACTATAGATTTTCGTGGTGCTGTAGTCTATGGTGCAGAGTGGTGCTCTGTCCTTGGGACCTTCGTTGGGGAGTCGATCTGCCTCCTCGTTTTCTCTAATGTTGACATGTGATGGAATCCACACGAGCTCTAATTTGCTTCCCCTCTCTAGGACCCGCTGGTACAGCTGCCTGATTTCCAAAATGACTTCTGGTCTTGATTCCGAGTTGTCATTTTGGATTGAAATCAGACTGCTCAGAGAATCGCTTGGAATGACGAACTTACTGGTCTTTTGATGGAAGATCCATAATATAGCGTCGCGAATGGCAACAAGCTCTGCAGTGTACAATGGACAGTGATTAAATACAACATCGTCTTGTAAGTGCAATGAATTTTCCTTCGCAACCGTTGCTAGGTACCGTGTCAGCCCAATCAAGTGACTTAACGCAATGGCTTCTTTTAATAGATCGTTTTATAGCAGAGGCATTCCCTTGCGATTACCATGTTTGGAGAAGGATTTGAAGCAACATTTATTAGTTTGATTATGTTTTAAGTCAAAATATATCATCAAATTACCCAGTTTGTACACGGGAAGGTATATTGCTTTACTATAACTAGATTTTAGATAAGTAGGTTATTCTAACACTATTTTAAATGTTGTCCCTGTTAATTACATTTATTTTCTTGTTAAATGATTGTGTGTATGCCTCGAAGTCTAGACAACCTTATTTTTTGTAAAATTTATGTTGTTGTGAAGCGAAAATATGGGGGTGTCTTTAATGGTACATGACACTAGTCTTTCTTCTTGTTTAAAAAAGATTTGTTACCTAAACGTTTATCAACAATTTCATTTAGTTCTTGCGATAAATACATCAATTGGGAACTCTTGGTTATACTTGATTAATAATAGCATGTTCTATCATATTGTTTCGTTATTATTCGCAGGAATAATGGGTTGAAACACAATAAAATTGTTGAACGAGCCATACAACTAAAACGAGTCGCCTAGTATCACTTAAAGCTGAACTTCGATTACAAAACTACAGAAATAATTAAATAAAAAAAGGTAAAGTCGAAACCAACGGCCATACTTGTTTTCAATTTGTAGAACACCTATACATATACAATGGAAGCTTCTTGGGTGTCATTATCCTGTACGGCTGTGAAATAGAGGGTTTTGAAAATATGATAGATAATTGATTGTAAGATTGTCTTGTATTTCTCCACTCTTTTTAATACTTAAAAGTACTTTGGACTTTTGAACGCACTCATGAAACAAACAAAGAAAACAATGAAATAAACTATGAGAAATATAATTAAATTATAAATAAGTCATACGTAAACTGGTGCATATATATGACGTACTATGCTCTTGTAAAATAATTATATTAATACTCACAACAGTCATTGTATTAAATGTTATAATTTGCAGAACTCCACGGGAGCAGGGTTGTCTGGTTGGGTTGTATTGTAGTCAAAACGGCGATTATGAAAATGAAGAAACATAGTTTTAGAATCCGTTTTAAAATACTTTTATTAACTTTTAAACGTCTTAACCGCATGGCGCCTTCTTAATTGAGCAACCTATTAGAATTATACTCCTTATCGTACTTTGCTGTTATCCTTTAAAACCTCTTACTTATTAGACCTGTTCGACTTGTGAGCTATGGTGAACGATCTTTTGCCTTCCAGGGTCCTTACTTGTGGAATAGATTACCCTTGAATGTCCGTAATTCACCTTCCTTGTCTAATTTTAACAGGTGTATTCCCGAGAAGGCGCAGTTACAGAGCGTAACCAAAATGAATCCTTCCCGTTAAGGCGCAGATATCGACTTGTCGGCTTTCGTTTGAAGAGAGACATGTTGTTATTAGGACCCAATTCACGGTGTTAAAGATTTTTTGAGTTTATGTTCACTCTAAATTTCATTCACCAATTGGCAACTAATGGTGAATATCATCAAATCGCCCAAGTACTAAGTAGTGGTCACATTCGCTCACTCACACAATCAGTTCACTCTGAATTTTATTCACCAATTGGCAGCTAAGATCAATACCAGCCAATCTAAAAATAAACCGAATTGACCGATTATGTTACAAACCAATGGTTCGAGGAGGGACAATTTGCAACTTACCAGTGGAACCACTACGGCACAGAGGAGCACAGAACCAACAACATTTTTGAAGGATGACATTCAAGGGTCACGAAGCTAGCCGGAAAGGCCCATCCGAATGTTTTTGAATTGATAACATTTTTGCAACAAGAAACTAACTATTGATGGGATAAGAATAGTTCAATATGCCGGGGGACAGGAACCACCAAAGAAAAGATATAAATATGCCCAAATTCTAAGCAAGCTCCAGGAATTGTTTCTGATTTGGCGAAGTTTTAGTTATAGTATAATTATGATTTTTTCATTTATTTGGCGAAATTAATTTTTGTTATAGTATAGTTATGTTTTTTATTTATTTGACGAAATCAATTTTTGTTATAGTATAGTTATGTTTTTTTTTATTTATTTGACGAAATTAAATGAATTTTATTATAGTATAATTATGTTTTTTATTTATTTGACGAAATTAAATTAATTTTATTATAGTATAGTTATGTTTTTTATTTTTTTGACGAAATTAAATGAATTTTTGTTATAGTATTGTTATGTTTTTATTTCTTAACTCAAGACTGATGCTAAAATGTTGGTTAATTAGTTACAGTGGGGATTTTTTTTCAAAATGGCACCCAACCAGGCTGCACATGAAATGGCTGTCTAAGTTATTTGATAATAGTTCACAAACCGGATTAAAATTTGGATTAACACTTGGCTCAGACCTGCATAACATTTTTGTGCCTAGTGTGTGATTTGTGTTGGATATATTGAAACTTGTTAATGTCATGTCTGTATATATCCATTGTGAATTTTACATGGTTTTCAGTTTTTCCTGAACATTGTTTAAGTGTCTGGCCAATACAATGATTGTGATTTTAAGGAATACTCAGTTCAATCAATAGTTACATTGAAACTAGTGAACATTGTAATCACCCTCCTGGATTAAACACTTGATGAGTTCTTATTCTCGTAATGATCTACTCAGATATAAGTCAAGAAATGTTAAAGGGTCAATCCCGATACTGTTTTTGAGAATAAAACTCTTTAATTTCGTGTTAAAATCCATTAAGATCCCATACCTTAGGGCCGAGCAACTAACTCAATGTATGTGATACGTTTTCAAACAACTTAAACCCACAGTCTTCATCTTGAAATGGAGTCCGGTGTCCCAAACTGTATTATGTGGTGATTTGATAAAACCAGAGTTTTATTTTATAAATATAATGTGTCGGTGAAATTTACCTTTTGTTATGAAGTACAGCACATGGACCATTCACCGTGTAGACCTCTAAAGGAATGGGAATCGATTATCGGGTCACCAAACGAAAGAATTGACCTGAAATCTTAAAAGGGTTACGTGTCCGGATAAGCTGTTTTAACGCTCACGTCCAAACGACTCAATATTTTGAGCTGCAATTTTGAGTAAGAGTATATACACCAGTCTTCTATATTTTGGCGTTTAAATTTCATACGTACTCGAACTTTTATTTTTGAGGCTCTGTTCTATTCGGGACTGTCCCTTTAAGTTATCAACTGAACTTTTTGAACACCTTAAGCTTTTGGGTATCCTAAAACGTTTTCGTGGGAAACGCGGTGGTACAAAATATAAAACTGATATCAAGCATCTACCAAACAGAAACCCAATTTATAAGCAAAAATGACAGACACAAAAAAACACCAACTCTACATCAAAATTACACGTGCCCTTTTAAATGCAAAATCCTGGCGTAATAAGGCTTTAGACATTGCCGATCTTATTGATCGCGTTCGATTATTTACTCCGGGCTTACCCGACAAGGTTCCCCGAGTATGTTTCGACATGCGCAGTTGGAACGGGTAATCGAACGGCGCGGTGCTTTCTTCGGGTATCAAAATGGGAGATAACCCGCAAAACAATTATGCTCAATAACGACGAGCTGGGGCCTGTTTCACGGGATTTTAACTAAGATATTATTGGCTAAGCACTAAATCAATCTAATATTATCAAATCAAATTACTAAAATTTGGATTTTATCTTTAGTTAAACATGCATTATTCAAGAGCTAAACCTGCCTAGTGCAGGTCTTTATTTGGGCATGAAATGTTTTCTAAAGTATTAATTAGACATTAATTAACTGATCCAGGCCTTAATCAACTTTGGATGTCATCAGATTGCTCCGATATTAAACAGATTAAAACGTTTCAGTGGTAAATCAAATATGGCGGTTCCAGACGCTTCAAGTCTTAGCTTTGATCAACCAGGACCGTGGTTGAAATTATTGCACACATCGGCAAAATCTTCAAATGCCAATATCTTCGCTTGCTATAGAGTAATTTGAATGAAATTTTCAAATTATTCATTTTACATCACCTACTTTCGAACTATTATAGCAAGAATGGCTAGTTCTTATCTATATCTTGAATAATGTAACTTTAAGATTTCGAGAAACTGGGCCCAGACAATAATCCACCAATAAACATTAATATATACTGACTTTTTCATTGGCATGTTATTGGAACTATTAAATCCGGATAAGCGAAATAAAGCCCCAAGGATAGAATTTTATGCATAATAGAAGACTTTAAATTTTTGTTGAATATTGTAAATTTCCCGGAACAATCGGGGCTGTCCAGTTAAGGCGCCCAAGATGAAGGACAATCAGGCCAGGGTTAAAAATATTTCAGCTTGCACAAACCTGACTCATGATGATTAGATATGAGTAGGTAGGTAGGCAAATCCTTTTTTTTTTGGGGGGGGGGCAGACTTTGACGATAAATAACGAGATTTTACGAAATCAGTGTCGTGTTTGGTGTTACTATGTATAGACATGACAGTGGCTGTTCAATCTCCCGACCGATTTTTTCGCGTTTGGGTGTCATTGTCAAGCGTAAAAATAATGCTGTTTAAAAAAAATCCTTCAAAAACGGCAATAAAAGAATTTGAGTAGGCAGCTTTTTTGGGGGTAGGTAGCATTTGGGCAAACAATCTTTTAATTATGGCCTAGATATCATACACCGACCGCAAAAAGTTCACTGGGTTATACTCCAGGCTGTAGTATGTGATCATCGAATTCGATTTACGCTGGTCTGGGTGTATACATGGCGCTGGGTTTTGAAGAATTCTTGTATTTTCCTTCAACTAGATACCAAATTTCAAGAGGGGGAATTCCTACTTGTTGGGAGCCCAGTATGTTCTCTTTAGCCGTGGCTTATTATGACTCCACACAATGATTTGGGAAATTGACCAGTAATAAAAAAAATAGTTAATAAACAGTTAATCAGTTCTACGATAAAACGTGCATTTGGGCAATTGAAAGGACGCTGAGTAGTCCGTTTCTAACTCCTAGAATCGTTGCACCATGATGTAGAATCACTTAAATAAAAACAAAAATACTGTGAAATTGAAACACGATATTTTTAATCAGAGAAAAGTGTCAACAATAATTCTTCCGTCGACTAAACTTAAACTGCAAATAATAACTTCGATCAAAAAATTTATTTGCTGCCATATTGAATAATTGGATTATGGGATACTTCCCGAAGTAACCGGCTCCTTGGGCAGGTTACTTCGGCCTGGCGCGAGTAAGCCGTTTAAATGACGTCATCGGTAACCCAAACGCACTCGTGGAGGCTCGAGGAAGCGCGGCGCCAGTAATCGAACGCACGGATTATTGATGACGATATAGATATCCTATTTGTAATGGAACTATTATAAAATTGTAGTCTGAATCATTATAAATGTTTCAGTGTCTCTGTAGTTATCTCCCTTGCACCGCATAGCCTTATTCTCTACTTTCATTTTTTCTAATTTTCTGATGTAACTTCCTGTAATTGGAATCATGGGTTGGAGGTTAAAGAAACCATGAGGTTTTGGAATTTTAGGACGTGGACAATCGACAGGTTTTTTACCTCTTTAAAGGCAATTTACATGTACTTCTATGGATTTGTCAAGGAGTTTGTAGTGATAATCATGAAGAATAAATAAACTGTTTATATGTTACTGGAATTGGATCTTTATTTGGACTTTTGGAGTGGAAACATTACAGTAAAAAACCTAGATTGAATTGTTAGTAAAAACAACAATGGCTTCGTCGGAAATGGAAGAAAACCAAGAGCTGTTTCAGTGAAATTTACCACAGCTGGAATTTAGACTACTGTGAAAAAAATATTTAGCAAATTCTATGAAATATCGAAAGAATATGTGACATTTCTGAAAAAACATGAAGGCCCTACCACACATCTAGAACTCACAGCACTCTATAAAACGAAAGAAACTGTAACGAACAATTACCAAGCCATCTTAAATAAACTTCGCGACAGGATGGATACACTTAGTGGTAGTGGTAGGCCTTTAGATGATAATGGCAATGGAACCGGTTATGAAGATGGCAAGAATTGAATAGAAAAGACGAAGTCAGGTGCAGGGTCATCAACTCTAACAAAATCATCGAGTACCAGCTCACGTATGTTAAAAATTGAAACTAAAGCTGAAGTAGCTAAAGCAGGCCTACAGTTTGTAGAAAAGGAAGCCAGTCTTCGTAAGCCCGATTGGAAGCTCAACAGAAAACAATATCTGCTGAAATTGATTACGAAATGGAGATTTTGCCACAAAGAAGGGTTTTTGCAGAAGCCAACGCTGAACTTTCAGTTATACAAGAAGTGGAGCAGGCTGATAACTCTGTGTAGGAAACTTGAGCTTCTAAAGTAAATTCAACTGAATTGGTACAAAATTACATAGAGAAACAGATTATTAGGCCTACGCAAGAACAATTTAAACAAAACCAGGAAATAGGCCTTCCCGAATCGAACATTAGACCTTTAGTGAATAATTACGTTATCCCTTTCACTGCTAAGCTTGTCGTACGGTATAATGCTAGAGCTTAATTATGCAAAACATGCCAATTGCATTCCACATGTAAAACATGATGAATATTTTTAATCGAAGGGAATTTTTTGATCAAATTCCATGAAAAAACATTTTTACAGAGATAATGGGACCATATTTGCAAACAAATATTACGTGTTTTGGTCATGTGACCTGGCGGCCATATTGGATTTTCAGAATTTATGTGTTCTAATCTAATTTCCACGTCATAATTGACAGAATTACGAAACAGATGGGATATTTTATTGTATCAAACATTAAGAGACAAATATTGTGTATATTTTAGCTAGATTTGGTGAAAATATATTGAAAAAAAACTGAGTTATAAACGTCACACGTTTACGGGATATTTCTTTATCCTTCAATCTAAATTCGCGATTTTATTTTCAAACAGAAATAAACATTAGAGAGCCATTAACATCTCTAATGCCGAAGAGTTGCTGGAAATAACTATATTTAATCGAATCGATTATATCCCTTTGTAAATTAAACAGCCGCGAACACTGACAAGTGAAACACTGCATACACCGCAATGCGGTGTATGCGCGTTTTAGGCTATATTTTTATACACCGCTATGCACTAGACTATTGATCTAGAAGTGAAGAAGATCTAAGATGAAAGGAAGATTACCAGTAATCTAAATGTTGAAGCTCCTGTTTATACTCCCATGATAGACCACTCTGGTATGACGAAGTTTTTGTTGAAAAAAGAACTTTCAATTTCTAGACTTGTACACTTTAATGATAAACCAGAATCATATATTGTATGGAAAAATAGTTTTCAAAATATTGTAAATGAACTTCTGGCTACTCCCTTTGAACAAGTAGATTTACTTTCAAAATATTTAGGAACAGAATCGAAAAAGTATGCTAATAGTATTCGCTTTTCAAATGTCCATATACCAGATGCGGGTCTTTCAAAAAAAATGGGCTAGATTAGATCTTAGATACGGAAGCCCGGAACACATTGAAAAGTCTTTAAAGGAAAAGCTAGATAAATCTCCCAGAATTTCTGGAAAAGAAAATTACAAATTATATGAATGGTCTGATCTGTTATCTGAGATACTTAGTGTTAAATCTGACCCAAAATATAAGTCGGTATTGTCATATTTTGATTCTTCTATTGGAATTAATCCTATTATACTTAAATTGACACCTTATTTAAGAAACAGGTGGACGGAAAAGGCTTCAAAATATAAATTTGATCATAATGTTATTTATCCCACGTTTGATATATTTGTTAAATTTATTTGTGACATGAGTATTAGGTGCAACGATCCTAGCTTTATATATGATGATGATTTTAATTTTTTTAAACAGGCCTTGGAGAAAAGTGAGAACGTTAAACACAAATATTTTATTAACAGGCCCTCATTTACCGCCAAAAAACTAAGGTTAGTGGGTCCGCAACCTATCACACTTCGGCTAATAACGACAGGTGTGATTGTCCTCTTCATGGCAAAGGATGTGGCCACGTCCTAAAGGACTGCGACGTGTTTAAAAATAAACTACGGCGCGAAAAGAAGGACATTATTACTAAATATGGAATTTGCTATTCCGGTTTATCCTAATGAAGGATTGTAAGATTGTCCCTCCCACTGAAAAGAAATCGAGAGAAAATCATGGCGGGGAAGGTCCCCCATCAAGGGAGATAGAAAACGTTTCTAATAAATGCACTCAGATTTGTAACGGATTTTCAGGAAAATCCTGCACCAAGACAGTTTTGGTGGAAGTTGGAAGGGATGGGATAGACAAAATTATCAAGGCCTATGCTGTGATTGATGAACAAAGTAACAGATCTTTAGCACGTACCAAGATGTTCGAACATTTAAACGATGAATCTGAAGGACACAATTATACTTTAACAACTTGTGCTTCGCGCAAAAACTGGGATGGGTCATTATAGGAGAATCGTGTTTAGGACTTGTTCACAAAACTGAACGAATAAATGTTAATAAAACTAACATTCTGTCAGATGGACGAGCTACATGCATGAACTTGTGTCCGAACAACTTTGATTTAAAGGAAAAAAATATTGGATCAGGTGTATTTGTAAGAACAAGTAACGATGACACCCCAGCTAATTCACCGGAAGAAGATGAATTCATGGAAATAATGGATGAAGAAGTTGTAAAAGCTGAAACAGGAAATTGGAGTGCACCACTTACCTTCATGAAAGAGAGACCTGTACTACCAAATAATTATGGACAAGCCAAACATAGATTTGATACATTGGATCGAGAATTAAGGAAGAACCAACCAAAACAGAAAGACTTTTTTGAATTTATGGAGAAGATTTCAGTGAAGAATCTTGCTGAAGTAGCCCCGGAAACTATTAAGCGAGAGGAATGTTGATATTTGCCTAGATTTGGTATTTATCACAAGAAGAAGAAGAAGTTACGCGTAGTGTTTGATTCAGCGGTATTGCTTAAATTTCGGAAAGAAAAAATAGTCATAACTGGTGATATAGAGCAAATGTTTTTTAATTTTGAAGTACATAAGAAGGATCGAAATTTCTTGAGATTCATATGGTACAAAGACAATGACATGAATAAACCTATGGTTGAGTATCGTATGAGAGTACATGTTTTTGGGAACAAACCATCTCCTTCTTTTGCAAACTATGGGCTTCAGAAAGCTGTTTGTGACCATGATAACGAAGACGACTGTGATTTAGTATGTAAATTTGTAAAGAATCACTTCTATGTGGATGATGGACTTATTTCACTAAAAGATGAAGAAACCACTGTAAAGCTTATTAGAGATACCCAAACTCGTCTCATGGAATCCGGGAATATAAGACTTCACAAATTATCTTCGAATAGCTTAAAAGTGTTACAGGAATTACCTCAAGATGGTGTGGTAGACAATATTGTGCAGGACATGGAATTAGGAACAGACGTAACACAAAGAAGTCTAGGACTCTATTGGAAACTAATCCCTGATGTATTCACTTATTGTGTATCAGATGAAGAAAAACCATTCACTAAACGTGGCGTATTATCAGTAATAAACAGTATCTATGATCCCTTGGGATTCGTGGCTCCTGTGGTACTTGGTGGAAAAATATTATTGCGAAAACTGATTACTGATAAAACACTAGATTGGGATAGCCCACTACTTAATGCTATGCATCAACAGTGGAAAAAATGGAAAGATTCTTTGGGGGCATTAGAGCATTTAGAAATTCCTAGGTGTTTTTCAAATCTTTCAGTAGAAGGATGTAGACGGCAGGAACTGTATGTCTTTTTTCAGATGCATCTAAAGAGGCCATAGGTGCTGTAGCCTATATGAAGTTATATGATGTGAACAATGACACTGATGTGTGTTTTGTTCTTGGTAAATCGAAGATTGCTCCAGACCACGGACACACAATACCTAGATTGGAACTATGTGGAGCTGTATTAGCCACAGAGCTAGCTGCATACATTTTGGATCATTTGGCATTGAATTTGATATGGTGAAATATTTTACTGACACAGTCAAGTCGTTCTCAGATGTATCTTTAATAGGAGCAGAAGATTTTATGTTTACGTCAGAAATCGGGTAGATAAAATCTTAAACAGAAGTTCCAAAGAACAATGGTTTTATATATCGACTGAAGATAACCCCGCAGACTTGGCTACGGGAAAGGTCAATGTAAAGGAATTATCCGATAGTAAATGGATTAAAGGACCTGTGATCTTCATGTATGAACATACTCCTGATAAGAACAATTTATTCGAATCACAGTGATGATCACACGCTGTTTGATAGTCGTCTGAAATATCAATATTAGAAGTTTCAGGAGTATAATCCAAAATTCTGTCATTGCTACATTCTAGTTTATCTGATACTTTTTCATAATCATTGACAACATGTCTTTCCAATAATGAATATGCTTCCTCAACAGTATCTATGATCCCTTGGGATTCGTGGCTCCTGTAGTACTTGGTGGAAAAATATTATTGCGAAAACTGATTACTGATAAAACACTAGATTGGGATAGCCCACTACCTAATGCTATGCATCAACAGTGGAAAAAATGGAAAGATTCTTTGGGGGCATTAGAGCATTTAGAAATTCCTAGGTGTTTTTCAAATCTTTCAGTAGAAGGATGTAGACGGCAGGAACTGTATGTCTTTTTTCAGATGCATCTAAAGAGGCCATAGGTGCTGTAGCCTATATGAAGTTATATGATGTGAACAATGACACTGATGTGTGTTTTGTTCTTGGTAAATCGAAGATTGCTCCAGACCACGGACACACAATACCTAGATTGGAACTATGTGGAGCTGTATTAGCCACAGAGCTAGCTGCATACATTTTGGATCATTTGGCATTGAATTTGATATGGTGAAATATTTTACTGACACAGTCAAGTCGTTCTCAGATGTATCTTTAATAGGAGCAGAAGATTTTATGTTTACGTCAGAAATCGGGTAGATAAAATCTTAAACAGAAGTTCCAAAGAACAATGGTTTTATATATCGACTGAAGATAACCCCGCAGACTTGGCTACGGGAAAGGTCAATGTAAAGGAATTATCCGATAGTAAATGGATTAAAGGACCTGTGATCTTCATGAATGAACATACTCCTGATAAGAACAATTTATTCGAATCACAGTGATGATCACACGCTGTTTGATAGTCGTCTGAAATATCAATATTAGAAGTTTCAGGAGTATAATCTAAAATTCTGTCATTGCTACATTCTAGTTTATCTGATACTTTTTCATAATCATTGACAACATGTCTTTCCAATAATGAATATGCTTCCTCAACAATTTGATTAAAATCTTTTCCTCTGGCTCTAGCTTTATTTCTCTTTCGACCACCATGACGCCCACGTGCATTTTCGGGGAATTTACTTGAGGACAGTATGGGTCCGTATTTATTTCTGTTGGTTCTTTTAGAATATAACGATCTGGTTGTATAGGCCCATCCCTTGTCGATTGCCCATGTTATTGGGTTGTTTTTTGGCCAATGGACCTCCATTATTTGTACAAGAAGTTTTGGAATCGTGTAAAAGTTTTAATAATTGGCCCTTGTTAAGTTTGATATAATCATTTTTTGTTGCAGGATGGGCTAGCTCTTGTAATAAATCAAAACGGTCTAAAACTGGAGGTGTTGGAGGAGTAATTTTGACAAGGTGTTTCAAATATTCAGGTACGGTAGGAACTGTATTCAAATAGAGTTCTAATAATTTATCAAGATCGCTCTCATCATGGTGGGCGGAGAGACAAGCATATAGGTGTTTACAGAAGTAAGGCTGTCCTCGTACAATAAAATATAAACAGGTACATGTGCCTAATTTTATATTACAGATATATTTGTTATCTTCAAGTGAATTTATGAGTTCTTCAGGTAAAAAATTTATAGTTTCGGTCCTGTGATGTAAGCATATTAGATCTGTCAAAAGTTTTATTAATTTTCTACACATGACATTTGTATTTTCAATTTCAGAATTTAAATGAGCCGCCTGTGATTGGACCTGTTTGTAAAGCGTCGTTTGTGATTGTGAATAATCATGGTCAATTAAAGATTCATCGTTACCCCTAACCCCTTATTGCAAAGCAGAAGTCATCTAAAATGTCTGCTGCATTATCAATATCAAACGAGATACCAGCCGTCTTCTTTATCACCTATAGCTTCAACCTTAGGAACCAGATTAATACCTACGTAGCTAATTTACCTTCTTTTCTACTACTATTTTTAAGTGAGGGTGTAAATGTGTCACCAGACCTTGATGCCAATACCGAATCACGAATAAGAACTCTATTAATAACAGCGATAACAAATTTATATAAATGTTTATTGAGAAGGTTATTTAAATCCCTTTCTTCAATGAAACGACATTTTCTCTCAGTTGCATTATCAGTAAGCAATAAACAATTTCGACGATGTTCTATGGGGACCGAAAAAAGAACTTCAGCATTAAAAGTTGAATTCCACATGCTGTTTTCATACCAATTATCTTTTAAATATTTTATTAAAGCAATTTTTATTTTATTAGCAACTAAAAATTCTGGTAGCGATTCTTTAATAAATCGGATGAATTGTGAAGCTATACCTTTTCTCATTGATTCGCACCAAGTTCTCATAACACATTTAAACCCAGTTTCAAGTGGTAAAATAAACATCATTAATATTTTTTCTGAATGGAGCTTTTCTTGAAATGCTTGTAATGCATGAAAATTACATATTGTTGATTGAAAATTTTGATATAATGCTGTATTTCTGATTTGGTCAGCTTTGTCATGACCCAAAACTGGGAAGAAATTGTCACTGGTTCTGGAGCATGGCCTTGTATAATACCAACCTTCATAATCATTATACACATGTAGCTCTTTACGATGTGTACAATTCTCACTACATGGCATGTTAGCTAATAACACCTGCAGATGCAGAATGTCTGCCATTTCTGTTTCATTATTGCAAAAGGCAAAGGCAGCGACACGCCCTTCATTTTTGAAGTCTGCAAAAGTGTACATAAAAGTTTTAAATCGTGCAGACATAAAATTGTGGTTAATATCTAAACTCATTACATGTTTCCCAAATTTATATAATGTTTTTTTAATTTTCATCAGAAGAAATAACTACATGATAATTTCTGTTGCTTTTTGAATATCCTCTTTGGAAAAATAATATTGAACTAATATTATTTTCCAAAATCTTCTCCGTAGCCCGCCAATCAGATGAAATCGAAATAGGGTCTGCCTTGCCTTCGCCTTTTCCAATATGTATATTCAGTGTATGATCATCAGTTATTTGAACTCTTCTACGTATTTTAGACATGACACCTCTTGGGTTATTGTATGTACCGGCAGGGGCGGACTGGCCCGCCTGTGCGCCTGTGCATGCACAGGCGGGCCCCCACTTCCAAAAAAAATAAATAAAACAAGATGAAAAAATATGTTAATGTAAAAGTGAACATAAAGGGTTTAAAAGAGTGTCAAGGGGGGGTGTGCAACCCCTATGATTTCTGTGACAAGGCTTTAGGGCCCCAGTTGCCTAAACTTGGGGGCCCCCATCCCCATGTCAGCTAGCTTTGTCCCTACAATTTCCCTCCACTTGGGTCCCATATTTGACATAAGCTGTGCCATATTCTACATTTCCTCCAGAGGGGCCCAATTTTGGCTTAAAAACTCAAAAATTCAGTAAAAATAGTGATTTATTTTTGTCAAAATTGGGGGCCCACAGTCCCAGGTGGCCAAAGTACCCAAAAATACAGGGAAGTCTAATAAATTAATTAGTAGGTCAAGACAAGAATGCTGAAGTTTAGCTGATTTAGAGGGCCCATCAGCTGAAGGGGTCCAAGCAGAGCCTTATATAAGGCTCTGGGTCCAAGTATAGTGCAAAGTGTAGTCAGAGGGCCCACCTGCACCTGTCATGATTTGTGGTCATCATGTCATGGCCGGCCCGGGATCATTATTTTGTTACCTTTACCAAATTTGACAATTTTATTGACAAGTGGTAAAAGTAAAGTTTCTATGACCACTGTCGTACTGTGACTATACGGCCCTACGCTTCCTAGAGCCTTCTTTATATAGCTGCATCCCCATGTAATACTTTAAGTATTTGTTTTTGAAATTCGGCAGATTTACTTTTTCCAGAATTGATCCCCATATGCTTGGAAAACGATACTATCCCAGAAAAATTCCTCGCCAAAATGGAGTTTTACTTTTTCCAAAATAGATCCCCAGATGCTTGGAAAACGGGTTTCCGGCTGGCGAATTTCAAAAAAATTCTGGGAGGAGAGCCCCCCTCAAAAAAATCGCGCCTTCGGCGCTCGGAACTTCGGGCTTCGTCCTCCGCGGTTGTTCGCGGTGTTTGTCTTTAAAGGGCCCCTTCAGTTACCCTGCACAGGGCCCTCTTCGGGGGCCCAGTCCGCCTATGTGTACCGGTACCAGTGCACTGAATATAATTAGTACCTGTATACACAGGTATCATAGTCATATGACCTGCTAGTATTTGCTGTAGTGTGGTTTTATATGAACTTCTAGCTTCATCAACTTTATCCCCAAACCCTAGTGTTAGTCCCCTTCTGTTAATCTGTATAACATTTGTGTTATGACAACTTAATGAAAAAATAAATATATATATCCCATTGGGTTTTATTGTCTTTACTTAAAACAAATTTTAAAGAATAATTACATGAAAAATGTGCATCATGGCGCTTTATTTCTTTTTTATTATTTATATTATAAAATTCCTGGGGTCTATGTTGTTTATGTTTATCTAAATCCGCCTTATCTTTAAACCATAAAATGCTGTCGGAGGTATTACAATTCATACAATTTTTGATTAAAAGTTGAAATTCACATTTGTTACACAGATTTACATAAGGGGATCTATCGATCTCCGTTAAGAAAAAACCACAACTGGCTCTACAGGCAGTGGTTTTACCCGAGCATTTTAAATAAAACTTCGCTAAATTTTTAGCTTTCCCAATGTAACCATTTACAAAAGTATAATGTTCATCCGAACGATGAGTCCCCCCCCCCCCCAGTTAGGATGGATATTTAATGATACTTTGGGCGTGTCTTCATCATATATTTGTGTAGATATGTTTTTATTATACGCCCACATTTTCATGTGGACGTATTATGTCGTCGCCCCTGTCCGTCCGTCCGGCCGGCCGTCCGTCCGTCCGTCGACAATTGTTTGTGGACTCTCTACAGGTCACAATTCTTGTCGGATTTTGACGAAACTTGAAATATAGGTTTATCCCCAAAAGATCTCGGTTGCTTTCGATATTGGCATGTATCGGATCAAAACTTCATGGATTATGGCCCCTGATTGTACGAAAAATCTAGTTTTTAGCTTGTGGATCCTATAGAGGTCACAATTTTGAACCGATTTTGATGAAACTTGAAATACATGTTTATAACCCAAAGATCTTCGTTCTTTCCATATTTGCGCCTATCGGAAGGTAATTTCCTGAATTATGGCCCCTGATTGTCCGAAAAAACACCTATTTTAGCTCGTGGTACCTCTGGAGGTGACAATTATTATCTGATTTGAATACGCCCACATTTTCGAGAGATGGTTAGAGAACAAGCAAAATCGAAAGTGATTTTTCCTACAATCAAAGGCTATAATTCGATTATATCACCGTTACACCCTAAGGAAGGTTGAGTTCAAATTTCGGAAAATTCGGACCAAAATTACCATACAAAATGGCCGCCGTTCGTACCGGCATACTGTTAAAAAATGGTATATTAACGTTGTGGACCCTGTAGAGATCACAATTTTAATTCGATTTTGATGAAAGTTGAAATGCATGGTTATAACCATAAGATCTTGGTTCCTTTCGATATTTGCGCATATCGGATCGTAACTTCCTGAATTATGGCCCCTGATTATACGCAAAATCGCCTTTGTTTAGCCTGTGGTCCCTCTGGAGGTCACAATTATTATCCGATTTGAAAAACCGTTCGATGATATCACCGTTACACCCTAAGGAAGGTTGAGTTCGGAAAATTCGGACCAAAATTACCATACAAAATGACCGCCGTTCGTACCCGAATACTGTTAAAAAATGGTATATCAAGGTTGTGGACCCTGTAGAGATCACAATTTTAATTCGATTTTGATGAAACTTAAAATGCATGGTTATAACCCAACGATCTAGGTTCCTTTCGATATTTGCGCATATCTGATCGTAACTTTCTGAATTATGGCCCCTGATTATACGCAACATCGCCTTCGTTTAGCTTGTGGTCCCTCTGGAGGTCACAATTATTATCTGATTTAAAAAATCGTTTGATTATATCATCGTTACGCCCTAAGGAAGGTTGAGTTCGGAAAAATTGGACCAAAATTGCCATACAAAATGGCCGCCATTCGTACGTGAATACGTTATATCAAGGTTGTGGACCCAGTATAGGTCACAATTTTGATTCAATTTTGATGAAACTTGAAAAGCATGGTTATAACCCAAAGATCTTGGTTGCTTTTGTTATTTTTACATATCAGATCATAAATTCCTGAATTACGGCCCCTGATTGTTCGAAAAATCGCCTATGGTCCCTCTGGAGGTCACGATTATTATCCAATTTTAAAAAAAAACGCTTTACTCTATCACCGTTACACCATAGGGAAGGTTGAGTTTGAATATCAGGGAAATCGGACCATAATTGCCAGACAAAATGCCCGCCGTGTGTACGCTTATAGTGTTAAAATATGGTATATCAAGGTTGTGGACCCAGTATAGGTCACAATTTTAATTCGATTTTGATGAAACTTGAAATGCATGTTTATAACCTAAAGATCTTGATTCTTTTCGATATTTGCGCATATCAAATTGTAATTTAATGAATTATAGCCTTTGATTGTAGGAAAAATCACTTTCGATTTTGCTTGTTCTCTAACCATCTCTCGAAAATGTGGGCGTATGCTGCCTGGCAGTGCCAGCTTACTATCTTTATTTTTGTACTCAATCATGTGATCAAATTGGATACTATCGATAAATCTTTTTGTCTCAATGCCAGTATTTATTCTTTTCAAAAATATCCATTTTGATGAATTCCCATCAGTAAGCCAATTCAAACATTTTTTTTTATCTGTTAAAAAGTTATTAATATCAATATATTGAGAATTTATATTTTGCCAGAATTCAAAGTGCATCTCAGTTGATACTGATTTCGTTTCTTTATGAAAGAAAGATGAGGATCTTTTGAAATTAATTCTTGAATATGAGAAAGTTCATAACGTTTTAATAATAAATTGTCTCCCAAGATATCATTTATCCATTTCAAAGACTTTTCACTACTAATGAATTTTTTTATATTTTTTTGACAATCAATATCAGCAAACCTAATTGGCTACATTTAAACTTATTGAAACGATTTCCATTTGTTGATTCATATATCAGACGTATACATTGGTCTTTCGTGTTAAAAAAGAAGTTAAGTTTCCCTTGAAACAAATCTTTTATCTTGCTATCTTCATAGAGCCAGTTTAACAAGTCTTGCTTGTTTTTTATATTATTAATTTGAGGGGTATCATGTGAATTATTTATGTTCGAATTATTTATGTTAATATTTTTTGTATCTACTGACTCAATTTTGGTAATTTTACCTGATGAAGATTTCATTATTTTCTTTAGGGAGAGTCTAGAATGATGTCGAACATGTGCAGTTTTGATTTGGTCAAGGGAAACTTGACTTACAACTAGCCAGTTAATAACTACTAATCTTAAATGATCTGACCAATCTGACCAGTGGTGGATTAAGCTCCAAGGCCTGAGGCGGCAGTTGCTGGAGGGCCTACTTATAATTTCGGGTCAGGACCTGTTGAATCCCTGCCCCCCCCCCCCACTAAAATTCATTGTCTATGTGTTTTAAATCGTATCAGACGAGTCTGTAAAAAAATCATTACTGCAGCCTCACTGATATAATCCGCTACTGGGAGTCTGAATACACCCCCCCCCCCCGCCCACACCACCACCACTTGAATATGTTGGTGTGATGTTTTTATAGTTTAACAACCTCGTGAAATATGCCTTAAACTAAAACAGAAGACTGAAACTTTAAAAAAATTTAATAATAATGAACGGGCAGTGTTCAGTCTCCATCAAAGAGACAGTTTTAGCAAGTAAGTAAGTACAGCCGTAAAGGGGTGGTACTTTTTACCGCCAACCACCGCCGACTACCGCCGACCACCGCCGACCAATACTTTTTACCGCCGACTGTCGTTATATTACCGCCGACCAAATACTTTATACCGCCGACAGTCGTGAAATTACCCCCGACCAAATACTTTTTACCGCCGACCGCATTGTAATGACTTTCGAATTAATTTAATTACCACCGACCAAATACTTGTTACCGCCGATCAAATGCTTAATGATTACTTGTTACCGCCGACTATATATAATTGATTAAATTATTAGTGAAAAATAAATAGATTTTGTTAAATACACAGAGTTTGATAAAAACAAATATAGATTTTATTATATATAAATAATCGAATATGGCATGGTGTGTTTTGCAATGTGCAATTGACTGGATACCCCAGGGCCCGATTCCTAGAAAATTCTTAAGCACGTTCTTATGCTTAGATTTTAGTCGACTTTGCATTTAAGTAAACTTACCTTATTTTGTGTTCCCAGAAAATTCTTAAGAACGGCCTTGTGCTTCGATTTTAAGTAGACTTCATTGTAAGCACAAGAACGTTATTATGCGTCCCAAGAAAAAACTTAAGCACAACTTCGTTCTTAAACATAGCCAGTCTAAGCACAAGTCCCAAGCAAGGTATAGGGCTTGCTTACCAACCTTAAGTCTGTTTCTGCTTCAAAAAGATGGCTTACCGTAGAGTTATTCGACGGCATTTCCGACACCTTTTGATACCAAAGAGACAATTACAAGACAGGGAAAATTCTTCTCAAAAAGAAATTAAGAATGCTATAGAAAATTTTGCATCTAGGGCCTTATAGGCCTACCCTGAAAGTTGGTGAAACCAATTTATGTATTTGCCAATTAGTAAACAATAGGCTACAAAGACACAGGCTGATCAGGCGCTCTCACAATTATTCAGTTAGTTTGAAGGCCTATGTGTCTGCGTTTTTTTAAAATATATTTTGGCACATTTTATAATTATGTAGGCCTATACAGGGGACATGTCAATCAAAATCAACCACAATGAAGCAGACGACAAATTTATGACGTAATTCGCATACCAAAGTTATTAAAATTTTATAACGTTAAAGAGCATCGTAGTCTAAGTGTATGGTAAGCTTTACCAGTCACAATGTGCTTAGACTTGTACTTGACTAGTGCTTACGTAAGAATGGTCTTGAGAATTTTCTAGGGACGGTATTTTTATAAGATTCTTACGTAAGTAAAAGTGAAGTATGACTTTGTGCTTACTTTAAGAATTTTCTAGGAACCGGGCCCAGAAGGCTCCAGCTCTGTATGTGTGTGAATTTTCAATTAATTAATTTAAGATCTATCCTGTATTTGTCTGGAGATTATGAACTTTGTGGTCTCTATAAAGCGTATTCTATTTCCGAAAAAAAGTGGCGTTGTTTCAGCGAAGAGCAAAACGAAAAATGTGTAGAAGTGTTCGCACTAATAGAAGGTGGGCCTAATAAGCAGAAGCTGATATATTTGCTCTTCAATATCTAAACTTTTCTATTGTCCTTACATATCCTTCCATATATGTATGTTTTGGACAGTTGTACGGGATTACACCTCAAATAAAAGAATAACATTCTTGTTCAACTTGTTGTATTCTTTTTTATTTAAAAAAAAAACAAACGTAAATTGGTGGCTGCAGTGCCCGATTAACCTTTAGGCAGCGATTTCATTGAAGTGCAGAATTCGTTGACAATTTGAGAATTTAAAACATACTTTTTCTCTTATGTCCCACTTCGAAAGTCATTACAATGCGGTCGGCGGTAAAAAGTATTTGGTCGGCGGTAATTTCACGACGGTCGGCGGTAAAAAGTATTTGGTCGGCGGTAGTCGGCGGTAAAAAGCATTTGGTCGGCGGTAGTCGACGGTGGTCGGCGGTAGTCGGCGGTAAAAAGTACCACCGGTCGTAAAGTCTCAATTCATACAAACACCCCAATATAAATAGCGACATACGATATTTATAGAACAAAAGATCTGCGATATCATCTTCGGTGGAAGCGGACGTTAAACACTAAGAACAACATAATATTAGACACCACAAGTCACGTGATGCGTACAAATCCTTATGCGCAATTGTACCTTGAAACTCAGTCAACATGGATACAATTGCCGAAATGTTCTTGGCGTTATAAACACTTTTTAAGTGAATTCGAAATGTTTATCCCGCAAAGTGATTTTTCTATCATATTTCAAACATATATCGAGAATTATTTGATTTTGATTAACTAGATATTTCTATCACGTAGTACTGATAAACAAACCCACGTGTATTATATTCTAAAATTAGCACGGCGACATGCGCAGTTCGGTATTCCGACGATTTTACCCGTAGTCTTACGCAAAAGAGTTCCCTGTAATATCTGTATATACATTGTTAATTTGCAATTGTGACCCCATTTCTATTTCAATATGGTTATAGTATTAAATATTTTATAATTTATTTGTTTTAAATCGTATTGTTTATCATTGTCTATCTTCACCAAGAATCTTGGTGGCGTAGTCAATTGAGCCGACAGCAGAGATAAGTGTTGACTGCAAGGGAAGACAACTCTGTTTGGGAGATGGACTCAGACTAATAATTATTTGCCCATTGACTTCAATGTTAAATGTCTGTAACATCACTGGCTGTAGCTTTTTGCTCAACATTCTGTTGGTTCCAATATTTTTAGGCACAATGGGGACAACATTTGGCAATCTCGTCATCATAAACTTGTAGGGTTTTCATGGTTTAGATTTTTTGCTACAGGGATTTGAAGTTGACTGGGGTGAAAGTCTCACTTCCGATACATTTCATTGCTCCGCAGAAAGACATTTTACACCCCTATCCCTCCGCTGTAATATCACCAGTATTACCCAAAACTGCTATGAAATTGCAAATTTGATCCCTTTTCTCCTATTCTAGACCAAAAAGTCAACCCAAAATTGCAGGAAGAGGGGAGAAAAAAATTAAGGGAAAAAATGTCTATAAATAACTCCATCATGAAAAATAGGCAAATAATTACTAGTCTTAGTCCAGATTGTATTGGCTGGTGAGAGGTCTTATTGTCTGGGGTAGAAATTGTCTGCCAGTTTGAACTCGGCGCACTAGATGGTCTGAGTCCAGTATTGTCGACGCATATTATTGAGTCTGTTTTTAACTTTGGGTTAGGATTATAATACTTATAATAACTACGTTCATGTAAGACTCAATTTGGATCCAATGGCAATAACCTGTAACCGTCATCTCTATAATATGACGTCAAAATCTCACTACTAATAGACTCGAATGACAAGACGTAGACAAAGTAAATTTCTAAGACTGGTAATCCGGGTCTAACTTAGCATGAATTTATAAGGTTCCGCATATATATTTTTTGGGGAGTTGACCATATATAAATTTGGAGTTTAGCATCAAGTCTAAGTTTACATGTCAAATATATATTTTACGGTGGCTGATTAAGGACACGCAAAAAAATTAAAATATCTCGAGCGAAGAAGCGGACCCCACCCCCCTCCCTCCCCCACACACTCCACTCAATGCTCATCACCATCTCTAAACATTTCCCGTTATATTTACACCTATCCAAGTATATCGCAATCAATAATTCCTCTAATCTGGAAGCAAGGTTATTTATTTCACGATATGTAGAAACTGATCATTGCCTAATTTCGGGGCCGGCGGAAGCAATTCTTGATTGTGGGAGGGGGGCGTTTATTCTAGGACCTTATAGGTGAGGGTTCAGGGGTCGCAATTCCCCTCCTCTCCTTACTCCGTCGGGCCTGCATTTACCATGGCGCAAGTGGTGCGATCGACGGGATTCTACACCCCTACCCCCAGCCTTCCGTTCCCCACACCTTGTTCTAGCTGTGGATTCACCGTCTCCACTTCCACGAACTCCCGAGATAATACAACCGAACACTTCTAAGCTGATGTTTTAACCTGTATGATGTTGTTCATTATTCCATGATAAACTTTCAGAATAGAGATTCATTGTTCGTTTTTACTGCTCATCCAAAGCTGTCGGGACGGAGCGGATACCCCCCCCCCCCATGCTCATCAAAACCACTAACTATTTCCCGTTATATTAACCCCCCCCCCCTTACAAAGTTGAGCGTATATTGTTATTATACGAATCAATAATTGTATATATCGTGGTTACGGAGTTTTGCTAGGAGAGATAAGAATTTCCTTAGGTTTGATCCAAGATTATTTATTTCATAATATGTAGGAACTGATCATTGCCTAATATACCCTGGCGCAAGTTGTGCGATCGTGTCGGGCATCTACACCTACCAAGGAGCTTTAACCTACCCACCCCTCCACCATCGCCTCGCCCCTCTTCACACCTTGTTCTAGCTGGGTAATATGCTTATTAAATTCAGAGTCCTTGCATGGGGAGAAAACCTAATGACATGGGGTAAAACCACAAGATTGAGAAGGAATATGTATCATCAAGTCACATATATACGCTCACAAGAGGAACACCCAGAACTACAATCCCGAGGCAGCTGGCCATATAAAGGCCTAGCTTGAAGCGCGACATCTCCTCAATAGATTAATTACACACACCTTAACTTGGAAGGGGATACCCCCACTCCATCCAAAATACATCAACACTAATACATATCTATCCCCTTCCAAGTTAATGAGATGCCTTATTAATCGTATGGTTTTACTCCTTCACCTTATTTTCCTTCCACAGCAAGGACCCCGAATTTAATAACATAAAGGTTTCCTGGCAGTTGGAACAAGTTGTGGGGAACGGCGGGGTAGGTCTGATGCGGAGTGGGAGTGGGGTACTAGTAAAGCCCACTTGCGTCAAGGTAAATTAGGCAATGATCAGTTCCTACATATATTATTATGAAATAAATAACCTTGGATGGGCTGTAAAAACGAACAAATGGATCTATATTCTGCAAGTAGTTTATTATTGAATAATGCACAAAATTATACAGCCTAAACATCGGTTAAGATGTGTTCGATTGTATTATCTCGAGCGCTCGACTCAGTATCTCGAGCGCTCGACTTAATTATCCCGAGTGCTCGACTTAACTATCTCGAGCGCTCGACTTAGTATCTCAAGCGCTCGGGCGCTCGAGATATTTTATTTTTTTTTTTTGCGTGTCCTTAATCAGCCACCGTAATATTTGGAGTTTAGCATCAATTTAAAGTTTACCAAAGAAATAAAACCAAGTTTGTCATATATATTTGGAGTTTATCATATATATTTGGAGTTTAGCATATATATTTGAAGTTTAGCATATATATTTGGAGTTGACAATAAAGTCGCAATCGGCGCCCCATAAGGATATTGAAAAAGTTTCCGTGTTTGTCAGAAATTTAAGAATTAAGAAATTTAGTCTAATTGTGTACTGCTGAGGTTTGTTAGAGTTTCCAAAACATGAGTGAACTGCATTTTGCCGTGTTTCTCTGACTTAACACAATATTAATCTGTTAAAAACCTCAAATTATTGCATTTCCCCTCTCGAGAAAGTAAAATCTATGTGTTTGCAGGGAAATTTCTCTGTCTTCATTTCATTTAGACTGGCTCACCCTTCCCATCCCACCCCTTTTCTTGAACATGATATTTGGATATTCAATTGAACATATATTGACTCCAAATTAATACTAATTGGATTTTGTCCTTGAACTGTAACCAGGCATTTTATTTTGCAAAAACAATAGTTACATATAAGATTTCAAGGATTTCTAAGCTTTTTGTTTATGGCCAAACATGTAGTCCTATGACATTTTTTCCGAATGAGTCCACACCCCAAAATGGATATGTTGTAGATGTGTCTTTTGCAGCCTAATGTTTTACATTTTGGATGTAAATCTATTATTTGTGGTCATCTTTTAAAATGTGGCACTTACAGAACAATAAAATATTAATTAGTAGCCTTTGCATACTCCTTTTATGCTATGAATTATGTCAAAACTCCCTTTTCCCACCTCATTTTGTCAGGAAAATGATTTAAAAATTAAAAAAACTTGCTTCCACAAAATATTTACACTATGTAATTTCAAGGATATCTCTGATTTTTAAAGTGTTTTAAATACTGAAATATTCTCTTTTTTAAAAAAAAAGGGGGGGGGGTGACCCTTTTATTACAGTGGCTGGTTATTACCTGAATAAAGCATTTGTTTTACATTTATGAATCCATATTTTATTAAATGATTCATATTTCTTACAAGTACACGTGTTTGTATGCATGAGCTTGGATTAAGGGGGGACAGGGGGGAGGGGCAGGTCCACCCCATTAGAATCGGAAGTGGGGGACAAATGCGGCTCTGTCCCCCCTCCCCCATGATTTTGATCGCTAGTGAAAATTTTGATTTAATCTACTTAGCAAAATAAAATGCCCGAAATCTAATAAAACACCAATTTTACGGGTTGGAATAGCAGTAACACGCGTATGCGGCTGTCAAATATTCCAAAATGTTCTTGCGGGTTCCATACAAGGTCAGCTTCTCTTCTTCGCCTCTCAAAGAAAAACCGAAGCCGCTGTCTGTAATTTACAGTGTAAACCTGATTTTTTTTTTCGGGCGTTTCTAGTTTTACTTCCCTAACTGTCATCGGACCTTAATAAAACACTCATTTTACTTTTCTTTTAATTGAATACCACGAGTTCGTACTGAGTTGACTAAGGATTAAAACATTTTGTCTGGAGCCACTCTATTTTGTGCGACATTTTCGGCCACCATTTATCATTTGTCAAATATTAGACTTTTTGCGGATGATACTAGCACTTATCTTAAAATTAATGACCCAACCGCATGCGCGACTGTCTTAAATGGTGATCTTGTTCTTTAACCCGCTGAAAACTGAATCACTTGCACTGACTACTAAACGAGACCCACTGTTACCTACACTAAATTTAGACGGAATTCCTATTAAAGAAGTTTATCAACACAAACATTTGGGATTGACTTTTCAGAAAAAACTGCAAATGGGACACATCAATGAATCTTACTACCGAATTTTATCAATATACATAATCTTTTATACGGTGCACACAGCAGTCATATTTCGTCAGACATCTTTGAAAAGGTCCATATGTTTTTTGACATTAGCAGAAGGTTTTGAGATCATCTATATCGACCAAAATGCGAACATGAACAACTGCGTGCCAATGTGTAAATATGTATTATATCAAATGTTGTAGATTAAGTATTCATTTTATTGTTTTATTGTTTACTCACTTATTTATTTTACATATTCAATAATTCTTTATTTAGGAGAGGGGTCATAAAGCTGTGCCTGTTCCTCGATCCTCACGTGACATTACCGGTGATGACGTAGTATGATGTATTCAAGCCATTCTTTATTAAGACAGCGAGGTGGACAGATGTGTTCTTGTTTCATTAAACGGTAAAAGATTTTATTTTTACTTAAAAATACCTTGGTGGTATATTGTTTTTGGCTTAGGTAGCCAATAGCCTTGGTGGCTTATTAATTTTTGCCTTGGTGGCCTATTAATTTTTTGCCTTGGTGGCTTTTTAATTTTGGCTTAGGTAACTAATAGCCTTGGTGGCATATTGATTTTGGCTTAGGTAGCCAATACCTTGGTGGTATTCACCTTTTTTAAATAGGAAAGTGAAATTATTTATGCAGCAAAATTAGTAATTTTTAGTGGAGAAACTTATTGGTGAATGTTATTTCTAGCAGTGGTAGATCTACTAAGTGTCTCATGCCATGTGTGTGTAAATTGTGTACACACTTGATTGTGGATAAGTAGGTCACCGCACGTGTTTGTATTGAATGATGTTGTGACAATGTGGCGTGATCCCTTAGTCCCATTTTTCTCATTAGTTTTGTTGTTTAGATGATCGGTGTAACGATTTGTATGTTTCTAGATAGGATCTTTCTTACCACTGACCCGTGGGCCACTGATGCCTTTAGTGGATTTCTTATTCACGTGGGTCGGGGGTGGGGGAGTTCTGTCTCCTTGTGTAATTTGGTCTGGTTTAGTTATAATTACAAATGTTTTATATCATGAAATTTATTATCACTTCAGCGAAAGAATTTACAGTATCGTGTTTATGTGTAGCAGAATTGGAGACAATATTCACTAACGATCTTACTTTCATTTCCGCCAGAGCTGAACCGATATGGATTACACTGGGGACAGTGCTCCCCCATCACCTGACTGCTTAACAAAGATTATATTATTTATGTTTATAATTATTATTTTTTGATTTATTTGCGATGAAATAAAGAAATTTTTATGAGGTTTTAATATTTTATTTTGAGTATTGGGAATAGAGGGTAATGAATGATATGCTGGCCTAATGTGTTTGAAGGGGGTTCGGGAGATAGAATATGTTATCGCATTATTGCTCCCCAATACTTAATACTTCTGGAAACTGGAGGAATTGACATGCTGAGGATTGGTGCAGATCCTCACGTGACATTTCCGGTGATGACGTAGTATGATGTATTCAAGCCATTCTTTATTAAGACAGCGAGGGAGGTAGTCAGTAGTACTAGTGGACATGAGATATGAACACTGTCCCTCGTTTTAGTAGATTTTCCCCACCCAATCCCACCCACAGTCTTTCAGTTGTGTTGATCCTCTTGCATTCAGATTTATCGCATTATTGCTCCCCAATACTTAATACTTCTGGAAACTGGAGGAATTGACATGCTGAGGATTGGTGCAAATCCTTTTTCAATATCTGAATAAAATATTGTTTAAAAAAAAAATGCAACTGCAACAGTCTGATTGGATGGTTGTAATATTCATAGCGGGATTTCGGTTTCAAAACCATTGGATACGTTTTGAGTTGCTTACACAGGCTAGAATATAGAAGAAAACGCATTTGCGGTGGTTGAATTTTCCCCTGGAGGGTGAGACCCCCCATATCCCGGTACGATTGGTTGGTTGTTTAGAATTCGGGTCAGCCAGGTAGGCTATATTGGACCAAATTGAAGTTGTTGTATTCGCATTCTGGAATAGCAGGTAAACGCGTTTGGGGCAGTTAAATTTTCAACATTTTCTTCCAACGGTCCCGTTTTCATGGACTGTAAACGATTGATTGGAATTCGAGGTAGCCACCTTAATTAGGGTATATTAAACCATTTTGAAGTTGCTTTGTTCACGGGTTGAAATAGCAGGAAAACGCGTTCGTAGCCGTCAAATATTTCAAAATTTTCCTGTGGGGGCAACATACAGGGTAAGCTCCGCTTTTTCGCCTCTCGAGGAAGATCGGCGCCTCTGTCTTTAAACCCATATTTTTTTCGGGCATTTCGGGTTCTGTCCCTCTAACCAGGGCCGGATTAACCACGGGGCACAGGCCCCAGGGCCTTCCACAAAGAATCTTAGTTGCGTCCAGCTACCTCCTCTAGAAATGCCACCATTTCATAACACTCGCATTTATCACCAGGGCCGGATTTAACCAACACAAGCCCCCCCCCCCCACAAAAAAAATCTCAGTTGCGTCCAGCGTCCTCTAGATTAGGGGCCCCCACAAAAAATCTCAGTTGCGTCCAGCCCCCTCCTCTAGAACTGCCATCATTTCATAGCACTCGCATCGATTGGTTCACTGAAATAACGCCAGAATGCGCTTATTTTGTGGCAGAATTTTTTTTTCTGGGGGAGGTACTTCTAAATGGCTCCACACAAGTGCCTGAAATGCCAGGAAACCAATTTCTAAACATTTCCAGAAAAATAAGGCGCTCCCACCCAAAAATGACAACCTTTCATATATAAAATAATACTTGATTATGATCACATAGTGATGCTCCTAAGGCACTGATGAGTCGGTCGGTTTTAATGGCGCCTGTACACCTGATCCAAACTTTCTTATTAATCTCTAATGTGGAGGCTATCGGGCGCCAACACAGGCGCGGACGCAAGGTGCGGACACCAGTAGCAAATGCCTCTTCCAAAAAATTTGCCGCCATATAAAATACAAAATTGCTGCTCAGATATCACCCCAATGGTAGAAAAACGTGTTTCCTGCATCGTTATTTATCAAAATTTTCTGACCCTTCACGTGACATTAAAGGGTTCGTTTTGTTCGCCTTTATTCACTTGACACGACCTTGTTGGTCTTTGGGGGCGCCGCCACCAAATTACATGATTAGAGATTTTCGTTCTGGTCGCCCTATCCACGTCGCCTTATGGTGTTTCGGACTAGTCCTAGTTTAGAGGATAAGAAGTTTCTCATTTTGGTGTGCTTAACATCAAAATGAGAAATAGCGCTGCCGTAATTGACACACGGGGGCGACGTTGATTGCAGCTCCAAGTGGGTGGGAAACGCGTTGGTGAGGGGCTTCCGGACCCCCACATACACACACGCACCGTGTCGCACTCAGTAACTCTGCTACACCCCCACTTTTACAAATTGCACATACGGTCCTGCCCAAGACCCCCGTTGCGGGCCTTCGCGCCTTCGGCGCTCGCGGTCGGTGATCAGGGGCCCCCCACATGTTCCAGGCCCAAGGGCCCCCACCATGGTTAATCCCACGTTGCCTCAAACTGTCATCGATCCCGTACGCCAATGTCCTAACACTGGTAAACTATTCGTAATTATAATTCTGATTTGGTAATGAAAGGTTCCAGGGGTCGCCCCCCCCCCCCTGAATGTTATGACAAATCCGCGCCCTTGTTTGTATGTATGTATATAAATCAGGGATAGAAGAACATGGCTATTACAGTTACCTTCAATGCAACCAATTTGAAGCTTGTCTTCTTGTATACTGGCCAAGGTTTCTAGAAATAAATGCCTTCCAACTCAGACTTTCCAAGAAATATGGACATATTGGCATTTTGAGACATACAAAGTGTAAAAAATGGGCCATTTGTAGAAAAGGGTAAAAAAAAATCAATTTTTGACAAATATTCCAAAATTTTGAATAATTTGGATAAGACCTGTTTCAGTCTCTATAAATCTTTTTGCGGAACTTACATTTTGACAAAATTAAGAAAGAATCGTCCATTCTAGACCAAAAGGCCCATGGACCTGAGCTGCAACCTGGTATACAAAACCGTGTCAGTAGCCTACATGACTTTAAAGGGTCGCGATTTCTTCTGTAACTTTTTTTCTTTCATTCTGTATTATAATAATTTTGCAAAAAAAAATGTGAAGCTAAAAAGAATTTTTTTTTATGATATATTATGAACTTTAAAACAATATAGGATGAAGACCACCAACAAATTTCGTCTATTTATAGCAATTCTCTCTCCGTGTCTTTTCTGCCCATTTTGTTGATTTTTTGGTCTAGAATGGACGACGAGGTTTTGAATTAATATTTTCTGCCAGATTTTGTTAAATATTCATGATTTTGAGGCGAAAGGATAACTGAGTTATCAGGTTGGTTACGGTAATATGTACGGCAACAAGTTACATGTTCTGGGTATGTGTATCTCAAAATTTTTGTGGTCATCATCATACAAATTTTGGTGCAAATACATGATCATGATCATCATGATTTTGTTCCTCTGTGTATAGCGAAAAGCATTCAGCTCAACAAAAATTTGGGGAAAAGTTGGAGGTGGGCAAAGAGGCCTGAATTAACATTGAAGTCAATGGAAAAACTAATGGTGGTCTGAATCCAGGTAGAAAATTACTAGTTTGAGTAACCTCCCTTTCATTACTCTTGAACCATTTTATCCAATCAAATTGAAGTGCTTAACACTTTTCATTCTAAAATGGCTGCCTTTGATGAATAATTTTTAGTATTTTAGAGTGGAGAAACTTATATATTTTCTGAATATATCTTTGAACACAGATAGCTTAAACAAGGTAGATAAGAACATATACTACAAGTGCCCGACCATAGAAAGAGGTGACCCCCAAAAATGTACTAAACTCAAACTGGGGTGTTATTTTTAGTTTTTTCCCTCGCTCTGCTCTCACTCACACTGTGACACTGCCACTGGTTAGTGGCTCTTCTACAAAACAAAACAACTTGAACACTGTACACTACACTAATACACTAAACTAGATTCTACAGTCTACTGCGAACTCTAGTCTTTCTGTTTCTTCCTTCTTCAGTTCTTGGCTCGATTTGGAACAGCAAACATAACATCGCGAGATTTGTAGTCTCTTAGTTAGTAGTCTTAGTCTTAAAACCTCAAATCATTATTTGTTTCAATCATTTGGAATAAAACAGTCACAGTGCTGGTCTGAGTGGATAAATTGTTTTGTGAGTTTCATAAATAAGGCTGTGTTTATATCATTATCATAATCATATAATGAATAATAATAATCATAATATATATGGGAGCTGGCTGAAAGAAAGTACGGTACTAATTAGGTCTCATTATTCAATTACTTTACACTCGCCCTGTGTATGTTCAGCCCCAGTCAATTTTACTGGGCAACTTTTTACTTGCACATCGAATTACCCCAAAACACCTAATAATAACTCTATTCAGATTACAAAATGTCGACTTCAGAAACACAAAATAACAATTTAGTTGAATTTAAAGGAGGATCGCTAATATTTAGGACCTAGGAATTGACCCTAATGGGTCGCGAGGCATATATAATAATATAATCTTATTGTGTATAAACTGATTTACATTTAATTGTTTCCGATATTCAAAATTAAAGTATATAGACAAAATAATTTTTTTATCATTGGTACGGTAAGGGTATACAAATCTTGTACGGTACCATAGTGCATTTCAGGGTCATTTGTAACAAGAAAGACACTAGACAATAGACATATTCCACAATGTCAAATGGCAACGTCATAACTTATTTGGAGAGCATGCGCAATATACTAGAATAACCAGGCGCTTAAAATTTCTATTCGATTTAGACTCCTGTCGTATTTTGCTGGACATAACTGATTTGAAATAAGAGTCAAACACAAAACAGAAACATTGAATGTAATTTGAAAATCAGTTCGTATACAATCAGATTGCATTATTACATGTATATCGTTGCAACTCGTGTGTCATTTTTTAATTCTGAAATATTAGCGATTTAGCCCCTTTAAGAAGCCTTGTTGCCAGATCAGAGTTTCAAGCTCACTCGCCTGAAGGTAAATAACAAAACTCATCTAAGTCTCAACCCTCTGTATTTCGAGATAAGTGATGGTTCTAGATAAGCTTATAGTTCCACATAGCAATGCCTAACGCAAATTGTATCGGGCATTAATATGCTTAATTTACAATATTTTTCATATAAACAACGATTGATTATCGTTATTTATAATATTTTTGCCACATCCAAATACAATTAAGCATATGGCTAAGGAGTGATAAGTAATTTGATTGGTCAAGACTTTCGAACATAACAACTCTACTTTTAATTGAGGTAGATTGTTTAAACTTGATGTATGTTCATTAGGGGAATGTCTTGACTGAGTTCAATGATTAACATTTTGAGCTATTATTAAGCTAAGAAATTTCATTGGTAAATGTTTTGGAACAAAATAACTTTGATTGATAGATAGGGATGAAACTTAGTGTATAGTCAGTTTGATTGCTTGATACCTTTAAAAAAGAATAAATGTGCGATCAATTAATATGTGCCATCTTTTTATTTCGTATTTTTGCAGCTGGGACATCAGCCTCACTCTTGAATTGCAACCCATGTGTGTCCATTTCTAGTTGCCAAAGAATAGAGAATTAGCTCCTTAAACCAAAAAGATATTATACTATGGGTTTACTATTATTTCATATTGTAGGTTGTGACAAATTTTCGTGAATCGAATTAAGGTGATAGCCTTGTCCTGGTATTGGAAATTTGGCAGAGCTGCTGAGAGTAGTACATTATCATCATGCCACCAAACAACAATCTCGCAGTATGGGGTAATGAGAAGACCATGAATCTGAATAATTTGATTTTAACCAACATTCAGTCATCTCCATATTTTAAGATCAATTTGTTTAATTTAAAGACATATCATGAAGTGATAGATGAAATATATTATAAGGTGGGTATGTGAAAGCTTTGAAATTTAGTCTTGAATGAACATCGAGAATAAAGTTTAGGTCAAATGATTTTTCAAACCTTCAAGTATTTGATGAAAATTATTTATTAAAGTGCAGCTGATCAGATGTGATTCACATGAGAATGAAATCCAATAGTCCCGTCAATTAATGATTTTGACCCCATCAATGTACAAGAAAACCCTAAACTTCAACAAATCTTGTGGACGCTCCAGAGGCTAAAGTTAATTTCTGATTGTCTTTAAATTTATACACAGTGTTGAAGGCCATAAGATGAACAAGCATATTGATTACTGTCAGAGTCATGGCCTTTGATCACTTCAAAATATCTTGTGGACGCTCTAGAGGCCAAAGTTAATATCCTATTGACTTTAAATTTATAGACAGCGTTTAAGGTCATGAAACGAAGATGCCTATTAATTTCTGGTAATTACTGCCAGAGTTGTGGCCCTTGATTACGTCAAAATATCTTGTGGATGCTCTAGAGGCTAAAGTTATCAACCGATTGATTTCAGATTAATACACAGAGTTTAAGGTCTTGGGATGAAGATTCCTATTGATTTCAGATAACTACTTCCAGGGTTATAGACCTGATCACAGCAAAATTTCTTGTGGATGCTCTAGAGTAGTCTAGAGGCTAAAAATCAACCAATTGACTTCAGATCGATACACAAAGTTTGAGCTCTTGAGACGAACAACAAGTTATTCATTTTCAATGAATTTTGATAACTTGAACAGCTAAATCCATGATATTAAATGTTTCGTATACTAAAGTAAACGTTGGCATGGGGAAGAACTTTATGAAAACTAAACAAATTCTAATGATTTTCTGATAATTACTTGATGAGTTGTTACTCTCAATCAGATTTTTGTGATTATAAATTTTTTCATTACCGAAAAAAGTAAAAATATGTGACAACTCTTGTTGACAGCAAGGAAGATTTAGCTGCTATGGGCGTATGTTTCATTCCCTGGCAACCTATCTTTTCATAAATTTACTGGACTACAATGCAATTAATAAGCTTAAAATGTCAATGATTTTAATGCAAACTATTACACACTGTGGAATAGTTATTGCAAAGTGCCCCCTACATGTATTTGAAGATCTTTTAGTCCTTTGTGTGTGATTTGTTATATCTATCTGCATGCTAATTTGTTGCTGAATTTTTGATATTAGGTACAACATTTAGAACCATGGGAGAAAGGTAGTAGAAAGACAGCTGGTCAAACAGGAATGTGTGGAGGGGTAAGTTACATTTTTACCAGGGATTGACATTTGAAAAATGCAGGTTCTCTAAAAATTGCTCTCCTGGTCAAGTTAAGGAGGATTGTGAGATAGTCATATTTTATTATTTATATATAATTGAAGAAATTTCAAAATTGTAAAGTGAACAAACGTATTCAGCACATTGTCATTGCCGTAAAATCTTCTGATTACAAGTACATGTTCTTTCATCCACATAATGATCAATAGAATCAAGACATTAAATCATTGATTGAGTACTGCAGATATATATTCCATTTGATTTTAAGGACATTCTTTGTTTTTGAGGTATCATTAATATAATTAATGTCAAAAAGCTTTTTCACTGAAACTCGGGTACATGTATCATTAAATCTTGTGTATCTAGAACTAATTTCTTTCACATTCGTTTAATGTCAAATCTTTGTTAAAAAATTCATAAAAGCTGTTTAAATTCGGTGCCCAGAAGCAAAGTCACAGTAAAAAAAGTCACAAATTTTCCTAGATAAAAAAACACATCTCAAATTTAATAACAATATAAACAATAACATACATATTTGACCTTTCATTACACAGATGTAACTATACTGTTTAAGTCTTATGAATTTGAGATATAATTAAAAAAAACTGTGACCTTTTTTCCTTTGTTTTTTTTACCTAGGCAAATTTGTTACTTTTTTCCCTAGATTATTAAAATCACCATAAATCATTTAATTTGTACTTCTGTCTAGTTTAAAGCTGACCATTCAATTTTGATAATGAGTGTCCAATTTACAAGTGTTTTATTTCTCAATCACTGTTAAAAAATAAACAGCCCAACTGATTAATGATGTATAATGATTAATTTTGAACAGTGGTCAGGAAATTAAACACTTGTAAATTGGACGCTCATTATCAAAATTAATCAGTCAACTTTAAACTGGACACAAGTACAAATTAGATGATGTTTGGTGATTTTAAAGGATTTTTACGATTTTTTGAACAGAGATCTGATATTAAACAAATGTGAAAGAAATTAGTGTTAGATACACAAGATTAAATGATACCTGGATTACGGAGTTGACAGATGGCATTCGTAATCGAAACAATAAGATGGGTTATCGAAATTGCAATCTCACTCTGATTGCTGACATTCAGTTAAAGGTACCGGTAGCTACCTGATTTTCATGCGACAACTCTTGTTTACTGCCCGTACAATTAAGCTGCCTGGCAATCTATCTTTAAATCTACTTTTGTTTTGTTTTGATTTCTATCGCTGGTGTTAATTATTCCACATAAAAAAGGTCAAACGGTCAATTCGACAGACCATTTGATTGACTAATCCCTCATTTCAAGCAGAACACTAGTTAAATAACAGGTCTTTCAAATCCAAGAGTAGTAAAGACAAGTAAAAACGAGATTTTGAACTATAAAAAAAAGAAAAGGGTGGATCTGGTAAATGCACTAATTGCTTAGGTTGTTTTCAGTTGTCACAGGGCCTATTTAAAAAAACAATGGCACCTTATATGGATCTAAGGCATGATACAGCATTTTAAATTCACTCTTAAATATTCCAGTCAAAAATTTCAAATCTATAACAATGCAAGAGGATAATTCAGTGATTACGATTATGCCAGTCACATGTTAATTGGACCAATACATACACACTTGTCAACTAGTGGTGTGTACTGTGTATTGTATACAGTACAACCGTCGCGACTCTTTGATCAAACTCGATTATCGTGTTGTTTTTTGTTGAAAATTTCTACGATAACTAGGGCTGTAACGATTCATCGATGAATCGATGAACCGCGATGTTTAAAAAATCCACAATGCACGATATAAACAATGGTCGCATCGCGATTCGTTATCCAAATAATAATTTTACAAAAATAGACTGAAATTCTGACAGGCCTTGCTTTTTTAGGTGCGCGCTCGCGCATCTAAATGTCATGTCAGGCGTGTTCATATTTAGGGTCCTTTTGAATCCGAGAGCCATCAAATAACAATGAATCTCGATCATGTGTCGTCATTTATGACTTGTTGATATAAGCAGCCCATACATTCGGAATTCTTCGGTTACCGCGGGCTGAATAACTGGGCCGCTTATATCAATATCAAGTAATATGACCGATCGCCTCTCGCTGCAGCAACATGGCTGCACAGATGAATTATTATGTTTATTCGGTAAATCACGGACCTTATAAATGATAAATCTTGTTTCCATGAATGATAATTGTGTCATCTTCTTGGTGAAAATACCTTGACAACTTCATATCTCATCTAAACTCGCCTACAGAGATCTCTTTCATCGCAGCAAAAATGGCTGCATTTTTATTGTTTTAGACTTATAATGAATACACCAAATTGAAGTCGCACGATCGACAAAAGCAATATTGAGATGAATGAGATCGAAATCCCCCTTAACATAAGTCACATAAAAAGTATGGAATTTTTAGGATTTTCTGTTAAGAATGACAGCAAATAAATCTGGTCAGTTGACCTAGCTAGAAAACACCACATTTATATAGAGTAAAACATACAAGTAGACCTTTGAATTTTCACAGAGAAAGACTGTCAAAATTTAACAGCATTTTTTATATTTATTTTCTATATCGCGATACAAATCGTATCGTAGGCAATGAATCATGATGCGCATTGTATCGTGACCTGGCGTATCGTTGCAGCCCTAACGATAAGCCCACGGTATTGCCACGATAAATAACTCGGTGTAGCAGTCTCTATCGTGTGCCACGATAGTCACCGGACACGATAGGCCTCGGTGTTATTTGGTATGTAAAATTAACGATATTCATCAGTCATAAACAATTGATGCCAAAAAGATATACTGCCATGATATTAACAAACTGCCACGATATTTGAAATGTTACATGCAAAATTAACGGTTATATTTGTCATAAACAATCGATGACAAAATGATATACCGCCACGATGTTATGAATGTTGAATATTTTCGTTAATAATACGGACGCGTTAAGTAAAGGTATATAGTAAGAACACGCGTGATCACATATTCTGCACGATATATGCCGTTTCATTTTCATCCGGTCATGTAAAGCTGCAGGTCTAGTACATTTTGAAGGACAGTATGCATAAGACTATACATGTTCAGATATTTAAGCTGTGTTCAAATTGTTTTGCATGTATACTGTATTAAGAAGGCATAGTTAAGAAATTCTCTCGAATCACGGCAAAGATAGACGTTTATATTGCAAACTATAACGGTACATGTAGTTAGGTTACCGGTCTTACAAATAAAAATAAGACAAATAGAACTTGCAACGGGAGGTGAAAGCGCTTTCAAATCAGACATAAGATCGTACTTACCGTAAATTTGACATGAACGCAAACACAAGTCTCCGATGTCAGAGAATATTAGTAAATTATAACCGCTATCAAATCAACACAAAAAACCAAGGCACTCATTTTATTTTAGAAAAGAATAACTATTTTTCGATGAAGAGCCAATTCCACTTGAACCCGAACTCAATGGTAAACTGTCAACTTGTATGTGTTGTCACTCTCGAGCAGATTTCTGTGAATAACAGAAATGTCCCGTGTATCAAAGAATATAAACGCACGTAGCCACTCTTTCGTGTTTTAATGCGAACTCACTTTATCTAAAAGCGGCTCCGGCGCTATTTAAGGAATTATGTTTGACCCAATATTAACCATCGCCAGTTTTTTCTAAATCATGGGATAAAGTCAATTAACAAACAATACGGGTCTACTTGTGTACATACAACATGTACGTAATTGTACTCAATCAGTGAAATTACTTTTTAACCTTTGTTGATCACCACGTCTTGTATCTACTGTTAAATTTACTCAATCTGCTAAAATCACACCTGTATTCGGTTCATTATTTGCTGTTAATCAAAATATAAATCGCGTAATGACACGTGGTGTGTATTTGTTTGTTTTTTAACATTATAAACAACAACTTGTGCGATAAGTAATAATGCAGCAGATATTAATATATGATCAGTAGTGTGGTTTACAATACCATTGTTTTAAGTATGGCGCCATTGTGGTGGGTTGGGAGAACACTGTCTCGAGAAAATCGTGCAGTCGGCTATTTTTACATTTGTAATACCGACAGTTCAAAGAAGCATTGACAACTTAAGGTCCTTTGAAGCCAATCATATACAAATTAAATGATTGTGTTCTGTACTAACAACACTCTCAGCAATGTAAATTATATGAGAGGTGATATTATTAATCATCGCCGAATATTTTGGATCATGTTTGCTTGTTTGTAGACGAGTTTACGGACACCCATTAAATATATGAATGCAACATACAAACATCTGACCGTATTCATGCAATAGACCATAATTATCGATTTTTACCGTAAAACAGTAATCACAATTTCTCGTTATATATTGGTATTTCATGTAGGGATGGGGCAGGAGTGTCCAGCCAAATAAAAAAAAAAGTGAAACGTTGACGAAAAAGTTTGTCGTCAGTTATATTTGGTGCAGTCCCCCTGCACTTACTATTGTAAGTGTTAAGTTGTTTTCTTTATTTTGACATTCTGCTAACTGTGAAAATGTTTGAATAATAAATACGGGTTATTTTACAAGACATCTCTTTTGAGAATTTCCCGTACGTTTCAATTAAATGTCAAACCTTTTTAAGTAGTTATTTTTCTACTGACAATTTACAATACAAGTCGCTCTGTCAAGATGATTACAGCAGAGTAACAGAGTGTTGTAAAATGGGCGTCTATGAAACCTTGATTGACAGTATGCCCAACCTCTTGGGGCATCGGACTGGCACATGTACATGTATTCAGCAAAGTGGGCTTCATATCAGGTGACGAAGACATTTAAATCATTTGTGATTTAAACCAGAAAAGATATATTTTTAGTTGAGGTGTGATTTACCAATAATACCGTATGAGTTATTTGTCAGTGTGTGAATTATTATTTTGATGGATAAAACTACGCCCCGGTAATACTATAATCGATTTGTTCGCATTTTATGATTTTTTCCGTAATATGAATGAATTTGTAATAGTCAATTGACGCAAGTCTTAAAAATATCGAACATATTAATGAAGCAATAGCCATAGCGTATTGGTATCTATAGACATATTCTGTTTAGAAGAAGAATGAACAGTACTTGGGTTTCAATGTGTTTAATTCTGTTTCTGATTTCGAACTAGCCATCAAATATTCGTGATTAATGGCAAAATGCCAACGTAGTAACTGAAGTGATACATATATTTATTTCACCTAAAATAAACGACGAGATGCATGTTTTAATTATAACACCGAGTCACAGAGGCAGTGCTATCGTTTCACTCGGTGTTCACTCGGTAAATCTTGGAATTCAACGATAAAAAACACGGTAATATTGTGTTTTATCAAAGAGGCTTGACGGGCGTACTGTAGATAATGTATATAGTATGTGTAGTGCCTGTGACATCACTAGCCAATCAACCAGATTCAGGTTGTAATTGAAAATTTGAAAATAGTTTTTGGCTATCTGATAATTAAACCTCAATAGCTAAATTAATTTTAATCAGATTGGTTTGAACTTGTCGTAAAATGGATATGTAATCATTGGCTATAAGTACATTCAATTAAGATTTTTGATCTTATGTGGTCTTTAAACTTAAGTTGTTGATGAATAATTTTTAATTCACAATTCATAACAGCTGAACAAAAAAAATGTCCATACATGAATTTTGCATGAAATGTCTATATTAATTTTTATGAAAATGGCATTAAATTTAGATTTTTCATCCATTTACATGAAGGGTATTTCTACAGTTGTTTTTTAATATCCGACTTTAAAATGCATTAACAACTTTATTGACCATTATGATGTGGGTTTTTATGATGTTATGACGTCAAACCTTAAAGGTCATTTATTAAGAGTTAAGGAACTCGGGGAGTCAATATTTACATATACAAAGTGCTACTAAAGGGTTAATTAAATTTTGTATCATTAAATTACTTGTTTATTCTAGGTACGAGGTGTTGGGGCTGGTGGTATTGTGTCCAGTGCTTACTGTCTTTTGTATAAACTCTATACATTAAAACTAACAAGAAAACAATTAGTAGGATTATTAACACATACAGATTCACCATATATCAGGGGTCTTGGCTTTATGTATATTAGGTACGTGTTATAAGGTGAGACTTATCAAATTTTACACTTCCAAATTAATGTTTTATGTATTTCTATAAAAGCAGCTTATTCAGTGACATGTCATTATAAAAGCGAAAGTAGTCTTTTATTAGTTCTTGAAAAATTATTAATAACAGTTTATGCGCCCACATATGTCTGTCTGTCTGTACGAAAAATCATGTTTTTTAGCTAGTGGACCCTATGAAGTTCACAATTTTATTCCGATTTAAAAAAACGTTTGAATATATCACCGTCACAATTTAATGACGATTCAGTTTGAATTTCGTGGAAAATGGACCAAAACTGCCTGACAAAATGGCCGCCCCTCGTACGCAAACAATGTTAAAATATGGTATATCAAAGTTGTGGACCCTCTTACTGGAACATTGGCATTGTTTAACTTGGCGTATGTAGCACTAATTTCTCTTCGTTTGAATATATCACCTTCACAATTAAATGACGATTGAGTGTGAATTTCGTGAAAAATGGACCAAAACTGCCTGACAAAATGGCTTCACCTCAAATGCAAACATATGGTATATCAAAGTTGTGGACCCTCTCACTGGAACATTGGTATCGTTTAACTTGGCCTATGAGGCACTAATTTCTCTTCTGTGTGGAATTATACATAACTATAGTTTAATTTCGGCTAACAGTATTCAATTTGTACTTGTGTCGAATTTAAATCATAGTGTTTAATTTTTATTACCAAGCATCTAATTAACTAGTGTTTAATTTGTTGACACAAGTTGGATTTAAGCGTCCCTCTTAATTATCAGGACTATTCAATAATTAGTTGGACCGTTTAATTTCCCAAACCGTGATTAAAATAAGTCACGGTGTCCAATTACGCAAGGTGTTCCATTTTGTTGTTAAACATCCAATTTCACGCGCGCTGTTCAGATATAACGATGTGTATAGTTGTGGGGCATCGTTCAGTTTTGCCACCGAATGTCTATTTTTATCGCACAATGGTAAATACTTGAATAAGTGTTAGTTTTAGTGTTGCGATATATGGTATATGATTTTAGAATTCATACAATGGTAGGTATGTGTATGTCTGTCATTGTCAGTGAATTAATTTTCAAGATCACTACGGTGAAACAGATGTGGGATTTTTAATGGGGGCAGGACGGTTCCAAAGCAAAACTTTCTTGCCTGTATATTCCGGACAGAAGTCATTGTTTCCCCTATAACGGACTATTTATCAATCTAATAACTGTGATTATGATTTTAATCTTCTTCATGTTAACAACATGGTTTCTGCATCGTCTCAAGTTTTAATCTCCTTTGTTGTGTTGGACAATAACCCGTAGAAATTAGTCATGGATAGTATATAATACCTCAAATGAACATACATTGTATCTGATACTTGTCTGTAATATATTTTTCGGTGGAAGCTGAATTTAAACAAAGATGTTTCACACACCCGCTTATAGTTCAGTAATTAAAATGAAAGTAGAAATCTTGCGAGAAATTAAGAGATGTATAGCATCTGTCGTTAGTAGAGAAATACTCTAAAAATAGACCACGCTAAAAATAGACCGTGAGGGTAGTACAATAGATTCTATTGCACTCTATTGAGCAATGATAATAGCTGATATCCGAGAAAAAATTCTATTTTGATGGCATATTGTCGGATTAATGATCATATTTTGAATGGGGTTTATGTCTTTAAATGTAACACACTATGGAATAACAATCACTGGTTTATTAACATGCAACGTTTAGCCGATGATACTCTCATCTTTATCAAGCAAATGATAACATATATTGTATGTGTGAAATAGCTTTATTTAACGTCCGCTTCCACCTAACTGATATCGCAGACAATTACATGTTATATATACAGAGTGAGAGTATTTACAATGTGATAAGTGGAATAATAATTAGATTTTTATAGATATATATGTACAAACAGAAGATTGAGGGACAAAACATGATATAACAGGTGCAGAAAATAAAGAGGTGCAAGTTGTGACAATCACAGACAAATGACACACAAGCTATGACAAAACAGACATGGACTTAAACGAACATTTAGACAGACATAGACATTTGACAAAACAGACATGAAACTGGACAAACATTTAAACATCATTTACATATCTATGGTCAATTTGATCGGTCTGTTTGAATGGCAGGGCGGTGCTACTCTTACTTGGGGCTTGTTGGTGAGTTTTGAGTTCTGGTCCATTCTTCCTTCCATTTGGGTATGTTGTCCGGTTTGGTGGCATTGTGTCTTTTTTTTATTTCAAATATTCATTCCTTTTGTTGTTGGTTCTTTGAAGGAAGAATCCAGCACCTGAAAAGAGAGAAAGAGAATGAATGAAATGGGTTTAGAAAATGAATGAAATGGGGTTTAACATCCTACTGTTATGCACTTAACCACAGCTAATTGAAGACGGGCATACGCCATACAGTGTGCTATGAGGGAAATTTTGCTCGGGCAGCGGCGCTACGGCCTACTCTTATATCGAATTCCAACTGCCAAGGGATCTTTTACGTGCACTCCAATGTGTACACTGGACCTCGGTTTTCCGTCCCATCCTATCGACTAGGCAGCTGTCCTTGTCAGCCCTCCTTCTGCATCACTGACAAGGGGAAATCACGTCGGAAAATTGAGATGAACTTTCTCGGCCAATGCAGGGATCGAACACCCGACCTCTAGGCTAGCGAACCAGTGCCTTATCCACTTAGCCACCTGGTCTAACAATGGTTTGTGGGTTTATTTTGTCTAGTAAGGCTTCTAAGAGGGGGAGAGGGGCTAAAAATAATAATAATAATAATACTATGGTGATGGTGTCATCTGTCTTTAGTGAAGTCTTTAAATAAATAAATAAACACGCTAGGAAATGTAGACGAATATTTTGATTGGAATGACGTAAGTAGGTAATTGTTTTAGACGATTGCACGTGCTACGGTCGAATGCAATTATTTAGCAGTTGGATTCACTCGCTGGGTTTCGGGATGTCATTTTTTAACCTTCTGTATATAAATCGAATCAGACGAATTTCGGACTTTGCTGAAAAAAATGTACTGAGGTGTGACCCGAAAAATGCCATTCTATCACGATTGTAGGAATATTATTGACATAAAATTTGAAAACATACGCATTTTAAACATGAAATATAACGAGGCGCACCTATTTTCTTTTACATATGAATTTGAATATATTTTGTTGACACTTGATTCTTAATTGTGTTTTGAAAACGTCTGCTTAAATTACGATACCAGTTATGCCCCTTTATTTTCAGGAAAAATTGTCAGACCAGAATTGTTTTGAAATCCCATTACTGCTTTTTATACGCCCACATTTTCATGTGGACGTATTATGTCGTCGCCCCTGTCCGTCCGTCCGTCCGTCCACAATTGTTTGTGGACCCTCTACAGGTCACAATTCTTGTCCGATTTTGACGAAACTTTAAATATAGCTTTATCCCCAAAAGATCTAGGCTGCTTTCGATATTGGCATGTGTTGGATCGAAACTTCATGGATTATGGCCCCTGATTGTACGAAAAATCACATTTTTAGCTTGTGGACCCTATAGAGGTCACATTTTTGAGCTGATTTTGATGAAACTTAACATGCATGTTTATAACCCAAAGATCTTGCTTCCTTTTGATATTTGCGCCTATCGAAACGTAATTTCCTGAATTATGGCCCCTGATTGTCCGAAAAATCGACTATTTTAGCTTGTGGTCCCTCTGGAGGTGACAATTATTATCCGATTTGAAAAACCGTTACACCCTAAGAAAGGTTGAGTTCGAATTTCGGGAAAATCGGACCAAAATTGCTATACAAAATGGCCGCCGTTTGTACGCAAATACTGTTAAAAAATTATATATTAAAGTGCACATAAGACGACAAATTGAAACTCTGCGTAGTGATGGACAGTGGTTATTATATGCACATTACGGAAAGTTAACATCAATCTGATTAAAAATAAATCAGCTATCTTCACTCAAAGTCGCAAATATAGACCTCCCGTAAAAACGACTTGGCCAATTATCGAAAACACTCTTAATCCCCTCAGTCCCTAGTGACGTCACAGTGTACAAATGCATATTCGGAATGTTTATTCCTTAATTACCTATATACAGTCGGTGTGTGTATTCATAACGCTTGACCGATTCCTTAATCCTTGACTACGGAATAATTTGTTTTACTAAATGCCATTCAAAGAATAAAGAATAAATTTGTTTCGTAATTTAGAATTTGTTTTATAAAGCCGGTTGCTGTAGCGATATTCCCCACGTCTTTTTAATCAGAATAAGCACACCGTAAACTAAAAATGTAGCTTACATGGGACCGGTTATCGTCCAGATTTTACGAAAAAAGGAAATAAACTTACCTTACCACCCAGAATCTAATACACGTATCCAGTTAATAGATTGCCGTCTAGAATATGTTAAATGCCGCCAAGATTTATCAAAAACCGCCCAGTTTGTGTGCTACCGTGTAGATTAAAAAACATCGTTTTGTTATCGGTCGAGTGCAAACATCTCAAAGATACAAGATTACGGCATTACCGTTGCCAGTCACTTCATCGGTTGTTTTCCCAACCGGGTCTATTTAGTAAAGCTCTAGACTTTTTAAAAGAGACAAATTTTTATCGAAAATTTTAATTGTATATATCTGATTTTCACCATCATATTTTGAATATATATACATAAAGTTTATATTTAGTTTTATTTGATTTTTCTGTGATATTTGTTTTTATTAATGTATATATAGATAATGTGATTATTTGTTTGTAGTTTGTCTCGTATCATCACCATATGTTTGGCGCCATCCGGTTGGAGCTCACGTGCCAATAAACAACATTTCATTCATTCATTCATTGTTATCGGTCGTCCACTTCACGACCGTTCAGTTTCTCGGGGTGATTTTAAAAATGAACACTACCATTTAGATTTGAAGGAGTTTATTTTTAGACAAGACATTTATTTTCCCGGACGTTGTGGAGAAATGAACAGTGTTTAAAAGATTTTACGTCAAATTACCACTTGGTCATCGTTTTATTCTTTCTGTTATTCATATCCCATTACCTCGTGCACCAACAACGATAATTAATTTTTCATTGGGTAGGACCATCTAAACGCGGAAAAATTTACAGTAGCTATTGGCTAACAGCATGTAGGAAAGGCGGGGAAATATCACACGGGTTACGTATGACTGAAATGAAAGATGAAAGCGAGGATTTCCCTTTCATGTCACGTGTTTCCGATAAGAATTGAGAGAAATAATTTAGTGATTTGCATTGTTATGCTAGGCTACTTTAAAAATTAGACATAATTCGTATCAACAAATAATAACTTATACACTTATAATATAGAACATAGTTTATTAATATTACTATAATCTCTACTTCATTCATTAATGATTCGGCATTACACGAAGTTCATAATAAATGGAGTATATTTGTGATTGCGTAGGAACCGTGACCCAAATTTATTACTTCAAAAAGACGTTCTCCGAGGTAAAATAGTACCACGCGTTTAACGACTAATAAAGACAAATATCTACGTAGATCATCATGCAATTCGAGACATTTTAATGTGTAATATTTTTATATCCACCATCATCGGGCTCTCTGATTGGTCAATCTCTTTACGGTGATTGACAGGTCGGAACAATGATATTAACAGATCAAAGAATAAAATTGCACGTAGCCACAAATACTAGGTCAGTATTAAAGCAAAGCATGCAGTGTCCACCTTACAACATATTTCATTGATTCATGATTTATTTTATAATATATTACACAGTGTAGACCACAATGTGTTCCGATTCGCATTTTGGTATTCTAAATTGATTCTTATACGGAATTCTTAAATTTGGAACCTTTTAGTTCCATTTCGTGTACGGAAATTAAATCAACGATTAGTTTTTATACGCCCACATTGAAATGTGGCCGTATATTGCCGTCGCCCCCGTCCGTCCGTCGGTCCGGCGTCCACAATTGCTTGTGGACGCTCTAGAGGCCAAAGTTAATATCCGATTGACTTTAAATTTATACACGGTGTTAAAGGTCATGAGACAAAAAAGCCTATTGATTTTCAGCAATTTCCGATAATTACAATCAGAGTTATGGCCCTTGATCCCTTTAAAATATCTTGTTGACGCTCCAGAGGCTAAAGTTAATAATCGATTGACTTTAAATTTATACACAGTGTTTAAGGGGGTGGACAGTAGAAAATTTCATTTTTTTTAATAATTGAGGTAAAGTTATCAATTTTACACATCTAAGAACACATCCATTGAGTAATACAAAAACGTCCGAAAATTTTTCCTGGGGGTACCTGTTGCTATGGAAACGGCGGCCATCTTGGATTTCTGTATATAATTTTAGTCATCTAGTTTCTCAGAAACTATTCAACAGAATGTTTTCAAATTAAGCACAGAGGTTACTGACATGTTCATCTGTGCAATAGGCCAGTTTCATTACAAAATATTAATTAGAAAGCAAGTTATACACATTTTAATGTTAACTTCGAAATTATTTCCAGTGTCACTGTTCCTATGGCAACAATATACAGGAACTATTTTGCAGATTTACAAACAAATCTCCTATTGCATAAAGTTATTATATAGGGAGTTATATTCCAAATTTCAAGAAAATCGGACCATAACTTTTAGAGATATAGCGTGACTAAAATTGGTAACTCTAGAAAAAACCGGTTTTGAGAAATCAACCACTGAAGTTCAAGTATAATCAGTGACAGTACAATAGGCCTACCTGGTAATGGTATTACTATCAGTACCATTACTAGGTCTAGCAGACGAATATTCATCTCCATTATGTTTATTATGAGTGTCTGTCATACTTATTTAGTCATCTAAACAATTTCAAAAGCATTTTATTTGAAAATCTTCAAAAATATTGATAAACAATGCCGTATGGGTCAGTAATACAGCAACCATGATTGATATAGGTCACTAGCTTAGTGCGCATGCCCATTGAACTGACCTAGAGTAATGCCCGCTTCTGATTGGACACTTCGCCATTGACCTTTGTGACCGACCAATCAAATAACGGATTGTCGAGGGAACCTCATTACTTATGCAAAACTTGTTCAAGCTTGCTATTTTTATCTACCTACAGAGGAAAGGTTTCAAGACACCCCACAAAAACGTCATTTCCTTTCAATAGGGGAAATCCCAAGCTTTCTAACCATATCCAACATGGCGACAGTTTACGATCGGAAACCCAGTATTTCGCGTATGAAATGTCTATTGTTTTTAGATTTTTCTCAATAGTTTTAGCAGAAATAGGGCCAAATAAAAAAGGGTGGGTTCATTCAGAACCAAATTGTGTAGAAATAAAGAAGAATTTAGTGAAAAAAATGACTGGTATGTGTTCCTAGATAGTATTACTCACAGATAATCATAAAACCTCAAAAATGATTTTATTGTTAAAATTCATCAAATGAAGTGCGAACGACGGCCTTAAGGTCATTAAATGAAGAAGCCTTTTGATTTTCAGCAATTTCTGATAATTACTGTCAGAGTTATGGCCCTTTATCGCTTATAAAAATCTTGTTGACGCTCCAGAGGCTAAAGTTAATAACCGATTGACTTTAAATTTATACACAGTGTTTAAGGTCATTAAATAAAGAAGCCTATTGATTTTCAGCAATTTCTGATAATTACTGTCAGAGTTATGGCCCTTTATCGCTTATAAAAATCTTGTGGACGCTCTAGAGGCTAAACTTAATAACCGATTGACTTTAAATTTATACACAGTGTTTAAGGTCATAAGACGAAGAAGCCTATTGATTTTCAGCAATTTCAGATAATTACTGACTGAGTTATGGCCCTTTATCACTTTCAAAATTTTGTGGACGCTCTAGAGGCTAAAGTTAATATCCGATTGACTTTAAATTTATATAAATTGTTGAAGGTCATGAGACGAACAAGTATATTGAGTTTCAATGAATTTAGATAACTTGAACAGCATGGAGGAGAACTTTATCAAAGCCAAACAAATTCCAATAATTTTCTGATAATTACATAATGAGTTGTTACTTTTAATCAGATTTTAGTGTATTATAAATGTTTCATTACCGAAAAAAGTAAAATATGCGACAACTCTTGTTGACTGCCCGGACGATTTAGCTGCTGTGGGCGTATGTTTCGTTGCCTGGCAACCTATGTTTAAATTATTTATGATGCCGAAATAATATCAATCTAATTTGTCTTATCTAAAAGGGCTCCGGCGCAAATTAACTAATTACTGGGTAAATAAAGTATGTATTCACTTGTCGCTATATTATTTTAATTATAGTGCCGAAATAATATCAATCTACTTTGTCTTATCTAAAAGTGACCTCGGCGCTATTTATAGTTGATTATTTAGTTATTAGGCGTTCAGTCCGAGATGTATTTTGGCGAGTGATTTAGATGGCAATATGTAGCCTACTTGTAAAATAAACCATGTCTGTCATCATAAACTAATCTTATCACAAACATTTATCCATCGAATAATTTATATTCGGATTTCATATCAAGTCAATTAAATATTGTCTAAATATATTTTATTACAAAAAACATCGGTGAACTGATCTAATATCTAAAATCATATCGGCAATTAAATAACAATACGATTATACAGCGAGGAACTAATCTCGTTTGTTACCGGTAATCACCAAAAATCAACGAGTAAAACTTATTTATTCCATTTAAATTTTAAATTGTGTACGATTCAAGTATTAGTTGTGGACGACTTAACCAATCAGTTGTTGTGTACGACTCTATTCAAGTATTATTGTTTTGGACGACACCACCAATGCCTTGTGGAAGACTTCGCTGTGGACGACTTCGCTTGTAGACGACTTGACTGGCACCCGGCCGGTATATGTTGCTGTCAATATCTGATATCGGTAAAACTTAATCTACACGGTAACACAAACTTGGCGGTTTTTAATGAATACTGGAGGCATTTAACACACTCTAGACTGCAATCTATTGACTGGACAAATGTATTAGATTCTGGATGGTAAAGGTAGTATCTTTGCTTTTTCGTAATATCTGGACGATACCCGGTCCCTCATAGTGATAATTACGAGCTAATGATTACCGACAATACACACTTTTAACTGGTGGTGTTGTGTATACAGTGATATATTATACAGGCAGTGATATATTGGATAGATAATGTGTATACTATGTGTAGCGCCTGTGACGTCATCAGCCAATCAACCGGATTAAGGTCGTTTATGAAAATTTGAAAACCGTTTTTGGCTGTCCCATACTAAAACGTAAATAGCTCAGTTAATTTTAATCAGATTGATTTGAACTTTCCGTAATATGGATTTAGTAATCATTGTTTATTATATTATGTAATAGGAAATTATGATCTTATGTGCTCTTTAAGGTTGTGGACCCTGTAGAGATCACAATTTTAATTCGATTTTGATGAAACTTGAAACTCATGGTTAAGACCCAAAGATCTTGGTTCCTTTCGATATTTGCGCATATCGGATCGTAACTTCCTGAATTATGGCCCCTGATTATACGCAAAATCGCCTTTGTTTAGCTTGTGGTCCCTCTGGAGGTCACAATTACTATCCGATTGAATAAATCGTTTGATAATATCACCGATACACCCTAAGGATAGTTGAGTTCGAATTTCGGGAAAATCGGACCATAATTGCCAGACAAAATGGCCGCCGTTCGTACGCAAATACTGTTAAAAAATGGTATATCACGGTTGTGGACCCTGTAGAGGTCACAATTTTGATTCGATTTTGATGAAACTTGAAATGCATGGTTATAACCGAAAGATCTTGGTTCCTTTTGATATTTGCGCATATAGGATCATAACTTCCTAAATTATGGCCCCTGATTGTCCGAAAAATCCCCTATGGTCCCTCTGGAGGTCACGATTATTATCCAATTTAAAAAACATTTGACTCTATTACCGTTACACCGTACGGAAGGTTGAGTTCGAATTTCTAGAAAATCAGACCATAATTGCCAGACAAAATGGCGGCCGTTTATACGCGAATAGTGTAAAAATATGGCATATTTTGATGAAACTTGTAACTTCATGAATTATGGCCTTTGATTGTAGGAAAAATCACTTTCGGTATTGCTTGTTCTCTATCCATCTCTCGAAAATGTGGGTGTATCCTGCCTGGCAGTGCCAGCTTACTATCTTTTGAGATAAACATAACATTTTGTCCACAATCTTAAAGCGTGAATCTATATATCCATTTAAAACAGTAATTCCCACATTGACAACACATCAATGGATGATAAATCTCATACATCTGATTTATGTGTGTACACGTCAATTCCCTGCCCTGAATAAATCCTTTTGTTTAAATGACTTCACAATTGAAACTAGCAGCATAGATATTGGTATGCATGAACACTCGGACTAAAACGGAGACCACTCGGACCAAACAAAAAGACTATTTGACCACCAAAAAAAAGACTACTGGAACTAAACAAAAAGACTACTCAGGCCAAGTGTTTTAATAGATAAATAATTGTTAATACGACTACTCTGATCGCTAATAAATTGTTGTTTTAATAAATTGTGTTTCTTTTAATATGACTTCTTGGGTCGCAATTTTGAGAGTCTCCTTAGAAACCATAAACTGAAGCTCAAAACAAGGCTCCATAAAACTGTTTGCATCGCACAAATGCAGTAGGGTACGACTTTTTGGAGTTGATTATGTCCTTTTACGTGCACTATGCATTTTCCATGAACAGTTTAAAATAAGGCTCAAGGCTATTTGAAGGACATGCCGGTGAGACGTTAATCTTGGCCTACAAGACCAAGGGCAATTCTGAATGGAATTGGTTGCCTGGAAACGCTGCCATGTCAAGTTCCCTCAGCTGGCGTATGACCATGTTGAAATTTCAACTGAGAGCAGCACGGTCATGGAAGGTTTTTTTAACCATGGCTTGAGGGAAATTGATTACTTTGAAAAATCTTGATGACGCTCTGGAGGCTAAAGTTAATATCTGATTGACTTTAGATTTATACACAGTGTTTATTGTTTATGGTCATGAGATGAAGAATCCTATTGATTTTCAATGATTCCCAATAAATACTGCCAGAGTTATAGCTCTTGATCTCTTTAAAAAATCATGAGATGAAGATCCTTTTGATTTTCAACAATTTCCAATAATTACTGCCAGAGTTTGTCCCTTGATCACTTTGAAAAATCTTTTGGATGCTCTAAAGGCTCAAGTTAATATCCAATTGACTTTAAATTTATACATGGTGTTTAAGATCGTGAGAAGAAAAAGCCCAGTGATTTTCAATGATTTCTGATAGTTATGGCCCTTGATCACTTTGGAAAATCTTGTGGATGCTCTAAAGTTGATATCAGATTGACTTTGAATTTATACACAATGTTTAAGGTAATGAGAGGAAGAATCCCATTGATTTTCAAGGATATCTGATAATTACTGCTAGAGTTATGGTCCTTGATCACTTTGAAATATCTTGTGGACGCTCTAAAGGCTGAAGTTAATATCCGGTTGACTTAAAATTTATACACAGTGTTTCAGGTCTTGAGACAGGTTTTCAATGATTTCCGATAATTACTACCAAAGTTATCATCCGATTAACTTTAGATTGATAAACAAATATTTAGAGGGGGTTTATTGTCCATTTAACCATGCTTGAAACATTAGAACATGAGACACTATAGCGTAGAGTTGTTCTAATGTTAAATGGTTAAATGTACAATAAACCCCTTCTTAATACGTAATCCAGGAAGTTACTGCTGCACAAATAGTGTAAATATATGGTATATCAAGCTCGGGACCCTCTAGACTACAAGTCACAATTTTCATCCAATTTTGATGAAACTTGAAATATATCTTTATAACCCAAAGATCTTGGTTCCTGTTAATATTCGCGCATATCGGATCGTAACTGCCTGAATTATGGCCCTTGATTGTTCCAAAAATCGCTTTTTGTTTAGCTTGTTCTGTAAATGTTCTCTATCCATTTCTTGCAAAATGTGGGTGTATCCTGCCTAGCAGCCGCTGGTTGTAGGTTCTTCCAGTATAATAATTACGGTACCGGTAGGTAGGTTACAAAATTTATCAGTGTTAACAAGTATGTCTAACTACATGTAATTGCTGTTTTTAAATGATTGTTTAAATTTGATTAGTTACTGCTCTCAATTTACAGGTACACCCAACCACCAGCAGATTTATGGGATTGGTATGAGCCATATTTTGATGATGATGAGGTTAGTTGGTTTAAAATTAATTTTTACCTCCCGATATTTTAAAAATATATCCCTATTCTCATTTCAACAATAAAACTTCTGTTTATGGCATCTTTGGAAGATGTTAAATTTTAAAGCATGCAACTGCTAGTTTATATAGACCGTATTACCCTTTTTAATGCGCATATGCCCCTTCTGGTGAATAAATAAAAACAAACCCGTTTCTGCTACTGACATGGTAAATTGTTGCGTGATCAACTATTCAAATAAAACTACAACGGTGGATACAGTCTTTTGTGAGGTACATAACTTACTAAAGAACACTGTAGCTGCCCAAAACCTTTTTGTTTGTTACCATTTCCCAGTGAAAAACAGGAGGATAGAAGGAAAACATGGATTAGAAAAGGTTATCGCAACAATGGTCAAAATGTTTGGATACCAAAGTCACACAGTAGGATATGCACAGTGCATTTTGTCGATGGAAAACCAACATTAAAAAAAATATATATCCGCCACGATGATATAAAGACCCCAAGAAAACCTCTTTAAGTTAGGAACACTACCAGTATATATTAAAAACTCAGGACTGCAATATTCTATTCGATCAAGATCTTCTAGGTCTGGAAGCTCCAAACACCCTGACAGCTAGCAAAGATTATAAGCATTGACCATATATATAAATTTAATTAGGGTTTTACACTGCGAAGCTTGTGTGAAACACTATTGTTTTTGTTAAAATTATTAGGCTTTCAGACTTTCGTCTGAAAGCCTATTGAGATTACTAAAATTATTATTATTATTATTATTTACCGCGAGGGCCTAGGTCTCCATTTTAGAAAACAGATATCGATCTGGAATTAGCTTTTCTATCGGGAAACCATGTGGTGGCTACTTGATAAAATATTTTTGAAATTTCTGCGCATACCGGAAGTGACCGAACTTTGTACTTTCTCTGAAAATTGAAAATCGGCCATAGTTTCGTCAATTCTTTATCCATTTTCAAACAAATTACATTTTTGGAATCCCTGAATCTTTTCTGAGACAATGGCTATCTCACATTTTTCAATTTCGAACATTCGTCTATGATTTTTATCGTTCGAAAATTCAAAACATGTTGTTTACGAGACAATTTTTGTTATTTTTCAAAATTTTCAAATTTGACCTACATTTTTGGATACCTGAAGTCCATCCGATTCCAGTAATATAAGTTTCATTCAGAGTTATCGCCCTTTATTTTTCGATTTTTTTCGAATTTCCTTCCCATTTTGTGAGTTCGGGTCTCGTTTTATGGCAGAATTGACGTTTCTGAAACCTCTGGAACATGAAGTTATAGTCCAATACCAACTTATAAAGCAATTTCGACACGAATCCTTATACCGGAAGTGGTCGAAATAATGTGCAATATTTTGAAAAAAATGCAAAAAATGGATATTTTTGGCGAAAACGCTATTTCTCCGTCCGATATCAATGGATTAAACGAATGAAGGTATCGTTTGATGGCACGATTGCTGAACTATCATATGATACCCCATTCATACGGATACTATGAACAGACAGCAAAATATGGCACGCTGAAAATCAAGTATTTTCTGATTTAGAGCGTTTTTGGACGCCTGTATCTCGAAAACTTAACCTGCAATTTTTTTTAATTTTTTCTATCGAGAGTCCTTTTGGAGGTATTAAACTTTTCTTACTCAAAGTCCTATCGGTTGTCTATATAGGGAATCTAAAATGAAAAGCATTGAAATAATATAAGTGGTCGAAAAATGGCCTCAGACTTTGAAAAAAATTGAAAAATCGTTAAATTTTGAAAACGCTCTTTAATTTATCTTTTTTTCCAAAACTACTCAATGGATGTTTCTGACACTTCTGGTACAGAAAGTTAAGTATCCAAATATCTATTCAAACAACTTGTTAAAACTATCCCGACAATGATCCAAAATCTAGAAGTATTCGTAAAAATATCAGATATTATGGAAAAAAAAAAAAAAATTTTTTTTTAAAAATTGGTACTCTTGCAAAAATCGACACTCCTCAGCCAGGTGTCACTGAATCAAAACAATTAAAGTATAGATTTCTAGCTCGATGAATGGGCTATTTTATGACTTACTTGCTGTCTGATTCCTGAAAGCCGATTCAGTGCTGCTTGCAGGTCTAGTTATTCTTATTATTACTAAGCTTTCATATGTATTTACATATGAAAGCTTATTGTTTCTGTTAAGATTATTATTCTTCCTATTATTTTTTTTTTTTTGTGTGTGTTTTATCCACAAATCGGATTTCTCAAAATCTACCCATAAGATCTTTTTGAAACTTTTACCTACCCCCCCAAAAATGGGTGGTGGCTGTTGGGTAAGTATATTTTCAAAACGTTTTTCACAGCCGGAATCACCGAATTTGACGAACAAATGCATTTGACCTATTTTGCTGTAACTTTGTGACTATTTGACCTATTTTACTAATTCTTTTTTCTTTGAATACCTTGTAACCTTTACTTCAAATCTGCACTTTCGGATTTTCGAATTTCGAAAATTCGTCGCTGTGATTTCGAACCGGAAGTTAAATCAAAAAGACAACTTCTTTAATAGTTGCACGATTTTCATGAAATTTGGTATGTAAGTAGATCTCGCTCATAGGACTTTAAAAATGTCATTATAAATTTTCTAAATTATCTCCCCTTGGTGATATTGAGGATCAAAGTTTTTATAAAAATCGACAAAATATTGGTCAGATTGCCTCGAAATTAATTTTTATACGCCCACATTTTCATGTGGACGTATTATGTCGTCGCCCCTGTCCGTCCACAATTGTTTGTGGACTCTCTACAGGTCACAATTCTTACCCGATTTTGACGAAACTTGAAATATAGGTTTATCCCCCAAAGATCTCGGCTGCTTTCGATATTGGCATGTATCGGATCAAAACTTCATGGATTATGGCCCCTGATTGTACGAAAAATCATGTTTTTAGCTTATGGACCCTATAGAGGTCACAATTTGGAACCGATTTTGATGAAACTTGAAATACATGTTTATAACCCAAAGATCTTCGTTCTTTCCATATTTGCGCCTATCGGAACGTAATTTCCTGAATTATTGCCCCTGATTGTCCGAAAAATCACCTATTTTAGCTCGTGGTACCTCTGGAGGTCACAATTATTATCCGATTTGAAAAACCGTTCGAATATGTCACCGTTACACCCTAAGGAAGGTTGAGTTCAAATTTCGGAAAAATCGGACCAAAATTACTATACAAAATGGCCGCCGATCCTATGCGAATACTGTTTAAAATGGTATATCAATGTTGTGGACCCTGTAGAGGTCACAATTTTAATTTGATTTTGATAAACTTGAAATGCATGGATATAACCCAAAGATCTTGGTTCCTTTTGATATTTGTGCATATCGGATCGTAACGTCCTGAATTATGGCCCCTGATTATACGCAAAACCGCCTTTGTTTAGCTTGTGGTTCCTCTAGAGGTCACAATTATTATCCTATTTAAAAAATCGTTTGATTATATCACTGTCACACCCTAAGGAAGGGTGAGTTCGAATTTCGACAAAATTGGACCAAAATTACCATACAAAATGGCCGCCGTTCGTATGCGAATACTGTTGAAAAATGGTATATCAAGGTCGTGGACCCTGTAGAGGTCCCAATTTTAATTCGATTTTGACGAAACTTGAAATGCATGGATATTACCCAAAGATCTTGGGTCCTTTTGATATTTGCGCATATCGGATCGTAACTTCCTGAATTAATGCCCCTGATAATACGCAAAATCGCCTTGTTTAGCTTGTGGTCCCTCTGGAGGTCACAATTATTATCTGATTTAAAAAATCGTTTGATTATATTACCGTTACACCCTAAAGAAGGTTGAGTTTGAATTTCGGAAAAATCAGACCAAAATTGCCATACAAAATGGCCGCCGATCGTACGTGAATACTGTTTAAAATGGTATATCAATGTTGTGGACCCTGTAGAGGTCACAATTTTAATTTGATTTTGACGAAACTTGAAATGCATGGATATTACCCAAAGATCTTGGGTCCTTTTGATATTTGTGCATATCGGATCGTATCTTCCTGAATTAATGCCCCTGATTATACGGAAAATCGCCTTTGTTTAGCTTGTGGTCTCTCTGGAGGTCACAATTATTATCCGATTTAAAAAATCGTTTGATAATATCACCGTTACAAGCTAAGGAGGGCTGAGTTCAAATTTCGGGAAAATAGGACCAAAATTACAATACAAAATGGCTGCTGTTTGTACGCGAATACTGTTAAAAAATGGTATTTCAAGGTTGTGGACCCTGTAGAGGTCACAATTTTAATTTCGATTTTGATGAAACTTAAACTGCGTGTTTATAACCTAAATATCTTGATACTTTTCGATGTTTGCTCATATCAAATTGTAACTTAATGAATTATGGCCTTTGATTGTAGGAAAAATCACTTTCGGTTTTGCTTGTTCTCTATCCATCTCTCGAAAATGTGGGCGTATCCTGCCTGGCAGCCACTGGTTTTTACTAGCTACGACACTACTTATTCGAACACAAAAAATTGAGTTTGTAGCCCAAACCAGAAGTGAATGAATGAATGAATGAAATGGGGTTTAACGTCCTACGCTTAAGCACCGTACCTGGGCTAATTGAAGACGGGCATACGCCACAGTGTGCAATGAGGGAAATTTTGCCCGGGCAGCGGCGCTACGGCCTACTCTTATATCGAATTCCAACTGCCAAGGGATCTTTTACGTGCACTCCAATTTGTACACGGGACCTCGGTTTTTCGTCCCATCCGAACGACTAGGCAGCTGTCCTTGTCAGACCCTCCTTCTGCATCACTGACAAGGGGAAATCACGCCGGAAAATCGAGATGAACTTTCTCGGCCAATGCAGGGATCGAACACTCAACCTCCAGGCTAGCGAACCAGCGCCTTATCCACTTAGCCACCGTGATCCCCTCAAACCAGAAGTGCTACCATCTTGAAATGTGAAAATCGATACTCCTTTGTTGATATTTTACTTACAGACAAGGCAATTATATTTCCCGAATCCTTTTAAAAAAGCCGAAAAACTGCTGGGAATAGAATTTTGATTTTTGGCAAATGATGGACGCCATTTTGAATTTAAAATGAGAACAAGTCGAATGCATTGCTGTAACTTTGTGAATTTTTGACCTATTTTATTAATTCCTTTTCTTTGAATACCTTGAAACATTCACTTCAAATCTGCAATTTCGGATTTCGAATTGATGTCATTTTCATGTGGACGTATTATGTCGTCGCCCCCCGTCCGTCCGTATGTCCGTTCGTCCACAATTGTTTGTGGACCCTCTACAGGTCACCATTCTTGTCCGATTTTGACGAAACTTAACATATAGCTTTATCCCCAAAAGATCTCGGCTGCTTTCGATATTGGCATGTATCGGATCGAAACTTCATGGATTATGGCCCCTGATTGTACGAAAAATCACGTTTTTAGCTTGTGGACCCTATAGAGGTCACAATTTTGAACCGATTTTGATGAAACTTGAAATGCATGTTTATAACCCAAAGATCTTGTTTCCTTTCGATATTTGCGCATATCGGATCGTAACTTCCTGAATTATGTCCCCTGATTATACGCAAAATCGCCTTTGTTTAGCTTGTGGTTCCTCTAGAGGTCACAATTATTATCCGATTTAAAAAATCGTTTGATTATATCACCGTTACACCCTAAGGAAGGGTGAGTTCGAATTTCGGAAAAATTGGACCAAAATTACCATACAAAATGGCCGCCGTTTGTATGCGAATACTGTTGAAAAATGGTATATCAAGCTCGTCGACCCTGTAGAGGTCTCAATTTTAATTCGATTTCGACAAAACTTGAAATGCATGGATATTACCAAAAGACTTTTGGTCTTTTAGATATTTGCGCATATCGGATCGTAACTTCCTGAATTAATGCCCCTGATAATACGCAAAATCGCCTTTGTTTAGCTTGTGGTCCCTCTGGAGGTTACAATTATTTTCTGATTTAAAAAATCGTTTGATTATATCACCGTTACACCCTAAAGAAGGTTGAGTTAGAATTTCGAAAAAATCAGACCTAAATTGCCATACAAAATGGCCGCCGATCGTACGCGAATACTGTTTAAAATGGTATATCAATGTTGTGGACCCTGTAGAGGTCACAATTTTCATTTGATTTTGATGAAACTTGAAATGCATGGATATAACCCAAAGATCTTGGTTCCTTTCGATATTTGCGCATATCGGATTGTAACTTCCTGAATTATGGCCCCTGATTATACGCAAAATCGCCTTTGTTTAGCTTGTGGTTCCTCTAGAGGTCACAATTATTATCCGATTTAAAAAATCGTTTGATTATATCACCGTTACAAGCTAAGGAAGGTTGAGTTCAAATTTCGGGAAAATAGGACCAAAATTACAATACAAAATGGCTGCTGTTTGTAAGCGAATACTGTTAAAAAATGGTATTTCAAGGTTGTGGACCCTATAGAGGTCACAATTTTAATTTTGATTTTGATGAAACTTAAATTGCATGTTTATAACCTAAATATCTTGATAATTTTCGATATTTGCGCATATCAAATTGTAACTTAATGAATTATGGCCTTTGATTGTAGGAAAAATTACTTTCGGTTTTGCTTGTTCTCTATCCATCTCTCGAAAATATGGGCGTATCCTGCCTGGCAGCCGCTGGTTAAAATTATGATATTTGATGCCATTCATCAAATAGAATGGACCCATACGATCATACAGCTGCCACAAAATTGTTTCTAACTTGTACCGTTGCCCAGAAATAGCCGATTTGCTACAAGTCACTTTTCAAGGTTGTGGGTCTATAAAAGTGGCATATATACTTTTCGATTTGCATAAAGTTTTCACCATGTGATGCCTTATGCCAGTTCTGATTTCATAAAAGTAATTGAACATTTTCATTCACCGGAAGTACTGTACACTTACATGCAACAAATGTACAAAATGAATCGATATTACTGTATTTGGTTGATTCTACTTCCATTGTATTTGATGTGTGCAATGTTTAAGTGGAAATATGTTTATCGGTTCCATTGGTACTGCAAGTGATATGAGTTTAAGGGTAACGTGGCACTGAAAGTGACATAAGTGCAAAGGTAATGTGGTACCAGTGAAACCCGTCATTGCTGCTTCGTAGGTCTAGTTATGAATGTGATTGTTCTCCACAGTGTGACTGTTTTGGATGAGTGAAAAAAGGAAAGGATATCTTAATGCTAAAAGAAAAGATTTATTCCCTGGAAAAAGAAAAAATAATTCAGTCGGAAAGTGTGGCTTCTGATAAAACATTGCCTCACACATTTACCCGCACTGAGTGATAATATTGTAAGACAGTATCTTGTGAAATAAAAATTAAACCATATGTTAGTCCCGAAATGACCTACATGTAGTTTGTGTCAAGTTGACATTAAACCCCATTTCTCTCTCTCTCTCTCTCTTGAGATGAACAAGTATATTAATTTTCAAAAAATTTTGGTAACTGGAACAGCTAAATCCATGATATCAAATGTTTCTTGTACTAAACGTTAGCATGGGGCAGAACTAAAAGCCAAACAAATTCTAATGATTCTCTGATAATTACCTAATGAGTTGCTTCTCTTAATCAGGTTTTAGTGTATTATTATAAATGTTTCATTACTGACAATAGAAAAAATATGCGACAACTCTTGTTGGCTGCTTGGGCGACTTAGCTGCTGAGTTTTGTTCCCTGGCAACCTATCTTATAATAAGGACAGACAATGCTTCCACATTACACTCTTTGCTTATCACAAATATTTTCCTTCATTTTCTGCCGTGTAAATAAAGACACATAATTTTGGAGAAATATTACTGGTGTGATTTTGAAGCAGGTAGCCTATGGGTCGATACGCTTTCATTTTGGAGGAATATTACAGACATATATTTGAATACTATATGGGAATTAAATATGAAAAATAGTTAGGTGCACCTATATTTTTATACGCCCACATTTTCATGTGGACGTATTATGTCGTCGCCCCTGTCCGTCCGCACGTCAGTCCACAATTGTTTGTTGACTCTCTACAGGTCACAATTCTTGTCCAATTTTAACGAAACTTGAAATATAGGTTTATCCCCAAAAGATCTCGGCTGCTTTCGATATTGGTATGTAACGGATCAAAACTTCATGGATTATGGCCCCTGATTGTACGAAAAATCACCCATTTTAGCTCATGGTACCTCTGGAGGTCACAATTATTATCCAATTTGAAAAACCGTTCAATTATATCACTTTTACACCCTAAGGAAGGTTGAGTTCAAATTTCATACAAAATGGCCGCCGTTCGTACCCGAATACTGTTAAAATGGTATGTCAAGGTTGTGGACCCTGTAGAGATCACAATTTTAATTCGATTTTAATGAAACTTGAAATGCATGGTTATAACCCAAAGATCTTGGTTCCTTTCGATATTTGCACATATAGAATCGTAACTTTCTGAATTATGGCCCCTGATTATACGAAAAATCGCCTTGTTTTAACTTTCAAGAGGTCCCTCTGGAGGTTACAATAATTATCTGATTTAAAAAATCGTTTAATTATATCACCGTTACACCCTAAGGAAGGTTGAGTTCGAATTTCGGAAAAATTGGACCAAAATTGCCATACAAAATGGCCGCCATTTGTACGCGATACTGTTGAAAAATGGTATATCCAGGTTGTGGACCCTGTAGGGGTCACAATTTTAATTTGATTTTGATGAAACTTGAAATGCATGGTTATAACATAAAAATCTTGGTTCCTTTCGATATTTGTGCATATCGGATTGTAACTTTATGAATTATGGCCCCTGATTATACGTAAAATCGTCTTTGTGGTCACAATTATTATCCGATTTAAAAAATCATTTGATTATATCACCGTTACACCCTAAGAAAAAATTCGGAACAAAATTGCCATACAAAATGGCCGCCGCGTGTACGCGAATACTGTTATAAAATGGTATATGATTTTCCGAAAAATCGCCTATGGTCCCTCTGGAGATCACGATTATTATCACCGTTACACCATACGGAAGGTTGAGTTTGAATTTCAGGGAAATCGGACCATAATTGCCAGACAAAATGGCCGCCGTTTGTACGCTAATAGTGTTAAAATATGGTATATCAAGGTTGTGGACCCTGTAGAGGTCACAATTTTAATTCGATTTTTATTAAACTTGAAATGCATGTTTATAACCTAAAGATCTTAATTCTTTTCGATATTTGCGCATATCAAATTGTAACTTAATGAATTATGGCCTTTGATTGTAGGAAAAATCACTTTCGGTATTGCTATCCATCTTTCAAAAATGTGGGCGTAGCCTGCCTGGCAGTGCCAGCTTACTATATAATTTTCACTTCAATTCTACTTATTATTGAAAGACAACAAAATTTACATATGGAGATTGGTAATATTAGTATGTTATTTTTCTTCAAAATAAAACAAACTTATAATAGTAATAGTAAATATTCAATTGTTTTCAAGTGACAGGTGTTTTTATTAGACATACGAAAATATGACAGCCATGTTGGAATTGTCTGGTATTCTAAGACCAGCCAGAGCTTGGTGTCTGTGTTCATGAGAGAGGGTTAAGGTCATGAAACGAAGAAACTTATTGATTTTCAGCAATTTCCGATAATTACTGTCAGAGTTATGACCCTTGATCACTTCAAAAAATCTTGTGGGCGCTCTAGAGGCTAAAGTTAATAACTGATTGACTTTAAATTTATACACAGTGTTTAAGGTCATGTAACGAAGAAATCTATTGATTTTCAACAATTTCCAATAATTACTGTCAGACTTATGGTAATTGATCACTTCAAAAAATCTTCTGGACGCTCTAGAGGCTAAAGTTAATAACCGATTGACTTTAAATTTATACACATTGTTTAAAGTCATGAGACAAATAAGCCTATTGATTTTCAGCGATTTCTGATAATTACTGTCAGAGTGATGGCCCTTGATCACTTCAAAAAATCTTGTGGATGCTCTAGGGGCCAAAATTAATATCCGATTAATTTTAAATTCATACACAGTGTTGAAGGTCATGAGATGAACAAGTATATTGAGTTTCAATGAATTTTGATAACTTGACCAGCTAAATCCAGAATATTAAATGTTTCACATACTAAACGTAAGCATAGAGGAGAACTTTATCAAAGCCAAACAAATTCTAATAATTTTCTGATAATTACTTAATTAGTTGTTACTTTTAATCAGATTTTAGTTTATTATAAATGTTTCATTATTGGAAAAAAATATGCGACAACTGCCCGGATGATTAGCCTTTGTGGGCATATATTTCGTTGCCTGACAACCTATCTTTGTATACTCACACAAGTAAGAAATACTATCGTTGCCATGCAACCTATCTTTGTATACTGACACAAGAGAGGAATACTAACCAATTAACTTACATGTAAATGCTCACTTTATGAATATTTCTGACCATTTTATGGAATACTGACGTACGGTGCAAGTACTGATGGCTTTAAGAGACTACTGATAACACATATATTTCTCATGAGTTTTCATAAATGGTATCCACAAAGCTTTTCTACTTGCTTGATGGATATTTTAACGTAGAAAACCGTTATTAACAGCCCTGACACCAGTTCTACACACTGTGCACCCTGCAGTGTAGGTTGATGCTTAGATGGAGTTCAAAGATTAACATTTACTGCTTAGGGTAAGCAGACATACGCAATTTGATTGGTTGATGCTTTGGAAGATGATAATTTTATTTCTAATTAAAGTGAGCATGATGAAACTCGGTGTTAGTTTCATGACATCAATAGCTTGACTAATTTCGATAATGAACATTGTCGCCAGAGGTAAAGCAGAGCGATAAGCAATTTAATTGATTAGGACTTCTGGGGGTTGGGATGACCTAGCTTCGACCTCTAGTGGGCCGGTCACCTCTGGCTTGCGGCTGTGCTTTCGAGCCCTGGGCCCTGTTTCACGAAAACTTAAACTAAAATCCTTAAAGATATAACTGAATATAAATCCAATAAACCATTTTTTCACCAAATATGTGTAGTTTAATCCTCAAATATGCTGAATATAAAATTTCAATGTGATTTGCCCAGCGGTTTAGACACAAAACGAATTTCAATTTCAATTTTCTCGACACTCACGGAAACAAAATTAACGAGCCTACTAGCCTGGCGTGACGTCATCTCAGGAACACGTCAACAATGTCAGGCATATTATTACGCTGTGATTCACAGAGAGAGCCGGTATTGGCGACGATTCTGCGAGCGTTCAAAGCCATTCAACCGATCGCAGTTACTCTAGTGTCTTTGATTTGTATGATGAGGTGTCCGACGATCTTTTGAACTCGGCGACGGGGCCGATTCAGCCATAATTTATGTTCGAACCGCAAACGGTAAACATCAACAGAGGCAGCCGTGATAAATAATTATCACGTAATTATGTTAGCTTGATAATGTTGAATACAAGCGAGTGGATTAAATATTTATTCATTTGTGCCTCACTTCAAAGTTCAAACAAATGTTGTGATCTTCGCTCATCTTTATTAAAAAAAAATGTCATAAATAATGCAACAGGGAGAGTTGTAAAATGACGAAGAAGGGACGACTGGTTGTCATCACTGCCAGTAGAGTAGCTCCGTCTTTATAAACAGGTATGTTGAAAATGCATTAGGCCTATAATTCATACAATCAAGTCATCGTTTATTTGAGAAACATAAATGAAGCGATTTACAAAATAATAATGTAAGGAATTACGTACAGACCCTTTTGTTTACTAATATATTATAGAGGTCTACTTCGCTAAACAACAATGTCAGGAATGTGAATGAATTTCAAACAGTTGTATGGGCTATATTTCAGTGAGCACAACTATAATTTTACAATGTTGGGGAACTAATAAAATAAAAGTACAAAATGATGAATAGGCCTACTGGTATTTTGTCTTTAAATTTAAATTATTTGATCTAATTTAAAGTAAAGTGTACAACTAATCAGAATATCAATATCACTCTGTGGAATTTTTATTTTGAATATTATTTCTTTGTAATCAAGAAGAAAAGGATATCCGATTTGTGGCATTGAAGGAGTGGATTTGTATATAAATTAGGGCCTTGTTTGACTAAAATTAAAAGAGCTATCGTGTGAATAATGCTGGTTGAAAAAAGTCTTTCTTGGTGTGCCAATTCCCTTGGCAATGGCATTACCTGAACTTGATGGTACTTCCTTCGTATTGAGTATGATTTGAATATAAACCCATCTGTAAAGTCATAGTCTGTAAAATCTGATGCCAACTTCCTTTCTAATTTATGCATAAATTATATTATTATAACTAAAACTGCATTTCTCTTATTCGACTTTAAATTGTTTTTTGTAAATTGTAGACACAGAAATCCCCGAAGAAACTCTATTTTATTGTCAAACATGCTACTACTACTAATTAATATGTATTTGTTTTTTTCAGACCAATAATACAAAAGTCATTGTATTTAATTGTATGAAGAACTTTCATTTGATCTACACAAGGAATTTCTATATCATGGAAGACAGACAATAAAATATAATACCTAAATAGTGTTCATTCATCCCTAAATCCTAACTTTAAAACAATTGTTGCACGAAATGAAAAGCAGGCTGTTATGCAGTGCCTGAAAGACTTTGAAATTAATTTCATGGGAAGAATTGGAATACACTTAAAGCTATGAACTATACATTATACACTTCCAGTTACACATTTCTATTCTTTGGAAATAATTTCAATAAATATAATGAATGAAATCAATGGATTATTGTGAATTATTTCTATAATTTAACTGAATATTTATTTATATTCAATTCATAAGGCATGCAGCTCTTGTCTGTACCAGTACAGACGTATTCAGTAAACTGTAAAATTTACAACTCCCTCTATGATTGCATAAAACCATTTATTGTAACTTTTACACACAGATCACAATTTACAATAGATTGAATGAAAATATATCTACATTGTTTCCGGCATAAATCTGACAATGTTTTTCTGATCAACAAATGTGTGAAACATTTCTTGTCAAAAATTTATACAAATTTCAGGTTCAATGTGAATGCAACTATGGTATATTTTCTTGGGCAAATTTTCGAAATCCCAAAAACATTAGCTTCACACAGTGTCACTTCACTGTCAGGAATCAGGATAGTTCAGAACAGTAATGTCTTTAGATTTTGTGGGTCTCTATTATATTGCCAATACACACAATACAAACGTTCAAATCCACAACTTTTCATATTTCAAATTTATTATTCCCATTTTAAAAAAAGAAAAAATTATTCCATTCTGATATTAACAGTACTTGGTGCCAATCCAAACTTAGTCTTGATATTTAATGCAGTCATTAATGCTTCCATGAACAGTATATGCAATGCTACCTGAAATGTAAAAATTTGAAATGAAATTCCTAGCCACACAACTGACTACAGGGGGGAAACAGGCAATTTTCTCAACAAACATCTGAATCAAAATCCAAATCTCCTTGATAGTGAGCAATTGCCTTCCTCCCTGTAAATTAATTTAACACATGACTTTTTGGGAGCTGGTAGTATTTTATTAAAATTTTACAAATTTTCATAACATGCTCAGAGAATTCTGCCTGCATATTTCGACTTTTTTTTGACAGTTGTTCACTGTTAATATGGAAATAGGTAGAGATATATAAAAATAAGGGCTAGTAGGCCTATATTATTTTAATTTTGCAAATCTTCACAAAATGTACCGGTAGTGACATTTTCTGCCTGCTTATCATGTTTTGTTTTTTTTGATGACTGATCATCTTTTTTTAGTTAGATCTACATGTAGGCCTATATGACAAGGCCTAGTATTATTTTAATTTTACAAATCTTCATATTATAGAGAATTCTTCAGCATATTGGGGGTTTTTTGACAGCTTATGACTGTTTTTTGGAAATAGACAGGGCTATAGTATATAATGAGGCCTAGTAGGTCTATTTATTTTACATTTACAAATCTTCACAAAATGCAGTGACATATTCTGCCTTCACATCACTTTTTTTTTTAACACTGATCACCTTTTTATAGAAATATGTAGGCCTATTATATTACAAGGCCTAGTATTATTTTACTTTTACAAATCTTCATTAAAATTCCCAGAGAATTATGCCTGCATATTGTGACCTTTTTTGACAGCTGATCGATCACTGTTTTTAATTTTAGAAATAGGTAGGCCTATCACAATTAGTTTTGACTTGGAATAGATCGAATGAGATAAATTTATTTATTTATTCTAAATAGATTAAAAAGGGCCTTACTTTTTCTGTGAACCACTTTCAACCTGGGCAACCGACGATAAAATTTCGAAATAATCTTCTGTAAAATGTTGTGAATATTCAATATAACAGCCGAGCCCGAACTGTTGTTTGGTTGTTTAGGTCCAACGAAGTTTGCCCTGGTAGTGTGCACAAACTTCGCCCACTGTCGTCGGGTGGCCGGATTCTTTGGGAAGTTATATGTAGACAAACTACGGGTAGTATCGGTAGAGGCACTACACTACAGCCGAACAAAACACATCCGTTGACCATCTCAGCATAAAATGGCAGTAGAAAAGGTCGCCATATTGCTGTCCATTCCTTCCTGAGATGACGTCAAAACCGAATGTTTCCGGAGATTGCCGAAGAATTTCGTTATTGTTGGATGGGCCTGATCGGTAGAAGAAAACGTTACAAAAACATACCCTCGTTACATAAAATCGGGTTTTTGTTTTTTTATATGTTGATTTTTGACTTTGTACGCCCGCAAAACCCCTAAATCGATGACATTCAGTTACATCTTTAAAATCGATTTTAACTAAAATCAAAATGAGATTTTAAATTTTATGCGTTTCACGAAGATCGATTGTAACTTAAAATGCAATTTTAATAGATTTTAGTTAAAATCGCTTGCGCCCGCGCAGTGCAGATTTCCGCTGCGGGTACTTACGGTGAAAGCAAATACGCTTCGAAACTGAAAACTGTTGACAAACTGAATTAACTGTTACATTATCAATAGGGAGAGTTTCATACGTTGTCGAAATGTCTGCACATGGTCAGAAAGTCGTAGAGAGATGAAATAAATGAGTTAATTGCGTCTTATTAGTTTCGAAATGTATTGGTGGGTTGACCTTGAACTTAACATTTGATTTCCCCGCAGGCTTCAATAGAAGTAGGGTGTATCGATAAACTAAAGCGCTTGAATTTCGAATTTTTATAGTAATTTGGACAAGAGAAACTTTTGAGAATTTTCACAAACATATTTTGACATGTGTCACTCAAACAACTAATCTAGGCTTCAATTTTTTTGTCGTAGTTTAAAAGTATTTATCAACTTTGAAATTAATACGCCAAATAGGCAATGTTCCGATGCCTAGATTATAAATGTCATTCTAATAGACCCTTTCAATGATACTTTGAAAATGCAAAAGAGTCTATCTATCTTACTCAATTAAATGAGTTTTTTCCCCAAGATAAAATAGTTTTGGAGCCTATTTTTTTATTGATGTTGTTTTATTAACGTAACTTCATTAAGAAATTATAATAAATTTATGATATTAAAATTTAATTTCAAATAGGCCTATAACATTTTTGAATAAACACATTTGTGTTTATTGATTTATCTTTATACTAATCATCATAACCCCAAAAACATGAGTAAATACTATATATTATGTCATGTCTAGTATTATAGGCCTTTAGGCCTTCTAATACCAAGAAATTGGCCATATTAAACACGAAGATATTTTCTTTATAAATATGAGGGCTCTTCTTTCCATGACATTGGATATAAATTTTCTTTTAGTGTGTAGTTTACTGGCGTTTTGGGTGGGTTTTTTCTTGGAGTTCTAATATGGGGCGCCATCCAATGCTTAAATTGCCTTACAATAAAATAAACGGGTGGATCGTAGCTGTATATCCCATACTATGAAAATAAATTGAATGCAAATTGTTTTTGTGAATTATTGTATGTTAAAATTATATCTGTATGTCGCAATAAATCAAACAATGTAGCTCTAATCAATGTTTGTTAATGTCGTGATTGTAAGTTAGGAGAGGGTGACAGCTATCCTAAGTTACAATCGATTTTAGTTAAAATTGTCCTTAAAATAGTTTTGTGAAACGCCACTATTTTAAGTTAGGATACAATTGTAACTTACAATATTATTTTAGTGGATTTTAGCTACAATGCTTAAAATCGTTTTGTGAAACGCTTATATTGTAAGTTAGGATGAAATTTTAGTTTACAATGATTTTAAGGAGATTTAAGTTTTTGTGAAACAGGGCCCTGGTGTGAGTGTATGTGGCATGGAGATAGGGACGCCTTCTCACACTCGTGGGTTTTCTCCGGGCACTCCAGCTTCCTCCCACTGCTAAAGCCCCCTAAGCACAAACGAATTATTGAAATAAAATTAAAAAAATGGATGTTAGTCCTGAAATGACCTAGTTGTGTTGAGTGGATGTTAAACCCCATCTCTCTCTCTCTCTCTGATTAAGACTTTGTAACATAACAACTCTGCTTTTAATGGAGATAGAATGTTTAAAGTTGATGATGATGTTTATTAGGTTGATTAATGATACTATGAAAAAGATAAACGTGCAATTAATAAATATGTCACCTATTTATGTCTGGATTTTGGCGGGGGAGATCAGCCTCACTGTTGGCTTGTTAAAATTTATTATTTGAAGTTGCTACAATAAACTTTTCAGGAAGTTGATGTGAAGGCTGGTGGTGGTCATGTTATGTTAATTGGAGAAATGATTCGTCAATGGTTGGTTAAGTTAGAATGGTATGCTACACTGTTTCCTCGTATTCCTGTACCTATACAAAAAGATATAGATGTAAAGATTAAACAACGTTTCTCTATCACACCACGAGCTGAACAACGACAGGAACCAGAACATATACCTGATAACAAACTCTCATTTGGTGAAGCTGAGAGAATGGCTAAAAGAAGAAGGTAAGCATTCACATATCTTATTGACAAATAAAGCCTTATTATTTAATTACGTGTCACAGCTCCATTGCTTTCGTTGGAAGTAGGGTTTGGCGAAAAATATCGATACAGCCGATAATCGTCTGCGACTATAAGAAAATATTGATATTCAGTTATTGATATCGATGCTCATATAAAAGATAAAGGAGCTTCAATAAAACGAAATTAACAGAATGTTTTGTGTCAAATAATCACTGTCATATCATTCAAAACATATTAAAATTAAAAACACACACACTAAGGTACAACCACTGCAGCAGTAATTTTTCTAGACGTTTACAACAATGACAATGAATAATTAATTAATAAGGGGAAATAACTCTATTTTAAAAGAAATTTATTTATTGTTGTAAGCGAACGACGAAATTGTCAATAGCGACTGATAGCGAGCGTGAAGCTTAGATTCACTAAGAATACTATTTTGTTAAAAACACCATCAGATAAGTTGTGAACGAAACAAAAATTAAGAAATCATAGTGTGAGGATCATAGTTTTTTTTATTTGATCAATAACACATTAAAATGAAATATAAGCTTATATACAGTTATTTCTTACAACTTCAAATTTTCAGATATATATCGATATTGGTGAAATATTTGCCGATATCGATAATTAAAATCAGTATCGATTGCCAGCCCTAATATTCTGAAACTTTATTTTTGAATTTTTATACGCCCACATTGAAATGTGGTCATATATTGCCGTCGCCCCTGTCCGTCCAGTGGTCCAGCGTCCACGGCTCTAGAGGCTAAAGTTAATATCCAATTGACTTTAAATTTATACACAGTGTTTAAGAAGTTGAGACGAAGAAGCCTTTTGATTTTCAGCAATTTCCGATAATTGCTGTAGAGTTATGGCCCTTGATCACTTCAAAAAATCTTGTGGATTGTGGACGCTCTAGGGGCTAAAGTTAATAACCGATTGACTTTAAATTTATACACAGTGTTTAAACTCATAAGATGAAGAAGCCTATTGATTTTCAGGAATTTGGGATAATTAATGTCATAGTTATGGCCCTTGAATATTTAAAAAATCTTGTGGACGCTCGAGGTCATGAGACGAAGAAGCCTATTGTGGACGTGCTAGAGGCTAAAGTTAATATCCGATTGACTTTAAATTTATTCACAGTGTTTAAAGTCATGAGATGAAGAAGCCTATTGATTTCCAGCGTTACCGATAATTACTGACAGAGTTATGGCCCTTGATCCCTTTAAAAAATTTGTGGACGCTCTAGAGGCTAAAGTTAATATCCAATTGACTTTAAATTTATACACAGTGTGGAAGGTCATGAGACGAACAATATTGAGTTTCAATGAATTTTGATAACTTTAACAACATGGAGGAGAACTTTATCAAAGCCAAACAAATTCGAATGATTTTCTGATAATAACATAATGAGTTGTTACTTTTAATCAGATTTTAGTGTATTATAAATGTTTCATTACCGAAAAAAGTAAAATATGCCACAACTCTTGTTGACTGGCCTGACGATTTAGCTGCTGTGGGCGTATGTTTCGTTGCCTGACAACCTATCTTTTCAATCTTTAAATTTCCATTTACTTCACGATCGTACCGTAAACTGCTGTAAACTGGTGTCAAACAAATGAAAACGGGTGTACATAGGTGAAATAAATTGGCTTTGAATTTTATTCTATCTGTCGCAGGCAACAGGTAGTTTGAGTTAATAACCTGTCAAACGTAAAACTTGTCTGTTGTCAACAAGTAGACAGAATTTGAAACACTAAATTTAGATTGAATAATGCTAAAGTACAAGTCACTGAAATGGGTCCTTCTATCTGTCGTGATACCTAGTATAGTTTCACTTCATCAATACCTTTACGAAGGTCAGTAATGAGCATTTTCTGCTATGGTTTAATGTTTTCCTTGAATATTCAGTAAATGATGAATGATACTCTTTTGTAGTCCTGATTATGGTAGAAGAGATGGAGGCCGATCCAGATCACCCAGACGCTCACCATCGAGACGAAGATCACCCAGACCTTCTCCTCCAAGAAGATCACCTCCCCGTCGATCACCACCTCGTAGATCACCTCCACGTCATCATTCACCCTCCTATAAACATAGAAAACAGTCTAGGCATTCACCTGATCATGATGGAGATGATTTTATGCGGGAATTAGAGCGAGAAAAAAGACGACAAATCAGGGAGCGCGAAAAAAGGGGGAAAAGATCAAGATCCCATAGTAAAGACCGTAAAAGATCACGCAGCCGTGATCGTAAAGACAGAAAACATAGATCTCATTCTCGAGATAAAAAAAAATTGAAATCAAAACGTGAGGATCGAGATACAGAAAAACATCATTTGGACAATTGTGGTAGTAGTTCTCATCGTAGCTCTAAACATCGTAATGGGCCTCATTCGTAACACTAGCTCATGATAACATGTAAATATTCTCATATCAACTTAATAGTTTTTTAAAAATTGCATTTGAATTAAAATATGTTGCTGGGAACCTTTATGTCATTACTACACAAAATAGAAATTAGATTAAAAATTGTTTTTATACGCCCACATTGAAATATGTTATTATATTGTCTTTGCCCCCATCCTTCTGGCGTCTAAAATTTCTTGTGAATGCTATAGAGGCAATATCCAATTGACTTTGATTTATACACAGTGTTTAAGGTCATGAGACAATGAGTCCTATGGATTTTCAACGATATAGAGTTATGGCCTTTGATTACTCGATAACCTAGTATTATTAGACATATAGGAAAACATATATGGCCTATTTGAGGACAAAACTCTTGAAAAATACATTTTTGGCGACCATTTTGAAAAAAATAGAACAAAAAATTTAATCAATTTCACCCCTGCAAAATTTTCAGTTAATAGAAAAGTACACTTGGTCCGATCTTTGTTAGCAGGGTTTTCGCTACCTGGACAGAAGTTCCAATTCTCTTTGGTTGATAATTGATGAATATTGGATATATTGCCTCCACTGATGATTATTCTTGATCCAACACAACATAAAATGAGTGTGGAAATAACTGTGTCCATTAACTCGCTAGAATCGTACATCGTAACAATTCCAATCTTGGGATAGTTTGTTTTTATACGCCCACATTTTCATGTGGACGTATTATGTCGACGCCCCTGTCCGTCCGTCCACAATTGTTTGTGGACCCTCTACAGGTCACAATTCTTGTCCGATTTCGACGAAACTTGAAATATAGCTTCATCACCAAAAGATCTTGGCTGCTTTCGATATTGGCATGTATCGGATCGAAACTTCATGGATTATGGCCCCTGATTGTACGAAAAATCACGTTTTTAGCTTGTGGACCCTATAGAGGTCACAATTTTGAGCCGATTTTAATGAAACTTGACGTGCATGTTTATAACCCAAAGATCTTGGTTCTTTTCGATATTTGCGCCTATCGGAATGTTATTTCCTGAATTATGGCCCCTGATTGTCAAAAAAATCACCTATTTTAGCTTGTGGTCCCTCTAGAGGTCACAATTATTATCCGATTTGAAAAACCGTTCGATTAAATCACTGTTACACCCTAAGGAAGGTTGAGTTCGAATTTTGGGAAAATCGGACCAAAATTGACATACAAAATGACCGCCATTTGTATGCGAATACTGTTAAAAAATGGTATATCAAGGTTGTGGACCCTGTAGAGGTCACAATTTTAATTCGATTTTGATGAAACTTGAAATGCATAGTTATAACCCAAAGATCTTTGTTCCTTTCGATATTTGCGCATATCGGATCATGACTTCCTGAATAATGGCCCCCGATTATACGCAAAATCGCCTTTGTTTAGCTGGTGGTCCCTTCGGAGGTCACAATTATTATCCGATTTGAAAAACCGTTTGATTATATCATCGCTACACACTAAGGAAGGTTGAGTTTAAATTTCGGGCAAATCGGACCACAATTGCCATACAAAATGCCCGTCGTTTGTACACGAATACTGTTAAAAAATGGTATATCAAGGTTGTGGACCCTGTAGAGGTCACAATTTTAATTCGATTTTGATGAAACTTGAAATGCATGGTTATTACCCAAAGATCTTGGTTCCTTTCGATATTTGCGCATATCGGATCGTAACTTCCTGAATTATGGCCCCTGATAATACTCAAAATCACCTTTGGTTAGCTTGTGGTCCCCGTGGAGGTCACAATTATTATCCGATTTAAACAAAAGTTTGATTATGTCACTGTTACACCCTGAGGGAAGTAGAGTTCGAATTTCGGGAAAATCGGACAAAAATTGCCATACAAAATGGCCGCCATTTGTACGCGAATACTGTTAAAAAATGGTATATCAAGGTTGTGGACCCTGTAAAGGTCACAATTTTAATTCGATTTTGATGAAACTTGAAATGCATGGTTATAACCCAAAGATCTTGGTTCCTTTCGATATTTGCGCATATCGGATCATAACTAAATAATGGCCCCTGATTGTCCGAAAAATACCCTATGGTCCCTCTGGAGGTCACGATTAATATCCAATTTAAAAAAACGTTTGACTCTATCACCATTACACCCTACGGAAGGTTGAGTTCAAATTTCTAGAATATCGACCATAATTGCCAGACAAAATGGCCGCCGTTTGTACGCGAACAGTGTAAAAATATGGCATATTAAAGTTATGGGCCCTGTAGAGGTCACAATTGTAATTTAATGAAACTTGAAATGCATGTTGATAACCTAAAGATCTTGATTCTTTTCGATATTTGCGCATATCAAATTGTAACTTAATGAATTATGGCCTTTGATTGTAGGAAAAATCACTTTCGGTATTGCTTGTTATCTATCCATTTCTTGAAAATGTGGGCGTATCCTGCCTGGCAGTGCCAGCTTACTATCTTTTGATTCGGGATACTTTGGTTTTGGATGCGACTAGCCTTACTTTTATTTCACTGTTTTCGTATTTTAAAACTGCTAAATAATTGACTGCAGACGGTCTGTGCTTAAATTGTCATCCCAATTCCTTTTCTCTCCACAGAGTTTTTGAAACAACACCTTTAATTGGACAGTAAATGGACTAAGTTACCCGTCGAAGATTTTAGCCGACACTTTCAGCACTGATCGCTTTGTTGATGGTAATGACTTGATGTACTCGATCATACATGCATGTGACATCGAACTGAAATTTGTCAGAATTAACATCCCAGGCTAGGCCCAAGATTTTGACATTGGATTCTTGAATATCTTTCTTGTCAGCTTGTGATACCATATTGCATAATTCGGTTGAATTTGTGCTCCATTTGCGAAGATTAATCGCACTGTCACTGAATATTTGTTTGATTTATTGTATATTTCAAGCCCGCTTGATCATTGTCACAACCTGTCAACAGATTATCTACGTATACCGATTTTGACAGCAGTAGTCAGGATTGTTGGACTTGAAGTTAAACCAAATACTATTCGGCCAAACTTATACTGAACTATTTATTAATTGTCATCATGAATGATTTTGAACATATCGCGATCTGTAGGATTAACCATGATCTGATGGGAAGCCTTTCCTATATTTACCAGTGGTAATTCAAATTGAATGGCTCCGAAATGTTATCAACACATCTAAAATATGTGGTGTATGGTTTGGACCCTTGTCCAAACAATCATTGATTGATAAGTGATCATTGTGAGATTTGGCGGATCCATCTAAGAAGATCCTAACCGTTGTTGTGTTTCATTACTAAACGTTAGCACGAAGGAGAACTTTATCAAAGCCAAACAAATCCTAATGTTTTTATGATAATTACTTAGTGAGTTGTTACTCCTAATCAGATTTTAGTGTATTATAAATGTTTCATTACCGAAAAAATACAAAAATATGCAACAACTCTTGTTGACTGCCCAAACGATTTAGCTGCTGTGGGCTTTTGTTTTGTTGCCTGGAAACCAATCTTTTTATGAACATTTGAGAAGACATGTGAGAATTTATTTGATATTTGTTTTAAATATGCATTCTGTGAGAGGAAAATCTGCCTATTAGCATTAAAGGTTTATATTTTGGCTTCAACTGTTATATAAAAATAGAACTCATGACCTTTGAATACCGCGCGCAGGTACTCACGAACAATGAGTGGAATGCATCAGGGATACACTTGAGTGAACCATTGAATAACCCGGGCGGTATTCAATGGTCATTGAATTCTTTTTTATACGTTGTATATTGGCGTCGCCCCCGTCCGTCCATTGTCCATAATTTCTTGTGAACACTCTACAGACTACATTTATCATCTGATTGTTTTGAAATTGATATATGTTTGCATTAGTGAGATGAAGAATCATATTTAATTTCAATACATGTAACTTCGGTTAATGTTTTCTGGAGTTATGGCTCTTGTTGCACCTTGTTAAGGCTCTCACGACTAAAGTTATCTTCCAATCTGTATGAAATATATATGCATCAATTAAATTAGTAAAATGAAGAAACCTATTGAATTTTAGCAATTTATGTTCATTACGCCATGAGTTATTGCCCTTGTTGCCCCTTATTAAGGCACTACCGACATAAGTTATTATCCGATCTGTATGAAATTTATATGTATCGTTTAAATAAGTAAAATTACATCTAGAGTTATGGCCCTTGTTTTACTTTGTTGAACCATGTGAATGTTTGGACGACAACAGTTATCATCCGAGCTGTATGAAATTTATATGCATTATTTGAATTAGTAAAACGAAAGTTTCAACAATTTCTATAGATTACTTCCAGAGTTAAGGCCCTTGTTTTAGTTTTTAGAACCTTGTGAACCCTCAAACATTATAATGTCATATGTATGAAATTGTCTATTAAATATGCGACAACCTTTGTCGACTGCTCAGACAATTTAGCTACTATTGGCACATGTTTCGTTGCCTGGCAACCTATGTTTACTCTATAACTATATGCAAATCTCTAAATACACTGTACTAGCAGATAATCAACAAAAATCATTACCAATTACTTTGAAAATTCAGCATAGGGTCCGCCCCCTTTTTTTTCTCTCACAAATTTTGGTTGCCTTTTTGTGACGTCCTTGCAATTTGACGTAATTCTGAAAATGGATGATTTGCTTGTATTTTCATCTAGTTCTAGATCAATGAAGATTATTATTTAGACATTTATTCACATGATAAGACTAGAATAAACTCTCTAGGATATCGGATGTCACAAATGAAAACGGATTACAATATGATTGCCATTTAATTTAAAAATTGAGAAGCATGACTTGTCTTGATTTACAAGTAATGTTGCTACGATAATAAACAATCTATGTAAAAAGCATCAAAATAAAGTAATAACATCACTTAAAATAAAGTAATATGAATGAAACTTTCAATATATTAATTTTGAATTATCTATTTTGAAACTATTATAGCGAGAATGGTCTGCATTTTATCTAAACCTTACATAATGCATCTATAAAAAATATGAATGTCATTTGTAAATATTTATAACATTGTTTGATAATTCTGTGTAAATACATTGAATACAATTATTTTAAATTGGATGATGTTTCGTTTTACCTTACTTCTGATTTGTATGCCACTTTGGCAGAGAAGACTTCTGTTTAGAAAAATCTCATAGCAATGTAGCTTCACTGGTCAAAAACTTGCCATAATTGTTATTAAGCCTTTGCAAGATTTTTTCCGGCGTGATTTCCCCTTGTCAGGGATGCAGAAGGAGGGCCTGACAAGGACAGCTGTCTAGTCGTTCGGATGGGACGAAAAACCGAGGTCCCGTGTACAAATTGGAGTGCACGTAAAAGATCCCTTGGCAGTTGGAATTCGATATAAGAGTAGGCCGTAGCGCCGCTGCCCGGGCAAAATTTCCCTCATTGCACACTGTGGCGTATGCCCGTCTTCAATTAGCCCAGGTACGGTGCTTAAGCGTAGGACGTTAAACCCCATTTCATTCAGATTTCATTCATTCTTTGCAAGATTTCAACAACAATTTGTTTTAAATTGACCCTTTCGTATCATTAAAGGCTGATTAATGGCAACATATTTCTTCAATAAAACTAACACATACTTATGGATAACAGCTACTTATTTATTTGAAGAGTAATATCTCAACGTTATCAAGATAATAAAGTACTACAAAAATGTGAGGTCAATTTATACAGAAGACTATAACAACAATTACTGAAACCACACAGGACCAGTGCCGGATTAAGACTCTGCTGGCCCTAAGGCACATTTTGATAGGTGGCCTGAAAATACAGGTATGTTGGGCTCATTGATAAAAGGAATTAAGTTAAATTTAGCAACAGAAAATTTATTACAAACAAATTCAGAAGATTGCCAACTGGGCCGTATCTAGCCCGGGTGCAAGGGGCACGTCGCGCCTCTAGGAATGTAAGGCGCCCCCTCAAAAGATTTTATCACACAGTGATACTCCTAAGGTAGTCCACTGAACAGTCGGGAGGTTTTAAGGGTGCCCACACGCCAATGGGTACCTGATTCGTTTGCACTGATCCAAACTTTTTTACATGTATATCACTTATGTGGAGGCAATGGGGCGGATCTAAGGGGCGTGGGAACCAGGAGAAAATGCCTAACCTAAATATGGCGCCACATAAAATACAAAATCGACTCTTGGATACCACCAGAGTGGCCGAAAAACATGTTTCCAGCAGTGTCCCCCCCCCCATCACTCTTTCCGTTCAGTGCCTGCCCCACCACATGATATTAGAGGATTCTTTTTAGTCGCCATATCGACACTTGTTAGGGCCTTATCGGCCTTGGTGGCGCCGCCGCCAAATGACATTATTAGAGATTCTCGTTCTGGTCGCCCTATCCACATAGTTCTAAGTTAGAGGACAAGAAACTTCTCATTTTGGTGGGTTTAACACTAAAAAGAGAAATAGCGTCGCCAAAATTATTAGAGATTCTCGTTCTGGTCGCCCTATCCATATAGTTCTAAGTTAGAGGACAAGAAACTTCTCATTTTGGTGGGTTTAACACTAAAAAGAGAAATAGCGTCGCCAAAATTGACAGACGAGATCACTTTGACTGCGGCTCCAAGTGCATGGAAAACGTGTTTGCGGCAGTCTTATTTTCAAATTTCCAGACATCCCCTCCCCTAACCGCTGCCACAGACCTCAGCTTTGCCGGTCAGCGCTCAGTAACTCGGGCATTTACTTTCAATGCATAGAAGTGCCAGTTTACCAAGACGTTTTTGACTCATCGTATTATGTGAAATACATCTAATGTCAATTGCGAAATCAATGAATTTTTTTTTTGAAATTATAAGTTAATTACGAGATTCTTTCCCACAACATGTGTAAACAAACCTCACGTGTGTAAACGGACGAAACATCATGTCAACCCTTTGTCAGAGCATGGAAAGCTTTTTTGAGAACAAACGCGTAGATGAAGAAGGATGCAATTTGTTTACATACAAATAAAGGCAAGCATTTTTGTCATCACCTGATAATTATCAAAAAAATTGTACATGTACTTCATTATTTTGTGACCTGGATTTTTGGCTGGCCCTAAGGTAGTTCCTTTATGAACTGTCTCTGAGCGAACGATGTTAGCGAGACATCGTTCGCTCAGAGACAGTTCATGAAGGAACTAGCCCTAAGGCACGTGCCTATTAGATTGTAGGTGTTGGGCCACGGCCGAGTTAGAGGTAGAAGACTTTGATTTGTGCTGGCTGATTTGTAGACACATTCTTTGGGAGTCGGTTGTATGGTTGGGGGAAGTTAACCATTGGCTTTGAGTATTTCTTTAAGGGTTCTTCCTTTTATAAACGTGATCTGGATTCCTGTTGGGGTGAAGAGTCTTCTAAGGTGGTATAACAGTTTCCCTTGTAATGGTATGATAATTCTTATTGCTGGTGTGTCAGGTTTTGGTTTTCTGACATCTATGGAAGGTTGGGTGGTTGTCTTAATAATTTTCTTAACTAATTGCTGAGGGTAGTTGTTAAAGTTAGGGAGAGTAGTTTCTATGTGGTCTAGTACTGTTTTATATAGAGAATCTCCTACGTGTGTTTTTATACGCCCACATTTTCATGTGGACGTATTATGTCGTCGCCCCTGTCCGTCCGTCCGTCCGTCCACAATTGTTTGTGGACTCTCTACAGGTCACAATTCTTACCCGATTTTGACGAAACTTGAAATATAGGTTTATCCCCCAAAGATCTCGGCTGCTTTCGATATTGGCATGTATCGGATCAAAACTTCATGGATTATGGCCCCTGATTGTACGAAAAATCATGTTTTTAGCTTGTGGACCCTATAGAGGTCACAATTTTGAACTGATTTTGATGAAACTTTACATTCATGTTTATAACCCTAAGATCTTGGTTCCTTTCGATATTTGCGCCTATCGGAACGTAATTTCCTGAATTATTGCCGGGGGCTAGGGGGGCTTTAGCCCCGGCAATAATTTTTAATAGTGAAAATAAAATGTCGCCAAAAGTATGGTCAGTAGCCCCCCCCGAAATCGGGCCCGCTACGTGGCCCCTGCCCCTGATTGTCCGAAAAATCACCTATTTTAGCTTGTGGTACCTCTGGAGGTCACAATTATTATCCGATTTAAAAAACCGTTCGAATATATCACCGTTACACCCTAAGGAAGGTTGAGTTGAAATTTCGGAAAAATCGGGCCAAAATTACCATACAAAATAGCCGCCGTTCGTACGCGAATACTGTTAAAAAATGATATATCAAGGTTGTGGACCCTGTAGAGGTCACAATTTTAATTTGATTTTGATGAAACTTGAAATGCATGGTTATAACCCATAGATCTTGGTTCCTTTCGATATTTGCGCGTATCGGATCGTAACTTCCTGAATGATGGCCCCTGATTATACGCAAAATCGCCTTTGTTTAGCTTGTGGTCCCTCTGGAGGACACAATTATTATCTGATTTAAAAAATCGTTTGAATATATCACCATTACACCCTAAAGAAGGTTGAGTTTAAATTACAGAAAAATCGGACTAAAATTGCCATACAAAATGGCTCTCGATCGTACGCGAATACTGTTTAAAATGGTATATCCATGTTGTGGACCCTGTAGAGGTCACAATTTTGATTTGATTTTGATGAAACTTGAAATGCATGGATATAACCCAAAGATCTTGGTTCCTTTCGATATTTGCGCATATCGGATCGTAACGTCCTGAATTATGGCCCCTGATTATACGCAAAATCGCCTTTGTTTAGCTTGTGGTTCCTCTAGAGGTCACAATTATTATCCGATTTAAAACATCGTTTGATTATATCACCGTTACACCCTAAGGAAGGTTGAGTTCGAATTTCGTAAAAATTGGACCAAAATTACCATACAAAATGGCCGCCGTTTGTATGCGAATACTGTTGAAAAATGGTATATCAAGCTCGTCGACCCTGTAGAGGTCCCAATTTTGATTCGATTTTTACGAAACTTGAAATGCATGGATATTACCCAAAGATCTTGGGTCCTTTTGATATTTGCGCATATCGGATCGTAACTTCCTGAATTAATGCCCCTGATTATACACAAAATCGCCTTTGTTTAGCTTGTGGTCCCTCTGGAGGTCACAATTATTATCTGATTTAAAAAATAGTTTGATTATATCACAGTTACACCCTAAAGAAGGTTGAGTTTGAATTTCGGGAAAATAGGACCAAAATTACAATACAAAATGGCTGCTGTTTGTACGCGAATACTGTTAAAAAAATGGTATTTCAAGGTTGTGGACCTTGTAGAGGTCACAATTTTACTTTCGATTTTGATGAAACATAAATTGTGTGTTTATAACCTAAATATCTTGATACTTTTCGATATTTGGGCATATCAAATTGTAACTTAATGAATTATGGCCTTTGATTGTAGGAAAAATCACTTTCGGTTTTGCTTGTTCTCTATCCATCTCTCGAAAATGTGGGCGTATCCTGCCTGGCAGCCGCTGGTTTGATATCAAAAAATAGCAACACGTTGATAAAAACACGAGTTGGAGATTTAATTTATCACCCAACCCTTTCTTACATGCACTAATTAATAAATATATTTCTTTGGTATAGATTTCACTTTTACTGAACCTAATTACATTACAGCGTAGTGATACATCATATTTTGACAGCAGTTTAGCTATTGTATAGTCCTATATACTGACCCAGTTTTTTCCTTCAAGGTCAATTAAATAAAAGCAGTTTCTTTTTTTTCTTTTTTTTAAAGTCTATCTTTACTTAAACTAAGCGCTTTCTTTAAAATAAAAGAAAGTAGTTCCTGTTTTATGTAAAGCGATATCTCCAATGTGTATATATCACAGTAGATTATGTAATTTATCACACAAGCGATATCTACCGTCAAATGTATTATTGGGTGATAAAGATTGATCATCGCAGATGTTGACAGCTCGGCGTGCTAGAGTGGCTATGGTGGCTTTCTTCACACTACGTGGACAGACCCGTAGTCAGCTTACTGGCGGAGGGGGGGCAGTTCCGCGATGATTATTTTATTATTATTATTATTACAAACATTTGTTATAGCCCCTCTTTCACATACACGTGTTCAGAGGTGCTTTACCTACAGATATAAATAATTACAATTTTAAACTCATAAGATTAACAATACAATACTAAGACAAAACAAGATATGTACATTTAAAACGCTTGAAGAAATAAATGGGTTTTTAGTTTTTTCTTAAAAGTATTAACATTATTACAGGACCTAATATCATATGGTAGCTTATTCCATAAAGCTGGAGCTTGAACACTAAAAGATCTTTGGCCAAAAGTTAACAGTTTTGAATATTTGGGCTTTAAAAGAAGATTATCATCTGAAGAGCGTAAACATCGCCCTGGTATATACATATTTAAAAGATCAGATAAATAAACAGGTGCTAATTTGTTCAAACATTTAAAAGTTAACAATAAAATTTTAAAATCAATTCAATAAGAAATAGGTAACCAGTGTAAATTTTTTAAAATTGAGGTAATATGATCATATTTTTTAATGCGTGTAATAAGGCGTGCAGCTGTATTTTGGACTCGTTGAAGTTTTTCTAAAAGTTTGGCTGGAAGACCAGTTAACAATGAATTAAAATTGTCCAGTCTAGAAGTGATCAAAGCATTAACAAGTGTTTTTGTGGAGTCTAAGGAGATAAATTTACGTATTCTACCAATATTTCTTATATTACAAAAACACAATTTACATATATAATTTACTTGAGCTTCCATACTCATATTCATATCAAATATTACACCAATATTACGTGCAGATGACGAGGGATTAATTTCACTATTACCAATTAGGATGGGAGATTTGCAGCCAATTTTTGACAATTGTTTATTTGAGCCAATTAATAAATATTCAGTTTTATCGTCATTTAATTTTAGAAAGTTTTTTTTGACATCCACAATTTAATTTCAGATATACAATCTTCTTCAATAATAACTTTTGAACTGACATAAGAATCTGGATTTTTAGGTGAAAAAGAAATATATAATTGGGTGTCATCTGCGTATAGATGAAATTGTAAATCATATTTTCTAACTATATCCCCAAGTGGTGAGGTGTATAACGTAAATAAAATAGGACCAAGGACAGAACCCTGGGGAACGCCAGATTTTAAAACACAATGAGAAGAATATTTACTATTTAAAACAACACATTGCTACCTACCAATTAAATAACTTTCTAAAAGATTAAGAGCAGATTTATTAATACCAAATCTAAAACAAAGACGATTTAAAAGAATGCTGTGGTCGACTGTGTCAAAGGCAGCAGACAGGTCTAACAATAATAAAAGAATACATTTTTGGTTATCAAGGGATAAAAGAATATCATTTGAAACACGCGTTAAAGCAGTTTCAGTACTGTGGAATTTTTTATATGCGCTCTGTAGAGGCTCGTGAAGAGAATTATCTTCAATATGACACTTCAACTGACTGGCAATACATTTTTCAAAAAAATTAGAAATAAAACTTAAATTTGAGACCGGCCTGTAATTTTTCAAAACATTACAATCAAGGTTAGTCTTTTTGATTAAAGGGGTTACAAAGGCAAGTTTGAATACATCTGGAACGGTGCTAGTATTTATACAGGAATTAATAATATCCGTAATTACTGGAACTATTTCAGGTTAACAAGTCTTCAGGATATGTGTGGGAAGGGGATCAAGTGCACACGACTTTGGTGGCGAGGCATTTACTATATTCAAGACACTCGACTCAGTTACATTACTAAAATTTGAAAATGTCACAGATGAATTAGCTTTGTCATAGATATGGTCGACAACTTGTTGTCAGGGGCGGCAAGATTATTTCTAGGGGGCGCCCCCAGCCCCCCACCCCCTGGCTACGGGCCTGTACGTGGACGGTTGGACTTAAAATTTATATACTGATCAGTATGTGTGGGCTTTCTGTAAACGCTAGTATTAAGTTTGCCTGCAGATCTCTTTACTAAGACGTCTAGGAAAGGGGGGCATTGGTTCTTTTCTTTTTCTATTGTGAATTTAATTATGTTGTTTTGGTTGTTGAGGTGATCGAGTAGGGTGTTAGGGTCTTCATTCTGAATGAGGATGGCGAAAATGTCATCGACTTTACGGAACTATGCTTCAGGTGTAACTGGTGAAGTGGATACGGCTTTCTGTTCGAAACTAGACATGTTGATCTCACTGAGGACTGGGGATAAGGTGCCTCCCGTAGGTAATCCATGTAACTGCTCATAAAAATCATCTCCCCAGGAAGAGAAGGTGGAATTGATACATGCTCTGGTGAGATTTATGATGTCTTCTGTGACGAAGTTGGTGTCCAGTGGAATCTCCAATGCTGTTAATCTGTGGCGTAGTGCTTCTATGGCTTCATCACGAGGGATATTGGTAAAAGGGTCGATGACAACACCTAAAGCATCAGAGCTCCAAGGCTTAATTGCGCAAGCGTGATTAATGGACGCAAGAGGAAAGCGCTCTCCTGAATGTGATAATATTTTTAGTTTTTAAACGAATTAGCCACAGGCGCGGATAGTTTAGTAGCCGTAAACTATTTCAAATGGCGAATCGACAGAATTCAGACGGTAGGTTTGAAAATGAAGTGACACACTCAGAATTATTTGTTAATGAAGTTATGGCGCCAAGTTCAAATGGGCTACATTCAGTAGCAGTTTATGTCCACAACACACCATCTACACCCTTGAATGTTAGTGTCAAAAGGAAAGAGGTGAGCCCTTATATAAATACGATAGAAGTGGACACGAAAAAACATCGATATGATCAAGAATTCGAGATTGTAAATCGTGGGGCTCATACATGGCCTAGTTCCGCGACAGGTGTAAAACGTTCAGACGATATAGGAAGGTTGACAGATGTTGTGGAAGTTCTGTCTCGCAATATGCAGTCTATGTGTCAGACTTTAACCAATAAAATTGACAATTTAGAATTACATATTGAAGAGAATATTTCTGAAAGAATAGCCAGGTCAATAGACGAGAAAGTAAGTAACTGTGTAAGAAGAGAGATAGATGTTTTTAGGGGTGATATCCAAGGTCAAATTGACTCGGTCAAAATGCAAATCAGTCAGGCGGGGAGCTCTATGAGTAGTACTCCAGTAGACAAGAGTCTAAACATAGTGATTAGGTATTTAGAGGAAAGTGAGCGAGAAAAACTCGACAACAGGGTAACTGTGGATAAAGTGAGGAGATTGCTAGAAGAAGGGTTGAGAATCCGAGATTTTAATTTGACAAAAGTCATTCGTAAAACAAACTCGCGGTAAAAACCCAGGTCCAATCGTAGCTAGCCTTGAGACTATTGAACAAAAAGTCGCTATAATGGAGGCTAAAAGCAAGTTATTTCACGTGGAGCAATAGCCTACTCTAAGGTTTATATTCAACACGATGTCCCTTATGAGCAGAGGCTAAATGAGTCGAACATGATGACTATTATTAAGGCTGTCGGTAAAGGTGATTCATTAACTGTGAATCGAGGTCGACTTGTTTATCGCGGGAATAGGGAAACTCGTGAAAGAGATGCGCGGGTAAGAATACAGGAACCCAATTTTGTAAATGACTTTGATAACAGTAGGGGTGTGGAAAATGCCTACGGGAGGAATAATAGATATTTTACCCCTAATCACACTGGATACAGACCACAGAGAGGAAGTAACCGTAATGAATACTAGGTATCATGCGGGTTTTGGAATGTTAGAGGGTGGAATACAGACATTTTATCAGATAATTATGTTTTGCGGACAATGTGCATGAATCACATTGATGTTGACATTAATAGGAGTGGGCGAAACACACCTAATTGGTAAAAATACGATAAACATACCCGGATATCAATGGTACGGGCAGAACAGAAAATCGTTACATAGGCGGGCCAAAGTCGGTTCTGGCGGGATTGGATTCCTAATTATAAACCAAGTAGTGGACAATTTCGAGATTAAGGTTGAAAATGGTGACTTTGAAGGTATTCTATGGATACGTCTATCTGATAAAGCTACTGAGTATAGTTTTATGGTATGTGTTTGTTACCTTCCCCCAGAAAACTCATCCAGGCAGGTGGATGTTAACGACTTTTTTTGATACCTTAACGTCCCAAATCTACACCTACCAGAGAGTGGGAAAGTTTTACATATGCGGAGACTTTAACGCGAGATGTGGCGACCATGACGATTTTATAAGCGGTGTTGACATTATACCTGAGCGAGATATCATTGATTTCAAGGTGAACAAATATGGTGATCTCTTAACTGATTTTTTAATAAATGTGAATTGCTGTATATTGAACGGACGGAATTGCAATAAAAACGATTTCACATTTATATCTAGCATTGGTCGGTCAGTGGTGGACTACGCTCTAGTCCCGTACGAAGATATTAATAGATTCACTTGCTTTACGGTATTGAATGTCACAATGTGTTGACAAAATCGGTTCGGGATCAAAAATTCCAGATCATTCGGTTTTGACTGTTCGAACTAGACTATGTAAAGACCTTTACAATTCTACCCGAGGGAGTTAGTAGGCCCGTGAAATATAAATTGGAAAGCATAGACAGTGATTTTGGGCAAGACAATTGTGTGCTCCAAAATGTATTGCATGCTATTGAAAAACTTGAGTTATCGTCCCTTTCCCAAAACAAAGTGGATAGTGTGTATTATAAGTTTGTTACTCCCCGAGAGTAATACAGCTTCATATAAAGACTGAGAGCTCGATGACCGAACTGTAAAAAGTTGAGCACGAAAGGTTTGACCATCGGAATGTGACTGCATATCGATAAGAATGAGAAAAAGTAATTTCTTGAGTTTCGCGGATGGGGCATAAGGGGGGTAGGCCCCCCGAAAGGGGTCGCAAATTGTGCTTTGAATTAAAACTTCGAGCACGAGATTCATTTTCACATGGTATGTTCTATGAGGTATATAGAGTAAGAAAAAAGTGGTCAAGAAAAAAAATTCCCAGGCATTCTCAAACAAGAAGGGGGTCCAGAACCCCCCAGGGGGGTCAACTGTGAAATTTCGAGCATGAGTGAAATTTGTTTTTCAGTCATCCCTTGGCAACCAATCATGACTAAAAATCATGGTCAAGAAAAATTTCGCCCGGGCATCTACAGATAAGAAGCTCCCCGGGATGGGGGTTCCAGGGGCATTTCGGCATTTCAGGAAAATATGAAACATTGCGCACGAACTAAATTTCTTCGCTGATCATTGGGCATCGATGCATGGATCACATATCCAGTGGACAAGAAATCCTCCACCGGGGCATTTCCAGACAAGAAGGGGGTTTCTGACCCCCCCTGGGGGGTCAACTGTAAAATTTCGAGCACGAGTAAAATTCGTTTTCCAGTCATCCCTTGGCATCCATTCATGACTAAAAAGCATGGTCAAGAAAACTTTTGGCCGGGCACCTACAGATAAGAAGGCACCGAACTGGGGGATGCTTAGGGGTTTCGGCATTCAAGGAAAATATGAAATGTTGCGCACGAGCAAAATTTCTTCGTTGATCATCGGACATCGATGCATTGGTCATATATCAATGGTATAATGTATCGCAGCAAAAGACTACTCAGGCAAGATGGTAATAAGGAAAGAAAGTTTCGTTATTTCTCACCACAATTAAAAATTCCAGAAGATCTATTTTTCTAGCGCTTCTTAAGCAGTAATTACATCATCCCAGCTTTTGTTAGAAAGTTGGGATTTTCTTGAAAAAGAAAGACAGATAGGCATTACCGCAATCTTGTTTGTATAAAAAAATATCAAGATTAGTATTGAAAGTCTCAAGAATATCATAGAACTGACAACCAACCATGGGGACACCAAAATATCTGACCTACTCCTCTGCGCATTGCAAATTAATGGACGGCTCTAGGACAATTCGATCCTGGACAATTCGTCACCAGACAATTCGTACCCAATATTGAAAGTGTCGAGAATATCATAGAACTGACAACCAACCACGAGGACACCCAAAAAACTTACCTACTCCTCTCCGCATTGCAAATTAATGGAGGTGCTGAAACGGCTCTAGGACAATTCGATCCCAGACAATTCGTACCCGGACAATTCGTCACCAGACAATTCGTACCCAATGACAATTCGTACCCGAACTATTTGTCCCCATGGACAATACACCAGACAATTCGTACCAAAGGACATTTCATACCCACGGGTACGAATTGTCCTTGGGTACGAACTGTCTGGTGTATTGTCCATGGGGACAAATAATCTGGGTACGAATTGTCTGATGACGAATTGTCCGGGTACGAATTGTCTGGGATCGAATTGTCCTGAAGCCGTTTCAGCACCTCCATTAATTTACAATGCGGACAGGAGTAGGTAAGAGAGCTGGGATGACGTAATTACTGGTTAAAAAGACACTAGAAAAAAAGATCTTCTGGAGGAATTTCAATTGTGATGAGAAATAACAAAACTTTCTTTCCTTATTACCATCTTGCCTGAGTAGTCTTTTGCTGCGATACATTATACCATTTTGGAGTTACATTCGAAGTAGAGCTAGTGCTCGGTGTTTCTGTCTCTATATTATCCATTTTCAATACGTAAAAACGAAATCAATTTCAGGTAAATAGGTTAGAACAGAATATATCCAGAGGAGAGAACTGCATGATATTGTGCCGTCATGCTGGGATAAACTATAGATAAACTTCTATGTCTATGAGCTACAAATCACTCTATAATCACTGATGTCGTGAACAGCTCTTATCAGTTTGGTAGCAACTTACTCATCAACATATTAGACCTAACGTAGAGAGACACTATGACAAGGATCGCACACGATCATACAAAACGACCCTACGATCTGCATACACTATCTTTCGCACCAGAGATGGAGATGGGGGTTTACTACATAAGATAAGTCGAATCTATGGATCCGGTTGCTGATGTCCAAGCATTGCGGTGCGGCAAGAAGTCATATACCTATTATCGATCAATGTCACGGAGCAGCTAATACAGTTATGATAATGAGTGTGGCTTCAACCAAGCTTAGTCTTACTTACCAATGCACTCCAAAGTTACTGACGACGTTCACCCCCTTCTTGTCGGTAAATGCCCCGGTGAAAAAATTCTTGTGGACTTGATATATGACCAATGCATCGATGTCCGATGATCAACGAAGAAATTTTGCTCGTGCGCAACATTTCATATTTTCCTTGAATGCCGAAACCCCTAAGCATCCCCCAGTTCGGTGCCTTCTTATCTGTAGGTGCCCGGGCAAAAGTTTTCTTGACCATGCTTTTTAGTCATGAATGGATGCCAAGGGATGACTGGAAAACGAATTTCACTCGTGCTCGAAATTTTACAGTTGACCCCCCAGGGGGGGTCAGAAACCCCCTTCTTGTCTGGAAATGCCCCGGTGGAAGATTTCTTGTCCACTGGATATGTGATCCATGCATCGATGCCCAATGATCAGCGAAGAAATTTAGCTCGTGCGCAATGTTTCATATTTTCCTGAAATGCTGAAATGCACCTTGAATCCCCATCCCGGGGAGCTTCTTATCTGTAGATGCCCGGGCGAAATTTTTCTTGACCATGATTTTTAGTCATGATTGGTTGCCAAGGGATGACTGAAAAACAAATTTTACTCGTGCTAGAAATTTCACAGTTGACCCCCCTGGGGGATTTTGGACCCCCTTCTTGTTTGAGAATGCCTGGGAATTTTTTTTCTTCACCACTTTTTTCTTACTCTATATACCTCATAGAACATACCATGTGAAAATGAATCTCGTGCTCAAAGTTTTAATTCAAAGCACAATTTGTGCTCAACTTTTTACAGTTCGGTCATCGAGCTCTCAGTCTAATAGTGGAGTGAGTAATAAAAAACGGCGGTCCAAAAAGTCGTGGTGGAATGAGAGCCTGAGTGAGATGTGGAATGATATGTGTTTAGCAGAGAAAATATGGCTTAAATCAAAGGGGCATGGTCGATCGGTTTTGCACTCTACATTCGTGTATAAACGTAAAAAGTTTGATAGATATGTGCAAAAGTGTAAGCGTGAATATTTGTTTAAAAAACAGTGCGAAATTGACCAACTTATTTCTAATAATCCCCCAGAGTTCTGGAGAGAAATAGGGAAAATAGGTGTAGGACGTGACAGAAAAGGTATACCGATGGAAGTTCTTATGCCGGATGGAACTGTTAGTCATAATTCAGCTGATGTTTTTGAGAAGTGGAAAACTGATTTTGAAAACCTTCATAATCCTTCGGACAATACAAACAAATCGGATCAAGCACCATTTGAAATACGATAACTTTCGATCATTTCAGCATATTTTCATGATATAAGAATGGTTGCGCATTCACTTTCAGTGCAAATGACCTTATTTGACCATTGACCCTGAATATCTCGAAAACGCCCCAACGGCGGACTGATTACCACTCGGCATCGTATTCTATGCAAAATTTTACTCTAGAAAAGTTGGGTCGGGTTTTGTGCCCATTTAGTGGACACCCCTCCGCACTGAGCCTCCGGTCTATATACGATTTTGACGAAACTTAAAATATAGGTTAATCTCCAAAGATCTCGGTTGCTTGCGTTCGATATTGGCATGGATTATGACCCCTGATTGTACGAAAAATGACGTTTTTAGCTTGTGGACCCTTAGTGAAACTTGAAATACTTGTTTATAACCCAAAGATCTTGGTTCATTTCGATGGCTGGCTGATGGTTAGCGTGCACGCGCTGTGTATCATAAAGCCTTTCATTGAGTCAACTGGCGTGGTTTCGAATCCCCGACAAGGAGAAGGGTCGCCTGTCCAACCTCGTGGGTTTTCTCTGGGTCCTCTGCATCCCTTCCACTGCTACAGACCCCTATGTGCAAGCGAATTATTGAAAAAAAATTAAAACCATATAATATTAGTCCCGAAATGACCTAGTTTGTGTCGAGTGGACGTTAAATCCCATTTCTCTCTCTCCCCCCCTCTCTCTCTTTCTCATTTTGTAATATACGCCAATAATTTTAATTATACGCCCACATATCCATGTGTACGTATATTGTTGTCGCCCCGTCCGTCTACAGGTCAGAATTCTTATCCGATTTTGACGAAACTTGAAATATAGGTTTATCTCTAAAAGATCTCCGTTGCTTTCGATATTAGCTTGTATCAGATCAAAAAAAAAATGGTATATTAAGGTTATAACCCCCCGTACAGGTCACAATTTTAATCCGATTTTGTTGAAACTTGAAATGCATGTTTATATCCCCAAGATCTTGTTTCCTTTCGATATTTGCTCATATCGGATCGTAACTTCCCGACTTATGACCCCTAATTGTACGGAAATTGCCTTTTCAGCTTGTGGTCCCTCTGAAGGTCACAAATATTATCCGATTTAAAAACAAACCGATTGATTATATCACCGGTACACCCTAATGAAGGTTGAGTTCAAATTTCATGAAAATCAGACCAAAACTGCCTGAAAAAATGACCACCGCATGTACGCGAATAGTGTAAACTGGTATATCAAGATTTATGCCAAAACTGGCCTTGTGCGTAAGACAGCAATTTGATGTCAAGATGGCTGCCTAGTGGTTTGCACTGTGTCTTGTCTGCTGAAAACTAGTCATTTTTTAAAGTTGTGATTATTTTATTGGACCATAACTTGGCATAATATATCTTCTGGAATAGTGTATCTTTTAATTTACAAAATTGAATTTTAGAAATTCTGTGTACTTTTTGTGATATTGACAATTTTAGTTTTTAAATTTTGTGAACTAAGTATTAATGAGCTGAACATTGATCATGATCACTTATACCAAAGACCAACTTTTAGCCTTGAACTCTGCTACAAACTGTGAAAACAATAGAGTGTCTACTGAGTTATGTTACTTTCCTGAGTTGATCTCTGAAATTAAACCTGTGTATTTTAACACCTTTATTAAACCTACAATAAAAGTTTCAAACAAGTCAAGAAAGACCACAACAGGTAGAAGAGTAAATGTGGCAAATCTGATTCAAGTAACTAAGTTATCCTCTAATTCCTGTCCTGTAGATTCCAATTTCAATTTCTGCCTTTTAAACTGCTAGTCCATTAGAAACAAAGCCAATGAAATACAAGCATTTTTTTTCGATAATGACCTTGATATTCTTGTCTCAATTGAGACCTGGCTGAAAGATGATTACAGCATTACTCTAAACCAATTTCTTCTAACTAACTATTCTGCATTGGCGACCAATCGTACTAATAAGAGGGGGGGGGGCATAGCAGTCTTTTTCAAGTATACCATTAAAGCACATAAGATTAAAATAGGCCCCTTATCTAGCTGCGAAATTCAACAAACCGCCATCAAAAACCAAAACGAATTATTTCATCTCATCTCATTGTATCGGCCTCCTAATTCTGCCTCCGTTGAGACTTTTTTCAACGACTTGTTGGACATACTTCACGAATTTACGTCATGTGCTGGAAATTCTTTGATATATGGTGATATAAATGTCCACCTTGATGTTGATTCCAAAACTACTACACAGTTCTACGATATACTAGGATCTTTTGACGTGGTTCAACATGTGACAAAACCTACTCACAATAAAGCCATCTACTAGATGTCCTTATTACCCGTAGATCTGACTTTTTAGTGTTCAACTTATCCGTAGACAACCATCACATTTCTGATCATTTTTCAATCATGGCTAACCTCTCACTTCCAAAACCCAAATCATTACAGAATACTGTATCATATCATAAACTGCGAGCTATCAATTTAATTAACCTGAAATCGGATATCTTAAATGGCAGTGACCTTAATAAAATTAGCAATTTCTTTGATATTTCTGATCAACTTCAAATCTATAATAGAGAGCTCAAAGACATTATTGATAGCCATGCATCAATTGTCAGAAAACACTCACCATCAGACCAAATCGAAAATGGTACAACGATTCTGTACGTGAAAGCAAACATGCACGTCGGATGGCAGAAATGATACTAATATCATCATCAATCAGACCGAACAGAATTTTGTTTTAAATAGTATACAGGACAATAATTAAAACCCTAATGAACAGAACAAAATTTTGAATAATATGATGAAACTTAGCGACAGTACCGTTTTACCAGGACATCATGATCCCAAGCTACTCGCTGAATCTTTTAGTCGGTTCTTCAACAATAAAATTGTAACCATGCGTAGGGAACTTGATAATGGTTCTTTATCGGTAACCGATAACGATATTGAAGTTAACTTCACTGGTTCACCACTATCAACGTTTCCATCATCTGATGATGATGAAATCAAATCAATTATTTCTACATCCTCTTCATCTTCTTGTGAGCTAGACAATATTCTCAACCCATCTTGTTAAAAGCTTTTCTACATAACTTTGTCATATTCTTTGTAGCATGGTGAATACATCCTTATCCACTGGAAACATTCCTGATCAGTTGAAAGAAGCTTTGGTCTTTCCACTACTCAAGAAGAGTACATTAGATTACAACGTCTTGAAATCCTACAGGCCTGTCTCAAACCTGACTTCAACCTCCAAACTTATTGAAAAGATTGTAGCAGCACGTTTCAAAGCCCATCTCAAATTAGACAATCTTAACAAACCCTTCTAATCAGCATACAGAAGCAATCATAATACAGAAACAGCCTTAACTCGCTTGGATAATGATATCCTTATCAGTCTTGACAATAAAAATGTGGTATTACTGGTTCTTCTTGATTTAAGTTCCGCCTTCGACACATGATGTGCTGAATTGGTTCCGGTCATTTCTAACATCCCGTCATCAATCCGTTGTCATCAATAATGTTACGTCTCCATCTGTAGAACTTAAATTCGGCGTGCCTCAAGGATCGGTACTCGGACCATTGCTCTTTACCGCTTATACCACTCCCCTACGGCGTATTTTGAAGTCACTCGATCTAAATTATCATATCTATGCGGATGATTCTCAACTCTACATTTCAATTTAACCTGAAAATGAATCTCTTCAAGTGTCTAAACTTGAATCGTGCATTGATGCTATTAAGTGCTGGCTTAAAAGGGACTTCTTAAAGCTAAATGATGAAAAACAGAGTTCGTGCAAATCGGATCTAATCATCATTTATCCAAAATATCTGGTAGTGATATTTCAATCGGTGGTTGTGTTGTTAACCAGGTTAATAGTGTTCGAAATCTTGGTGTAATTTTTGATAAGAATATGAACATGAATGCTCACATCTCTTCAATCTGTAAAGCTTCCAGCTTCCAACTTCACAAAATTGGACGGATCCGCGATTTCCTCGAAGTTGACTCTACAAAACTGTTAATTAACTCGTTGGTAACCTCACACCTCGACTACTGCAACTCGTTACTCTACAACTTACCAGCATATCAAATTAATAGACTACAGAAGATACAAAACAAAGCTGCAAGAATTGTTACAAGAACTAAATTATACACCAATATTACCCCTGTTTTGAAAGAACTCCACTGGCTACCAATTAAGACAAGAATCGATTTTAAAATTCTCATCCTGACCTTTTGTGCTTTTTCTTTGTTTTGAAAGAACTCCACTGGCTACCAATTAAGACAAGAATCGGTTTTAAAATTCTCATCCTGACCCTTTGTGCTTTGTCATGTGATGACTCACCTCTCTATATTAAAGAATTAATTCAACCCTACTACCCTACCAGAAATCTTCGCTCTGAAACTAAGTACCTTATTAAATCAGTAACTGCAAACTCTTTTTACGGTAGACACTCCTTTGCTTTTGCGGCAGCAGAACTGTGGAATTCCAATGATTTCCCTATAGAACTCAAGCACTGTACATCAATTGACAGTTTTAAACAGAATCTTAAAACCCATCTTTTTAGAAACATTTTCTTTTAATTGTTGATCGTGTACTTTTAACTAGTGTTTTTTTTCTTCTTTTAATTGACCATAATAATACCAGAGAGCAGCTTCGGTTGGATTTAAGGACATTATTATTATTATTATTATTATTATTATTATTATTACAGCAGACAACAGTCAACACGCACCTGAAGTACTGTTACAAATTACAGACATTTGGCAGAAAGGGGGATAACTGGATGTTCCTTTGTCCGTTATATTTTCTGCATTTGGGTTAAATCCAAATTCAACCAATATCATATTCTTTGCATAGGATGAAGGCATTGGCTGTTTTCGACAATATTTAATTGTATGTCAACTTCACAATTATTGGTCTAAAAAATAGAATTCACTTGACAATTATCACAATTTTCATCTGGCCCTAAATCAAGTTTGTGCAGATGTTTTGCTTGAAACTCTCTGGATTTGTGTTCCAAAAATGTATAACTGTGGACCCTTTCGATCTGATTTTGATGAAATTTGAAATGCAAACATAACCCAAAGATCTTGGTTGCTTTCAATATTTACGTATATCGGATCGTAACTTCGTGAATTGTGGCCCCTGATTGTACGGACAATTGTCTTTTTAGCTTGCTGTCCCTCTGGAGGTCACATTTATTAACAGATTTTAAAACAAAAAACGTTTGATTATAATTTATTTTTATACGCCCACGTTGTCCGTCGTCCACAGTTTCTCGTGGACGCTCTAGTGGCTAGAGTTAATATCCCATGGACTTTAAATTGATATACAGTGTTTAAGACCATGAGACGAAGATTCCTATTGATTCTCAGCGATATCAGATAATTACTGCAAGAGTTACTGTCCTTGATCACATCAAAACATCTTGTGAATGCTCTAGAGGCTACAGTTAACATCCAATTAACTTTAAATTTATACACAGTGTTTAAGGTCACGAAACGAAGAAGCCTATTGATTGTCAGCGACATCCGATAATTATTGCCAGAGTTATGGTCCTTGCTCACTTTGAAAAATCTTGTGAACGCTCTAGAGGCTATAGGCAATATCCAATTGACTTTAAATTTGTAAACAGTGTTTAAAGTCATGAGACGAAGAAACCTATTGATTTTCAGCGATTTACGATTATTACTACCAGAGTTATGGCCCTTGAGCACTTTGAAAAATCTTGTAAACGCGCTAGAGGCTAAAGTTAATATCCGATTGACTTTAAATTTATACATAGTTTGTAAGGTCATGATACGAATGATCCTAGACATTTTCAACAATTTCTGATAATATCTTCCACAATTTCTGATAATATCTTCCAGGGTTATGGCCCTTGATCACTTTGAAATTTCTTGTGGACAATCGAAACAATTCTAATCATTTATGATAATTACTTAATGGGCTACATACTCGTAATAAGATTTTCATTTGTTGTAAACGTTCTCCTTACTGACAAAAGAAGTAATACAGAAACAAATTTAACTTTAAGATTTACCTTTAAAACTATATAAAAGTATAAATTGTAACATAAACTAACAAGTAAACCTTCACAATAAATATTTTCTAAACAGATAGGTTTTAAGATCACGTTTAAAAGAATTCATTTGTCATTTTTTTCTCAATGAAGATGGTAAGCTTTTCCATATTTTAGGTGCAAATATGCTAAAAGATCGATCAACATAAGCTCGCAACGGATTAGGACGGACAATTGGGTAGGTAAGTTTTGTGCCATCACCACTGCGAAGTCTCTGAACAGGTTGATCAATATTAATATGTTCCAGAAGATAGACTTGGGCGGTTTCGCAGTTATTGATTAGCTTGAAAATGATACACAAAACTTTGAAATTAACACGGGTCTCAACTGTAGTTCCTGTAGGATTGACATTATAGCAGTGTTACGAGGAAGTGGCCTTCTTATTACTAATCGCGCAGCCTAGTTCTGAATGCGTTGAAGCTTTTTAAATTGGTACCCATAACTGCCGAACAGGCTATTGCAGTAACCTAATCGAGATGATACAAATGCGTGACTTTTATTTGTCTTATGGTTTGGATTGTTCGTACTTGGTTTTTTATTTTATTTCTCGGAATTGTCTTGATCTAAAAACTTCCTGATCCTCCCAATGCGCCACAAAGAGTGCGACGCTGCCTTGCATATGCTGGTGCTATGGGTGTCTATTGTTCCAGTCGAGTCCATCATAACGCCCGGATTCCTGACAGAGTTATAGATGTAGAAGCACGGACATCACCTATCTGCACAGCACAATTAGATGGGGGATACTTACATGCACATCCTTAAACCCCGAAGAGAAACATACTACATGTATTTCTGTCTTGTTGTCATTGAGTGACAGCATCTTATCATTAGATACCTCCAAAGTTCCTGCGCCTGATCACATAAATGACAAGTTATTTCATCTCATCTGAAATATTTACCCCTTATGTAATCTAGTCAATCTCTCCCTTTCGACAAAAACTGTACCGATAATCTGGAAATCGGCTAATGTTATTTCAATACCGAAAAAAGGCGAACCTTCTGAATGCGGCATTTACAGACCAGTTTCCATTTTGAGCATCATTGTGAAAATTTTCGAAAAATGTATTTACAAGCATGTCTTTAACTTCATGAGGGATAATGCAACCATAACTAACTTACAAAGAGGTTTTATGCACGGTGACTCAACTACCTATCAACTAATTGACCTTACACACTTCTTTTGTCAAGCCATAGACGAGGGTCAGTATACGGGGACGGTGTTATGTGACATCAGCAAGGCATTTGACAAGGTGTTGCATGCTACACTGTGTCGGAAGCATGGGGCGGCTGGGGTCAGAGGAGACTTGCTTCAATAGTTTAAAAATTATTTGTATAACAGAAAGCGAAGCGTCGTTGTAAGTGATTCTAAGACCGTCCTTGCTGGTGTACCACAGGGCTCTGTCCTCGGTGCCCTTCTCTTTCTCATATATATATATAGGCCAGGCATTTTAGCTCAATTTTGCACCATATCGGGCAGTTGCTGCAATAGAAATGTCGACCACGGTTTATTGCTCGTCAAGAAGTATATTACCACCAAAAAAAAGTCCCAGTCCGAAATCCGTGCCCAAATGGGTCAAATTGGCCAAAATCCAAAATGGCCGCCAGTTTTGGAGGTAAAAGTCTATTTTTCCCCAATTATCATAATATGATCGAGTTTGGTATCAAAATATATGTTTTCGGGGTTGCTGAATCCATTTCCATAACTAATTTGGTGATTGGTGATACCCATGAGTTTATATGACAAAATAATTCAAGATGGCGGTCAGTTTGAGTTGGAAAATTTAAATTTTATAAAAGGATCAAGTTTGGTGTGGATATATACGTTTTCGGGGAAGCTGAATCCACTACATCACATATTCATGGATTGGGACGACCCACACTGTTATACGAACAAAATAAACTATTTAACATTCATCAAAAGGGTCACAAATACAGCACCACTTTAAGTGCGGTAGCCAAACCCAATTTTTCGAGTGAACCTGGAAAACATAATATACAAAGTTTTTTTTGTGATTGATTTTAGTAGCCTAGGATGTCTCCTTGTTCAGAATCTGCCGGGTGAGCCTTGGTCACTCTTAAGCGTTTTGAGAAATTCAAGATGGCGTACAAGATGGTTGCCACATCAAAAAATCTCATATAGCTTCTATAGTATTTATTCTAGGATGATAATTTGGATGTCTAACCGTATGTTTGTGGGGACAAGGAATACACTGAACTCATTTATCGTATGGTAGATGATTGTGAGATGATTACATGATAGTAAAATCAAACATGCCAGACAATATGGCCATTTAACTAATAAGTGACTGTTGGGGGCATCTATTTCACCGAACTAAACTATATCTAGAGACAAACTATATATTTCTGGACGAGAGAGCGTATGAGTGATGGGATAGCACCACATACATCCCTATCAGGTGCTTCAGGGCCACATGGATCGGTCCTGAAAAAGGAGGCACAAACTGATTGTTGATAATTGACAAAAATAAATTCTACCCGCAAAACAGGAACATAACCTCCACAAAACTAGGTAATATCCAGTTTAATCCTTTAGTCGTGTTTCTTGCCGCAACCTGTGCCATCACAAGCGCAAAGTATCGTATATTCTAAGTCCGGTCTAGTGCTGCTACAAGCACAGTTACCACATTTGAGCTGCCACAATTGCATCCACGCCTGATGAGCCACATGACAAACTCCGGAACAATTTTGCCGGTTGTAATATTTTCAATTGGGTATCCTTCTCTCAGCAATACTATTCCAGTTCAAGTTCAGATAGATTCCAATCTTCCAGTGAACGCCACACAATAGCTTGGTGGTGAGCTCTTTTTATATTCTTTGCAAATGTATCATTGGTTGAGCAAGATTACAAGGTTCGGGTGGGGAATAATGGCGATACATTTCCAGTTTTAGATGTCCACGCCCTCCAGCGTGTTTAAGACGTAGATTTTTAAAACACTGTCCATAACAAGCTACCACAAATACAGTGATCTGTGTTTGATTGTAAGCTTGTTTTGGAAAGAGCTCTTGCAAATCGATGACTGAAACACACTGGAAGGTAAAGGCATCCAAAACTGGAAATGTATCGACTTCATCTCTAGATTTAGTTTGGTTCGGTGAAATAATCGCCCCAACCGCCTGGAAGGTATAGGCATCCAAAACTGGAAATATATTGACATCATCCCCACCTATATAGTTTGTCTCTAGATTTAGTTTGATTCTGTGAAATAGTAAAATTAATCATACCAGACAATATGGTCCTTTCACTCGGAACTTGAAACTGGAATAATAATGCTGGGATAAGGATACCAAATTGAGAATATTACAACCGGCCAACTTGCTCCGGAGTCTGTCATGTGGCTCATCAGACGTGGATGCAATAGTGACAGCTCATGTGGTACTTGTGCTTGTAGCAGCACTACGGATGACTTAGAATATACGGTATTTTGCGCTTGTGGTGGCAGAGGTTGTGGCCAGAAACACGAATAAAGGATTAAACTGGATATTACCTAGTTTTGTGAAGGCTATGTTCCTGTTTTGCGGGTAGAATTTGTTCTTTTAAATTATCAACAATCGGTTTGTGCCTCCCTTTTCAGGACCGACCCATGTGGCCCCGAAGCCACTGATAGCGATGTATGTGGTGTTATCCTATTACTCATACGCTCATTTGTCCAGAAATATATGAGTTGTCTCTAGATTTAGTTTGGTTAGGTGAAATAATTCTCCAACCGCCGCTAACGAGTAAAGGGCCACATTGTCTGGCATGTTTAATTTTACTGTTTCACCAAACCAAACTAAATCTAGAGACAAATTATATATGTGGGGAGGATGTCGATACATTTCCAGTTTTGGATGCCTATACCTTCCAGCATGTTTCAATCATCGATTTGCGTTCATTGGGAGAACAGAATCCACCGGAACTTGAACTTGAATAGTATTGCTGGGAGAAGGATATCAAATTGAGAACATTACAACCGGCCAACTTTCTCCGGGGTCTGTCATGTAGCTCATCAGACGTGGATCCAATAGTGACAGCTTTTAGCTGCACTAGGTGAACTCTCTTTTCTCTTTGTTCTCTTTTTTGAATTGTTTATTTGTTTGTATGTTGTTTCGGAGAATGATGTTTTCTTTTATTTGTCCTTTATGTAAATCATATGTTGGGCAGCCCCCCTGCATTAACTATTAGAATATACGGTATTTTGCGCTTGTGCTGTCACATGTTGCGGCAAGAAACATGACTAAAGGATTAAACATGGATATTACCTAGTTTTGTTAAGGTTATGTTCCTGTTTTGCGGGTAGAATTTGCTCTTTTAAGTTATCAACAATCAGTTTGTGCCTCCTTTTTAAGGACCGACCCATGTGGACCTGAAGCCCCTGATAGGGATGTATGTGGTGTTATCCTATCACTCATACGCTTCTTTATCCAGAAATATATAATTTGTCTCTAGATATAGTTTGGTATGGTGAAATAGATGCCCCCAACAGCCACTAATAAGTGAAAGGGCCATATTATCATCCTAGAATAAATACTATGGAAGCTATATGGGATTATTGGATGTAGTGGCCACATTGGACGCCATCTTGAATTTCTCAAAACGCTCAAGGGTGACCGAGGTTCACCCAACAGACTCTGAAAGAGGACACCCTAGGCTACTAAAATCAATCACAAAAAAATCTTTGTATATAATTTCCAGGTTCACTCGAAAAATTGGGTTTGGCTACCGGACTTAAAGTGGTGCTGTATTTGTGACCCTTTTGATGAATGTTATATAGTTTATTTTGTTCGTATAACAGTGTGGGTCGTCCCAATCCATGAATATGTGATGTAGTGGATTCAGCTTCCCCGAAAACGTATATATCGACACCAAACTTGATCCTTTTATAAAAATCGAATTTTCCCACTCAAACTGGCCGCCATCTTGAATTTTTTGTCATATAGACTAATGGGTATCACTTATCACGAAATTTGTTATGGAAATGGGTTCAGCAACCCCGAAAACATATATTTTGATACCAAACGCTATCACATTATGATAATTGGTGAAAATTAGATTTTTTTCCTCCAAAACTGGCGGCCATTTTGGATTTTGGCCAATTTGACCCATTTGGGCACGGATTTCGGACTGGGACTTTTTTTTGGTGATAATATACGTCTAGACCTACCATAAACCGTGGTTGGCATTTCTATTGCAGCAACTGCCCGCACTTATGTTATAATGCCTGGCCTAATAAATGATATCGTTAAGAACATAAAATCGAATATTCCATTTTTTTTCGTCGATCTCGTTCCCAGAGTCAGCCGCGGGGCCGGAGGCCTCTGGGGCCAAAGACCGTCCATTATTTTCAATTTTTTTTTACAGGTAAGCCCCGCCCATTCTGACCTCTGATTGGTCAATCTTTTTTGTGTCTTTTTCTCAAAAACAAGATGTCTGATCATCGTTTTGTTTGTTGTGATATGATTCTTGAGTCAAAGTCAACTCGCTGACATAACAAAAGTGGATCCTAAATTTAAGAATTTAAGTTTTCGTAAAGATCTATTTTTCTACGCGTGTGTATATTTTTAGGTGATTCGATCATCCAGACACTTAAAATAAATACATGTCACGTCACAGTCGTGTGATTCGTCCCTTCCGGGTAAATGGCTACCCAGTGTCACCAAAGAAATTTCTTGCTCCAAAAATGTTCTGGTTCGAGATTGTTTTTGCGTATGACACTAGCATCTGTCTTAAAATTAATGACCCAGCCGCATGCGCGAATGTCATAAATGGTACATTGAGATGTTAAACAAATGGGCAAAACGTGACTGGTTTCCTTTAACCCCCTGAAAACTGAATCACTTGCATTGACTACTAAACGAGACCCACTGTTACTAGTTCCTTCATGAAAGACCGGTCTGCACTGACGTCAGTTAACAAACATGGCGGCCAGATTTGAACGATTTTGTTTATCTTTTTCTAACGTCGAATTCTACATGAAAATAGTGTTGAATTATTATAAATTTGTGTCGGTTGTGTCAGGAAATGTTTTCTTTTGGCGATCAAAGAAGAATCACGGTGCAAAGTAGACGGTAAGGATCTAAAATGGCCTTAGAACCGAGATGGAGAAAAGCCTTATTTTCATACTAGTTAATAATAAGGCCCGTGAGGAACTGTTAGCGAGACATCGTTCGCTCGGAGACAGTTCATAAAGGAACTACACTGTTACCTACACTAAATTTAGACGGAATTCCTATTAAAGACACAGGCATTTGGGATTGACTTTTCAGAAAAAACTGCAAATGGGACATACACGTAAACATTATTTTGACTAAATGAGTAAAATGATTAATTGCCTTAGGTCGTTAAGACACCGCCTTAATAGAAATACCTTGAAAACTATAATATATACCTATTTTATTCTCCCACATTTTGACTATTGTGACGTAATATGGGATGGGTACACAGACGAACTAAAAAAAAAACAAATTAGAACACTTACAACTAGATGCACTCGGGACTATATGCGGGGCTGTGAAGGGTGCCAGCCATAGGTTATTATCTGAAGAAACAGATTCAACACTCTGTAAAAGGGGCGAAGGCGTCACAAATTCATCTTAAAGTTACAATATTCAAGATAAAGATAAGAACTAGACATTCTTGCTATAATGGTTTGAATGTAGAAGATGTACAATGACTATTTTAAACAATTTCATTCAAATTACTCTATTGCAAGCGAAGATATTAGCATTTGAAGATTTAGCAGACGTGTGCAATAATTTCAACCACGGTCCTGGTTGATCGAAGCTAAGCCTCGGACCGTCTGGGTCCGCCATATTTGATTAAATCGAAGTATCACTGAAACGTTTTAATCAGTTAAATATCGGAGCAATCTGATGCCATTCAAAGTTGATTAAGGCCTGGGTCAGTTAATTAATGTCTAATTAATACTTTAGAAAACATGTCAGGCCCAAAGAAAGACCTGCTATAGGCAGATTTAGCTCTTAACTAATGTAACTTTAATGTACAAAATTATTAATCAGTTAACCCTTCCATACCTCCATAATTTAATTCAGTTTTCCAGTTCTCCTTATAATCTTCGTAAAAGCAATACGTTAACTGATTACTTTTGCCAAACAACTTTATTATCTAAATCCTTTATACGTTTTGCCATAAAAGAATGGAATAATCTTCATATAAGTATTAGAACTTCGACCTCTATAAATAAATTTTTAAACCCAAAATAACTTCCTGTATCATCAAAGAATAATATTTAAAATACTCTTGCTGACCTACAAAGCTATTAACAACTCTTCTTCATCCATCAAAAATCTCATCCTCACATATATTCCGGGAAAATGTCTACGATCTTCTTTCAAACATCTCTTAATATTACCATCCACGAGCTTAGAAATGACCAATCGTTCATTCCAGTACTCTTCAGCTCATTTGTGGAATTCACTACCCCTTCATATAAAAAGATAGTAAGCTGGCACTGCCAGGCAGGATACGCCCACATTTTCGAGAGATGGTTAGAGAACAAGCAAAACCGAAAGTGATTTTTCCTACAATCAAAGGCTATAATTCATTAAATTACAATTTGTTATGCGCAAATATCGAAAAGAATCAAGATCTTTAGGTTATAAACATGCATTTCAAGTTTCAACAAAATCGAATTAAAATTGTGACCTATACTGGGTCCACAACCTTGATATACCATATTTTAACACTATTAGCGTACAAACGGCGGCCATTTTGTCTGGCAATTATGGTCCGATTTCCCTGAAATTCAAACTCAACCTTCCGTATGGTGTAACGGTGATAGAGTCAAGCGGTTTTTTTCAAATCGGATAATAATAGTGACCTCCAGAGGGACCATAGGCGATTTTTCGGAAAATCAGGGGCCATAATTCAGGAAGTTATGATCTGAAATGTGCAAATAACAAAAGGAACCGAGATCTTTGGGTTATAACCATGCATTTCAAGTTTCATCAAAATTGAATCAAAATTGTGACCTATACTGGGTCAAAATTGTATGGCAATTTTGTTCCGAATTTTTCCGAAATTCGAACTCAACCTTCCTTAGGGTGTAACGGTGATATAATCAAACGATTTTCTAAATCGGATAATAATTGTGACCTCCAGAGGGACCACAAGCTAAATCAAGGCGATGTTGCGTATAATCAGGGGCCTTAATTCAGGAAGTTACGATCCGATATGCGCAAATATCGAAAGGAACCAAGATCTTTGGGTTATAACCATGCATTTCAAGTTTCATCAAAATCGAATTAAAATTGTGACCTCTACAGGGACCACAACCTTGATATACCATTTTTTAACAGTATTCGCGTACGAATGGCGGCCATTTTGTATGGCAATTTTGGTCCAATTCTTCCGAAATTCGAACTCAACCTTCCTTAGGGTGTAACGGTGATATAATCAAACGATTTTTTAAATCGGATAATTATTGTAACCTCCAGACGGACCACAAGCTAAATCAAGGCGATTTTGCGTATAATCAGGGGCCTTAATTCAGGAAGTTACGATCCGATATGCGAAAATATCGAAAGGAAATAAGATCTTTTGGTTATAACCATGCATTTCAAGTTTCATCAAAATCGATTTAAAATTGTGATCTCTACAGGGTCCACAACCTTGATATACCATTTTTTAACAGTATTCGCGAACGAACGGCGGTCATTTTGTATGGTAATTTTGTTCCGATTTTTCCGAAATTTGAACTCATCCTTCCTTAGGATGTAACGGTGATATAATCGAACGGTTTTTCAAATCGGATAATAATTGTGACCTCCAGAGGTACCACGAGCTAAAATAGGTGATTTTTCGGACAATCAGGGGCCATAGTTGTGGAAATTACGTTCCGATAGGCGCAAATATCGAAAGGAACCAAGATCTGAGGGTTATAAACATGCATGTCAAGTTTCATCAAAATCGGTTAAAAATTGTGACCTCTATAGGGTCCACAAGATAAAACCGTGATTTTTCGTACAATCAGGGGCCATAATCCATGAAGTGTTGGTCCGATACATGCCAATATCGAAAGCAGCCGAGATATTTTGGGGATAAACCTATATTTCAAGTTTCGTCAAAATCGGACAAGAATTGCGACCTGTAGAGAGTCCACAAACAATTGTGGACGGACGGACGGACGGACAGGGGCGACGACATAATACGTCCACATGAAAATGTGGGCGTATAAAAATCAAAGTCAGTCTGCATTTTTAAAACAAGACTGAAAACGCACCTGTTCATACAACACTGGGGATGAAATGGAACCAAATTGTCGAACTTTGCGAGCGCATTTGGAACCCTTAATACGAGTATTTATTGCGCTATATAAATTTGGATATATAAATATTACATATAAGGCATATTTCGGACAGCCCCGAATGTAATTGCGGTCATTCCTTCAAAGATACCGATCATTTTCTTTTACATTTTGAAGCACGTAAAATATCTATAAATCTTTTACCACCGAATTTTATCAATACAGATAATCTGTATACGATGCAAGCAGCAGTCATATTTCGTTAGCCATCTTTGAAAAGGTCCATATGTTTTTTGACATGAGCAGAGGGTTTAAAGATCAGTATAACATCTATATCGACCAAAATGCGAACATGAACAACTGCGTAGCCAATGTGTAAATATGTATATATTAAATGTTGTAGACTAAGTATTCATTTTATTTTGTTCTTTACTCACTTATTTATTTTACATATTCATATTAATTCTTTTATTTAGGAGAGAGGTCATATAGGCTGTTAGGCTGTGCCTGTTCCTCAATCCCTTTCAATAGCCTATCTAAACATTTTGTTTTTATAAAAGAAATATTTGAGCCCATCCAACTGCGTATCTCATCAACACACTGCTCAATAGAGTTTAGCACCGAATAGTCAGTTTGGGAGTCACTCCGGAAAAAAAAGAACCCACAGCCATTTTTGTGTGTTCATCCTGTAAGATACGAGGTCAGCCGTTTCAAAGCAGTGCCTGTTATTCGAAAATATGACTGTAATCTACTGAATAATATGGAGTGGTTGATAGTGTTGTGACCCCTTTCGATATTTGCGCCTATCGGAAAGTAACTTCTCGAATTATGGTCCCTGATTGTCAGAAAAATCGCCTTTGTTATAGCTTGTGGTCCCCCTGCAGGTCACAATTATTATCCGATTTAAAAAAAAAAAACCTTTGATAATATCACCATTACACCCTAAGTAAGGTTGAGTTCAAATTTCGGGAAAATCGGACCAAAATTGTCAGACAAAATGGCCGCCGTTTATACGCGAATAGTGTAAAAAAAATGGTATATCAAGGTTATGGACCATATAGAGGTCACCATTTAATTCGAATTAAATACAGTTTTATAACCTAAAGATTTTAGTTCCTATCCATATTTGCTCATATCCGATCGTTACTTCCTGATGAAACTTGAAATGCATGTTTATAACCCAAAAATTTTGGTTCCTTTCGATATTTATGCATATCAAATTGTAGCTTAACGAATTATACATGGCCTTTGATTGTATTTTTTTCATATTTTATCTGACCGACCCTCCGCCCGATGGGCCAATCCGCCCCTGTTCCGGGGCTTAGGCGGTCCCTAGACCCTCGCCTAAAGACCTTGGATGGTACACCCCCCCCCCCCCCAACATCAAGAATTGCTGCCGCCAGCCTGTTTTGTTCATATGGCCCTGTATTTTGTGGTAAACAGCAAAAACTAAGTTCCATATAGAACTCCATTTAGAATGGCCATGGGTACTATTCATACATTTTGACTTTACTGTTGCTTTCAACTATGGTGCGATGATGAATTGTGTTTGGCTGTGAAGCTGTTATATTCTTATAAAAAAATACAAGGAGTAGGGTGTCTTGTCTTCAAGGTAGTTTAACCCATGGGCGTGGATTTAGAATCGGAAGGGGGCGATATGTCCCCCCCCCCCCCATGATTTTGATCGCCAGGACAAATTTTTATTTAATCTACTTGGCAAAATAAAGTGCCCGAAATCCGAAATCTAATGAAACACCTATTTCACAGGCTTGAATAGCAGTAATACACGTTTGCGGCCGTCAAATATCCCATAATGTCTAGCGGGTTCCATACAAGGTCAGCTCTTCTTCTTCGCCTTTAAAAGAAAACCGACGCCACACTGTAAACCCAGCGTCCGCTTTTAGAACACCAAATACGCCATTTTAGAACTCCTATTTTGAAACAGATAATGAACACTCTTACGCGTCTTTTTTCTATCAGAACACTATGTGTTTACTTTCAGAACACTGTGTGTTCAGTTTTAAATGGTTTTCCCTCTCGATTTTAGAACACTAGTGACGCGTAAAAGGTGTTCTGTTTTTAGAACACTATACATTCAACTTTTCCCCCATGGTCTTTTGACACATCGGACACGTAATACGTGTTCTTTTTAGAATACAATAAGGTGTTCAACTGCATGAAACAGATAATGAACACCAAAAGGTGTTCGGTGATCATATTTTGAACACCGTTCGTTCGGAATCTCACACACAAAAGGAACCAGGCGTTCTAAGCAGACACCGGGTGTTCTGTTGTGATAGACTCTCTGAAATTTTAACATAAATTTTAAAAAGTGGTTAAAATAGACTCAACTCATTTATTATTTCGTATGATAAACGCATGGCACAATTTAAAACAATTTTAACACTGTTTACAAATTTATTCTATTTCCTTAATTTTATAATACAACATGGGCAGAGATAATGTGACAAAACTTTGTTTACGTCGATATTCTACTATGCCCAATTATAAAGATTCACATATTATAATAATATCCTATTATGAATGTAATAGTTTTAGCAACTACAAATGTATCTGTGATACACTTATTCTGTCTTCTAGCTCTATGTTTACTTTTCGTTCTTCTCTCTTCGCCCGTAGGCCTACACCATCTAGTCGTTAGGGTGGGCCTTGGCGCGCACCTATAACTCTTTGCAAGAGTAGGCGGAAAATTCAATGTCTTGGTAAAATTTCCCTCACTGCACACGTGATGCTTGTTCATCTTCATGAGCCTTGGAAGATAAACTCCATTTCATTTCCTGACCTGCAATAGAAATATTTACATCAATTAAATCCCAGGAAACTGGTGTAAGATATATATTTATGTATATATATAATATATATTGCGTATAATTAAAGTGTGAAAGTGTAAACTTATATATTTTGGTAAATGGTATAATACCTAAGTATATAAACTTACCGTTTGAAAAAAATCTGCAACGAGATTCTTTTCTAGAAGACTGTGTAGTCCATTCGGCGGTCTGTACCAATTTTCTTTATTCGCCATCTTCTGTTACCGTGCACTATTGTTCTGCCACGACTGGGTTAATGAAGACGGTTAAATTGACCATTTTACTACTCTAAATAAAAATATTGTATCGAAAAATAGCTTAATAACAATACAGCAATATTCTTGGATATATAGACATCAATAAATTGAGAACCATAGATGTGGACAATCGATTGATTTTTTTATACCTCCCTTATCTGTCTTCGATGGCCCGGTTTGTGCAGAAACGTAGGAAGTTAAACCCAATGTCAGATGATTATTAATTTTGCATACGGTGTTCTGTACATAACACCATGTGTTCAAACAAATGGAAGAAGAAAATAATTTGTCAAATTCGATCAAAAATCTCTAATACATGCGCTTTTTGATAAGAGGACAAAATTTATTAACACAAATTAATATGCTTGACGAGAGTTTAAGAGTTGATTTGGGAACCAAACTCGAAAGGAATAAACACGGGTCTAGTCTAGGGCCAGGCCTTAGTTAATCTAGCAACATAACCTTAATAACATGTCTATTCTCAAATTCACATCTAAGTTTCCCTGTTACTCTTGAAACAACCTGTCTACCTCATTAGAAAAAACCCCAACAATACTTTACCTTAAATAACAGTTGTTGAAACAGTCAGAGCCTTAAGTCAAAACAGCGTCTTGCAAATGGCGATTTTGAAAATAACCCGCATCACGTGATGCTCCGTGCGCATGTCCGATGTCGAACTTGAACACTTGGTGTCCAACTTGATGTGTCCGGTATGAACACCCACTGGACACCATGCGTTCCTTACTGGTCTTCTGCGTCCAAGGTGTTCTAAGTGTGGATGATTTCAAAGACCATTGTAAGGAAAAAGCACACATTGTGTTCAATTTTGAACGGATTCTAAAGATTTGCGTACGTTTTAGAACTGCGGTGTTCATATGTGAACATTAACGTGTTCATATTTCAACGCGAAATGTTCTAATCAGAACACATTCAGACGCGTCAGGCGTTCGTTGGATTTACATAAGCCCAAAATTTCGCGGGCATTTTATTATTTATTTATTATTATTGAAAAAATTTATAAAGCGCATAGCTTCCACTGTTAAGTGCCCATATGCGCTGTACACGGTTAAAAAGATACATAAATAGAAAAATACATTTAAATAAAAGGTTACAGAAAAAAGGTTAAGACAAATAGGCAGCAATGTAAAATAACAACAACATTTCTAATTTTACCTCCCTAACTGTCATCGGACCCTAATAAAACACTAATTTTACTTTTCTTTTAATTGAATACCACGAATTTGTACTGAGTTGACTCAGGATTTAAACATTTTGTATGGAGTCACTCTATTTTGTGCGACATTTTTCAGGCATCCATATTGTTTGTGAATGCAGCTGTAACAGTCTCGTTGGATGGTTGGAATTCATAGTGGGATTTCGGCTAAGAACCATTTGATATTTTTGGAGTTGCTTACACAGGCTAGAATAGATGAAAACGCATTTGCGGGGGTTAAATTTTCTCCGGGAGGGTGAGGCCCTCCATATTCCGCTATTTGCGAACAAGTTTGTTCCGTCAGTTTGGGTCGGATTTTCACGAAATTCGAACTCATCCGTCATTACAGTGTAACGGTGATATAATCAAACTTTTTTTTAAAAAAACGGATAATAATTGTGACCTCCAGAGAGAGCAACAGCTAAAATGATGATTGTTCGTATAATCATGGGACATAATTCAGGAAGTTACGATCCAATATGCGAAAATATTGAAATGAACCAAGATCTTTAGGTTAAAAACATGGCCAGGAGCCCAAAAGAATTTTGGGATAGAGGCGTGGTCTTTTATGAAAATTCAACCCTTATTGGTGTATTTTCACAGCATTTGCTGTCTTATTTCCTTCAGTGCAAATCAATTTCCCATTTATATCTTCAAATTTATAAAGGCCTATTATTAAAACGGTGTTTGTGTTTTATTTGAGTACAACGAATTATGACAACATGTAGATATTGATAATTAAAACACGTTGTTTTATTTGACTTGTGTATCACGAATTATATTATTATTATTACCGTGGAATGAGAATCGGGCCAGACAGAAGTTGAGAAAGCTCACATCGTCCTCCGTCCTACTCCCGAGTCGTAGCAAATCCACGGTCAACACAGGCGAAAAATAAAATAAGAAACATTGACATTGTGGATAGGCTATATGATTTAGTATAGATTCGGTAGAATTATCAGTAGACTGAGTACATTAAAAATGGTTTGTAAAACCGGACGTACGACACAATTTACGACATTCAAACCCTTAAAGGGTCAATCCCGATAATGTTTTTGAGAATAAAGCTCTTTTTTGTGTTAAAATCCATTAAGATCCCATACCATAGGGCCGAGCAACTAACTCAATATATGTGATACGTTTTCAAACAACTTAAACCCACTGCAGTCTTCATCTTAAAATGGAGTCCGGTGTCCAAAACTGTATTATGCGGTGATTTGATAAAACCAGAGTTTTATTTTATAAAAATAATGTGTCGGTGAAATTTACCTTTTGTTATCAAGTAGAGCACATAGACAATTCACCGTGTAGACCTCTAAAGGAACGGGAATCGATTATCGGGTCACCCAACGAAATAATTGACCCGAAATCTCAAAAGGGTTACGTGTCCGGATAAGCTGTTTTAACGCTCACGTCCAAACGACTCAATATTTTGAGCTGAAATTTTGAGTCAGAGTATATACACCAGTTTCTATATTTTGTCGTTTAAATTTCACACGTACTCGGACTTTTATTTTTGAGGCTCTCTTCTTTTCGGGACTGTCCCTTTAACATTGCAGTGTCGTAAATTGGTCTGGATATACAAATTAAGAGACCGTGAAATGAATAGACCTACACAACTTCTAAATATAAACAAAACCAATACATATTTGGGATGATAGGGTCTACTACCGTACCAAAAAAAAATTAATGCCGTGGCAGACATGCTTTGCGTGGGCTTTTACCATGGGCCTGTCGTTTGCCGTGGGTGGCAAATTTCGAGCGCTGAGTTTGTGTACAGAGTGAGCGAAGGACGATGTCGTTTAAATACGACTGGGCGGCTTTCTTCGATTATTTCTTTGTGCTGGGCGGCAAAAAATTGTGACGGGCGCAAGCGCCCGGTGCCGCCTGGTGTCGCTACATCCCTGCATCGAAATCAGATTAAATTGTGACCTCAAGAGGGTCCACAACCTTGATATACCATACTTTTACACTATTCGTGTACACGCGGCGGCCATTTTGTTCGACGATTTTGGTCTAGTGTTCAATGTTCACGAAATTCAAACAGAACCTTTATTACAGTGTAACGGTGACATAATCAAACTTTTTTTGTAAATCGGATAATTGTTGTGACCTCCAGAAGGAGCACAAGCTAAAAAGGGCGAGTTTTCGTGCAATCAGGGGCTATAATTCAGGAAGTTACAACCCGATATGCGCAAATATCGAAAGGAACCAAGATCTTTAGGTTCTATATGCATTTCAGGTTTCATCAAAACCAAATTAAAATTATGACCTCTCCAGTGTCCACATCCTTGATAGGTATATAATAATTATGACCCCCAGAGAGACCAAAATCTAAAAATTGATAATTTTCGTATAATCAGGGACCATAATTCAGGAAGTTACGATCGACAGGAACCAAGATCTTTGGGTTATAAACATGCATTTCAAGTTTGATCAAAATCGGTTGAAAGTTGTGACCTCTACAGTATTCACAAGCTTAAAACGTGACTTTTCGTACACTCTGGGGCCATAATTCATAAAGTTACGGTACGATATATGCCAATATTGTAAGGAACCGAGATCTTGTGGTGATAAACCTATATTTCAAGTTTCATTGTAATCGGATAAAAATTTTGACCTGTTGTAGTGTGTTCACAAACAATTGTGGGCGGACGGAAAGGGCGACGACAATATACGTCCACATGAAAATGTGGGCGTATAAAAAATACGCACACAATAACTCTTCGTGTTCTGCTTCCGCTTATTAAAATACATTATCTTTTGATATTGTATGATTGTATCTGACATAATTTATGATTTCGCCTGATATCTCCTTTGGTTGTAATTAATATTCGGTAGATTTCAATTGTAAGTGTAATAAGCCTATAGATATTTGAACACCCCGCTTTCTTTCATGATTTTATGATTGACATTATCTTTCTTTCATGTCGCCGCCGTTCAATCCATATAAGGTAGAGGGGTGTTTGTGACGTACGTCTAATTCTGGAAATAACCCCATAGTTTTATTTGCCCCAAATACATTTTTACTCAACAAAGCCATCGATAAAAATACAGGTATCATATTGACCAACCAATCATCGATTTTGTTTTTTCCCATGGCACACGGATTTGATTAATACACAGATACTTTGCTTTCTTTATAAACTTAAATCGAGAAATAACACCAGATATCCTCCCAAGTTAGCGGTAGTCTAAACTTTTACCGTTATAACTTCACTGTAAACGCAAGTGTCCCAATTCGTGATGGGTGACGTCAGAGCGACCTTGTGCATATCCGCTTTGGAATAATACCGCAGTTATCGAACAACTTCTCGTATGCTTTCATTTGATACATTAATATTACTAAATTGAGAAGGGGTGATTAGTCTATTTTTTTAATGCCAACGGTTTCGTTTGCTAAACTGACAAAGGGAAGTTATATGTTAAAACCCAAAGGATTACTTTGTAAAGTTAACAACCAAAAGTCTTTAACGCGTAGTAATACACACTGGGTAAACCTAATTTTCGTGATAAACTTTAATGGTGTCCTCCCATATCAAGAAGAAGCCAGGGAAACTTCAGGATTTCTTAAATAATTTTCGTTAAAGAGTGAAAAAATCAACAGAAAAAGAGCCCTAAGGGTGTGTGTGATAAACTGAAAAAGGACTTAGCCGTCAAAATGTCTCAAGACCGGTCGGAACGGAAAGGTTCGCAAATTGTGCATGTACGTGAAAATAGTGACAGTGACTTAGAAGCTTTATTTAGTTATGCCATAAACCCTTCATCGGATACAAATAAATCTATTCCACTTCGGATGCGCAATCTTCCAGCTTCATTCTTCCAGCCACCCGAGCCACACCTTCAAACTGGTAAAGAAGGCAGCGCAGAATCTACGGGTTATTCCCCATCAAATACGACTAGCACACCGAACTTTTCCATAGCTCATACACGAGTTAGATCGTCCCCAGCCAGTTTATCGCAGACACAGACCCTGAGTACTGCTCCCCCTCCCCCATGTTCACAACATGTGAGACAACACAGTTACGATCTCGCCGAAGAACCGTTACCGCCTGGATGGAGCATAGGAGTTACTGTAGTGGGGCAAAGATACTTTTTAAAGTAAGTAGCTGTACTTTCTCATTAGCAATTTACCTGCATGGTCGCCATGTTGAATTTTTAAGAGAAGGTGTCAAAAGGTGCAAATCTTTTTTTCCACGTTTCAGTTTGTCAATATTTTCAGATAGACCTATAAAATGTTATATGTGAGCTACCGAACTTAATTAGGTTGAGTTTAATTTGGAACATCAAATTCAAAGCTATTTTAATATTATGTTTTGACAGCTAATAACTAGGCTAATATGGCCGCTTTTGATTAGGCCTACCGTATGTCACAGTATGTGTATCGTTAGATTTAGATGGCTTCCGACAGTTGATAATGAAAATAACCATAGTGCCTATACTGTTTTCAGTTTTCACTTAAAGGTTGTCAATCCCTAATTTCACTGACAACATATTTGATTAGCTTGACTGAAACTGTAATCAGTATAAATAATTACATAATAATACGGTAATGTACTCATGTAGGCCTACGTGACAAATATACCATATAATATATTGCTCACATTGACATAAGATGTGTTTTTTAAATGTAAAATAAAGTTATCAAATAGCAGAGAAGCTATACAAAGTTGTCACTCTCAATATGTATTACCATTCATGTACGGTACTAACTTTTAAATTACATATGACCTATTATGTCCCCCCCCCCCCTCGCCCACCCGGCTTTCGAACAAAGCAGTGGACATTTAAAGGACCCAAGTCAGTCACTCAAACACTCAAAATCCCCCCAAATCTTTGACATTGAACATTGAACACACAATTATTGGTCAATTTAAATTAACATTGATGATGTAAACTTACCGGGAAAAGGTGAGATTCTGATATCAGATATATTTTAGATTAAAATATTTTTTTTTAACATACTGCGCTTCAGCACCAGTTGAAATAAGAGAATCAGGGGACTCGGCTAGACACATTGCACTAAATCAAACAGCATTATGTAGACTGGAATAACCAGGCGCTAGAAATTTGCGCGTGTTTGAGACTGCATAGTGCATGGCTTATTTCGCGGAACAAAGTTCTGATTTGGAGTTGGAGTAAGAACGGAAACCATTGAATGTAAATCAGTTTCATATGCATGTTCATTCGTATTATGCGTTGCTACCCACTTTTGTCAAATTCTAGGTCTCAAATGTGAGCGATTTAGCTCCTTCAAAATCAAAGTTCAAAATGGGTTTGTCTGTCTCTTTCCGTCTGTCTCACTTTTTGGGACACAAAATAACTCTCCATCTAATTCTAATTGATCTAGAATGTTCAAACCTGGTGTTTATTAAGTCAATGCCTTGATGGAGTTCGAAGATGAGCATTTTATGCCTAAAGGAGCTAAATAACTAACATTTGGGACCTAGAAATTGACACAAGTGGGTCGCATATTGTATAGTAGGCTACTGTAATATGAATTCTTATAAACTGATTTACATTCAGTGGTTTCTGTTTTTACTCATAATTTCAAATCAGTTATGTTCCGTGAAATAAGCCAGCAATCTAAATTGAATGCAAATTTCTAGCATCTGGTTATTCCAGTCGACATACCCAGTTTGGTTTGGTGCAATATGTCTAACCTATTCCTTGAGTCTCTCGCTAGAAGTGGGGCTGAAACGCATAACCGTATGGTACACAATTCGTAAAATGTTTTTTTTGTCTTAAATATTGGATATCAGAAGCCCACCTTTTCCCGGTAAGATCACAGCATCAATATTAATTTGAATTGACAAATAATTTATGTTTTCAATGTTGAAGATTTTGGATGATATTGAGTTAGAGACTTACTTTAAGGGTGATAAGCCAAGATAAGCAATTTGATTGGTTTATTCAATTAGGACACGATAACTTTAGTTTAACTTATTAAATGGGAGTGATGGAACTTGGTGTACCGGTACAGTCCTTAAAATTAAGGATTTTCTACCACGGCACAAAAAATGAAAAATGCTGTGGCAGAATGGTACTGCTACGCACCACGTCATTTTTTGTATTTCAAAATAGAAAGATAAAAATTTATTTATTTAAAGTATAGTAATTATACATGATTATGATAAACAAAACTAATATGACATTATGTAGGCCTAGCCTAAGTGGACTGCCATAATATTCACAGCATACTTTACAGTAAATAGGCCTACGGTTAACCAAATTCCTATCGTTGGATTGTAGCTCACAACCAATGCTTTCAAGTTTTCAATTATCGCCGATTTTTTTTAATAATCCTCATTATTTGTGAAATGATGAGAATTAAAAGTAGAGTAAGTTGGCATCGATGCCATACGACTCGGAGTGTCAAAAAGAGTTGAGGAAGTAAGCTACGTGTATCCATACGCGCGAAAAGTTCGTGAAATGAATTTAAAATTTATTGTTTGTTTGGCATATTACTGTTACGTGAACGCTAAAACAGATCTATTTTATGTGATTTTGGTTTGAAAGAAAAGCAAGAAAATAAATATGATAAATTTTTACGCTCCGTAACATAGGGCGTAGTATTTATAAACAAAGGGCGTGAATCAGTCCGGGTCCTTCAGTTGTGACACACGATTCAGTTAAAAATACAAATGACGAGAATCATAACATTGTTCATGCATAAGCCAGAGTAACTTGTCAATAGTTCATGCAATGTAGTCCTATTTTAGTTTATAATCGTTGAAAATAACACCACTGAAGCGGTAACGCATGGATATGCCTACAGCACATGGGATAAGCAATAAGTCGGTATTGGATCATTGCAATACATGTATATTTGTCAGACAAATATATGACGTTAGTACACGGTCAGACGACATCCTCCTGGTACTATTCTATAAACGGCACATTTAGTCATTATTAGTATCATAAGATCTATCACAGGAAAAAAAAAAGAATTATGCGGTGGCAGAGGGGGGTTGTGTCAGTTTTTACCACAGCTTTGCTGTTTGCCGTGGTTAATTTCGAGGACTGCCGGTATTAGTCTGCCAGAATTGGGTTTTTTTGTGGCAGAAATGTGCAAACTAGGCTTTCTTGGTTTTAAATGATATATTACAAACAGTAGTGTCTCAGAAAAAAAGACCCATCAATTGGCCAAAGGGAAAAAATTTGAGATTGGGCCAAAATCAAAAATGGCTGGTGGTTTTGGCTTGTAAATTCCAATTTCCACCAAACTATCATAATATCATCGAATTTGGTATAAAAATATACATTTTCGGGGTCCCTGAATCCATTTCCATGCTTATTTTTGTGAAAGGTGTTACCATACCGCTGAGTCAATACTGGGAGTTATTCAATATGGAGGGAAAATTCAAAATTTTACATAAGGATCAAATTTGGTCTCAAATATGTTATCGAGGTAGCTGTATCAATTTTTGCACACATTTTATGACATTCATCCAGTATCAAGTAAATTTTATTTGGAATATCTCACTGCGGTAGCGGCATACTGGTGTGTTGACTGCGGAAGCTGGCCATTCCTATTGAAGCAGGTGGCGAATATAATTCACACAATTTGTTGTCCGATATGCAGTGAACCATTTGATAATGAATAGCCCATGGTTATTCCGAATATAACGGTTATTGGAGGCCTTGATCAGGCCGCTAAGCTGGCAAATTATGGTCGTGATTTTAAGCTCAGTGAAAATAACATGTTTTATCGAAATTGAAGTTGTTAAGGAGCCTACATGTATATCAAAGTCTAAACAGGTCGAGACTGTACTACTAAAATGCATTTTTGCGGACCGTTGTCCCTTGCGCGTTAGTTGCAAACACTAGTAGATGGTCCAGATAAACGGGTACGGCACAATTCGTCCCCGGACAACCCGTCTGGATAGTTCCCTGGATAGTTCGTCCCGGGAAATTTGCCCCTGTACTATTCGTCTCCTAGGACTATTCGTCCCCGGATAATTCGTCCTCAAGAACTATTCGTCCCCAGACAATTTGTCCCCTAGGTCTATTCGTCCCCTTGGACTATTCGTTCTACAAGTTTCTGAAGGCCTGGCAATTCTGAAACCCCTCAATGGAGGTGTGATTGGAGCATTCCAATCCTTTCAATTTTCCCTGTGGGTGTTCTCCTGGTCCTCCGGTTTCCTCCCAGGACTAAAGACCCCTAGACACAAGTGAATTATTGAAATAAAATTGAACTATGTGTTAGTCCCGAAATGACATACTGGGCAATTCCACGCTAAAGTATACATTTAGGTGAAAAATTTAATTAGTTGATAAGTGGACAAAAATAGTGTTATATGGTGAGAAATAATCTATATTTTGAAGACAAACCCTTCAGATTTTTTTTTATTTGGTCTTGTGCCTTTGTGGCGAGGGTTTACGTTGTAAATGTCCAATTTATAATTTTAATGAATTTTTTTTCTTGGTGTTTGTTGGATAATTCTGAATTATAATGAATGATTTGGCATTAGTCATCTTACGATATATATAAATTATAAACATGATATTTATGCATTAAAATATGAAAATAATATATTTTTGTGAAAGTAACCAACATTGAAATATATCGCTATGAATATGTACGTCCATTACCAAATTTGTACATTTTTTCCTCTCTTATTCACATTTATGAATGGAATTATTGAAAACTTTATATCTAAAAGTTTCTAGAATATCCCATCATTTCTATAATGACCATAAAAAGAAAAGATTTGCAAAATTTCTCAGAATAATATGGGTTTTCTTAGATGTACGTCCGTTACTTTTCACAATATTTTACTTAGCCAAATATTTACATTTTATTTCTCTCATTCATATTTATTTTTGTAACATGCTAAGAGTGAACCTCGCATTTTGATTGGTCAATTAGACACCATCTATTGGACAATAACACCCCTCTGTTTGAGTATTTTCTTTTAAAATCGTAAATAGAATGTTACAATGTCGATAAACACTTCATGTTTTGCATTTAGAGGGGTGTTATTGTCCAATAGACATGTCCTGAGATTTTACATTAGAACCCGCGACGCTACGCGTCTTGGGTCCTAATGATCTCAGGACATGTCTATTGGACAATAACACCCCTCTAAATGCAAAACATGAAGTGTTTATCTCCTAAATGGAACTTTTCAAAAACTCATACAGTACGGCCGTCGAGTTACTTTGATAAAACACGGTATTACCGTGTTTTTTATCGTGGAATTCCGAAAATTACCGAGTGACCACCGAGTGAATATCGAGTGATACGATAGCACTGCCTCGGTGTTGGAAACACGGTGTGACTCGGTGTTTTAAAAAAAAACATGCCGATGGTCGTTTAATATCGGTAAATTACACCTCAAGTAACATCATCTGGTTAAATCACAAATAAAATAAAAGCCCGTGTCTTATGATATGCAAACACGCATCTCTAGAATTCACTGTCAACATGTCGAATACATGTAGATGTATTAGTCCGAAAATATCCCGCCGACTTTGCATACTATCAATCATGGTTCATTGATGTGAATTTAAACGTGGCATCATAGGTAACTGGTTGACAGAAAATAGACGCCGTGTGGGCGACTACATCAACATATACAGAAATTATACGTGTGGACGACTCCACCAACGTATTATTATATCCACGAATTATACTAAGTCGTGTGGACGACTCCACCAACGTATTATTATATCAACAAATTATACTAAGTCGTGTGGACGACTCCACCAACGGGTGTGGACGACTCCACCAACGGGTGTGGACGACTTAACCAGGTTTTTCGTGTGTACGACTTTGCTTGTGGACGATTTGACTGGCATTCGGTAATTACAGTACAAACAAATTTTGACATATTATTGAATAATCAAAACTGTTACGCTATCGAGCCGCAAATGATTCCTTAAACCCCTTTCCCATGCATTCGTAATTTTATGTCAGGTCAAAATTCATTTCTCACTTAGCAGTGTTACATTCTGCTAATATTAAATTCAACAAAGCTGAGCTCAATTTAGAAATTTAGAGTGCTTGAAACCTTTACTGATACATGTATAAACAGCGATTCTTACCAACTACTGCAATGACATGTCTAAATATGAAAACGCGTAAAGATTCGGTTTTAGTTACAACTCTATGGAGTATCTTACCTGTATCGAAATAAAATATTAAAATCCATACAATAGAAATTCCCATGTGTATGAATATCGCAACACATCTAACCAAAAGTTGTAGATCACGGAAAACGTAAAAATCACAAATAAATTTCCAATAACGATGCGTCTACCACCTGTTAATGCATAACACAAGCTAATTTGTATGGAATTAGCTTCAAAAGAACTGAAGTTGTCAATCACCCTTTCAACTCTCGGTATTCCCCGTGAACCAAAGGAAGACAAATGTAAATATAGTATGTCTGCACGATTATTTCAATACAGTGTTTTCTTTAGGCAGACATTTCGTCTCCAATGTTGAAGTAATGATATTGTGGATTTGATTATGTATTACTGTCTGTCGCATTATTACTTGTCGGTGACAACCGATTTCCATTTTATGTGATATCGTAGACATCTCCGTGAATTTTTGAAATTGTTGCTTTTAACGTTGAAAAAAATAAATACAGGATACTGCTATTTCAAATACAGAAGACGTGTATAGAAATAATAGAAATTATAAAACATCAAAGAATGAAGCGAATACCGAATGGGTGGTGTGATTTTAACGGAATAATTAATTTGAACAGTGGATACAAGACCAGGTATTCAACAAAGGTTAAAATATGTTTTTCGCTGATTGAGTTCAATTACGTATGTATACAAGCACACGAGGCAACACCAGAAACAGGTTAATCACACCAGAAAAGTTAATCCCGAGTACATATCTGTTTTGAATTGTCATATAATGACCGAGGTATTGTGATTCCAAGATATCAATCAAATTAATTTCCTTTCCTTTGTCGTATCATGAGTAGTATACAAGGTGGCTTTTCACGTCAGGATTATTGACGTAACTATTCAAATCCCAAGTACATATCTGTTTTGAATTGTCATATAATGACCGAAGTATTGTGATTCCAATATATTCAATCAAATTGATTTCCTCTCCTTTGTCGTAACACGATTAGTATATATACAAGGTGGCTTTTCACGTAAGGACTATTGACGAAATTATTCAAATATGGTGGCAGTTTGCTAACATCGTGTCAGTATTATCGTTTTGGCATCAACGGTTAATAGTGGGTCAAAATTAATTCCCGAAATTGCGCCCGCCCCCCTTTTAGATAAATTGAATTCGCATTTCATCAGTCAAATTGAAGTGATATGTTTTGGCATCATAAATAATGTTTAAAATTAACATTAATCTATTTTCCGTACACGAAATGGAACTAAACAACTCCAAATATCAAGAAATATTGTCGTGGAATTATTGTGGTGTAAACGGTATTATAAAGTTAATCATACATCAATGGACTTGATGTAAGGTGAACACTGCATTGTTTCTGGCGCCATATAGTCTTAAGCACTAAAAACACCACGTGCGGTTTTATTCTTTGATCTTTGATACACGGGACATTTCTGTTATAGAAACAAATATGCACGGAAATGACAACATACCAGTTGACAGTTACCACTGACTTGGGGTTCATGTAGAATGTGTCTTGGATCAAAAAACTGTTATTCTTTTCTAAAATAAAACGAGTGCTTGGATTTGTGTGTGGATTTGATAGTTGTTATAATTTACTAATATTCTTTGACATCGGAGTCGCGCTCATTTCATTGTTACGGTAAGTACGAGCTTATGTCTGATTTGAAAGCGCTTTCGCCTCCCGATGCAAGTTCTATTTGTCTTATTTCTATGTGTAACATAACTACCGTTATAGTCTGCAATTTAAAAGTCTATCTTTGTCGTGATTCGAGAGCAATTCAGCTTAAATATCTAAACATGTATAGTCTTATGCATACGTGTCCTTCAAAATGTACTAGACCTGCAGCTTTACATGACCGGATGAAAATGAAACGGCATATATCGTGCAGAATATGTGAACACGCATGTTTTTACTATACACCTGTATTATAAACGAAAATATTCAACATTTAGAACGTCGTGGCGGTATATCGTTTTGTCATCGATTGTTTATAACAAATATAACTGTTAACTTTGCATGTAATATTTCAAATATCGTGGCAGTATATCTTTTTGGCATCAATTGTTTATGACTGATAAATATCGTTAATTTTACATACCAAATAACACCGAGGCCTATCGTGTCCCGCGACTATCGTGGCACACGATAGAGACTGCTACACCGAGTTATTTATCGTGGCAATACCGTGGCGTTATCGTGGAAATTTTCAACAAAAAACGACACGATAATCGAGTTTTATCAAACAGTCGCGACGGTCGTACTGTATTTAAAGTTAACATCACCCATTCTTGTTATTATGACCATAAAAAGAAAACATTTGCCCAAATTCTCTGGTAACGTCCGTTACCCAAATTTTAGGGTAAACATGTACGTCCGTTACAAACATTTTAAGGTCACAATATTTTATGCAAGGAATAATGTTTTCAGGAAAGTAACTGCTTCAATAATTCAAATGAGTTGATAATTATTATTATCCATCAGAGTCACATTACTTGAAAGTTTACATATCTCATGTAATGGGTTAACAATTTGCACGAAAATATGTACGTCCGTTGCCACAATAATTTCTAATTTACTGGGTTACAAAAATCCAAATGTGAGAAGTGATCATTCAGTACACATCTAGTATTAGTGCCCTTTCTAACAGGTATAAAAACTTTTGAATTTCCCTTGACAATTCACAGGGTTTTGCAACTATGTTCATGCAGGCAAATGATGGTGTTCATTTCGGTACGTCCGTTACCTATACTTTGAGGAGCCAATATTTATTTCAGGTGTTCATGAACTAATGAATTCATATGTCAATTAATACATGTACTTAAAACATATGTCTTTAATGCTATATAGAACCCAAACAGTTAATTATATATGGTTAGATAATATTGGAAGTATTCAAAATATAATGAGTGCAAAATGTAGTCCGTTACCGTGGAATTACCCTACTGTAGATTGTGTTGAGTGGATATTAAACTTCATTTCTCTCTCCCCCCCCGTCCCTCTCTATCTCTCCATTCCACTAGAATGGAACAATAATATGCAGATGCTATTTCTAAAAGTTTTTTTTCATAAAACATCAATTAGCACTCAGAAACTTCAGGAACCATTCAGTTAAGGCCTAAATTTAATTCTAAATGTAAAACAATTTAAAACCGGAATCAAAACTGAGCTTTGGGATAAAAAATAAAAATTAATTCAGTTTTTGATAATAAAACTACCATTTTTGTAGTCCTAGGGCACGAATAGTCCGAGAACAAATTGTCCGGGGACGAATTGTCCACAGGGACGTATTGTAAAACAATTTAAAACCAGAATCAAAACTGAGCTTTGGGATAAAAAATAAAAATTAAGTCAGTTTTTGATAATATTACTACCATTTTTGTAGTCCTAGGGGACAAATAGTCCGGGGACAAATTGTCTTGATGCGAATTGTCCGGGGACGAATTGTCATAGAGCCCATTACAACACCTATTATTTAGGTATGCCAATTGGCGTCTGGGCAAAAATCTACCCGTAGTTGTATTTTACAAATCAACATTGAGGCTGGTGTCCCTAATTAGATGACACTTACATGTACATGTACATGTATTAAACATACATTATGCAAGATATAAATCTGCCTATTGCAGGTCTTTCTTTAGGTCTGAAATGTCATATAAACTATTATTTAGACATTGATTAACATGACATGACCATAATTAACTCTTGACACCATTGGATATCTTTGAACAGATTACAGGTTCAGTCATATTTTCATTTAATCTAAAAATGGAGGAGCGAGACTTTGCTTTGAGCAATCAGTACGGTGGTTGCAATAAATGTACACGTCTTGTCAAACATTCAAAGACTAATAACTTCACTGGCAATAGAGTAATTTGAATGTAATCTTCAAATTATTTATTCTACATTTATATCTTGTTTCTAAATATTATAGCAAGATTGGCTAGCTCTTTATCTAAATCTTGCATAATGTATCTTTAATTACTTGCACATGTAACATAATTGTAAAGCATTTAGTATTTATTAAAGTAGTTAATCACTCTGTGTTACCTAAGTTAAAAATCTCATTGCAGAGTCGTGCTGGGCAGGTAGTTAGGTAGTTAATCATAAATGCCAAAAACAAAAGAAACTGGAAATGATTGATAACCCTCAAATTCAATGAGATTTCCTACCTGGGTATACACGTCGGGGTGGCTGTGCCCTCCCTTCTGAAAATGTTACCTTAAATATTCAAGGAATGCCCACCCTAATGAAAAACATTGTTCCCCTTTTTTATACGCCCTCATTTTCATGTGGACAATTCTTGTCCGATTTTGACGAAACTTGAAATATAGCTTTATCACCAAAAGATCTCGGCTGCTTTCGATATTGGCATGTATCGGATCGAAATTTCATGGATTATGGCCCCTGATTGTACGAAAAATCACATTTTTAGCTTGTGGACCCTATAGGGGTCACAATTTTGAGCTGATTTGGATGAAACTTGACGTGCATGTTTATAACCCAAAGATCTTGGTTCATTTCGATATTTGCGCGTATCGGAATGTATTTTCCTGAATTATGGCCCCTCATTGTCCGAAAAATCACCTATTTTAGCTTGTGGTCCCTCTGGAGGTAACAGTTATTATCCGATTTGAAAAAATGTTCGATTATATCACCGTTACACCCTAAGAAAGGTTGAGTTTGAATTTCGAGAAATCTGATCAAAATTGCCATACAAAATGGCTGCCGTTTGTACGCGAATACTGTTTTTAGCTTGTGGACCCTGTAGAGGTCAGAATTTTGATTCGATTTTGATGAAACTTGAAATGCATGGTTATAACCCAAAGATCTTGGTTCCTTTCGATATTTGCTCAAATTGGATCGTGACTTCCTTATTTATGGCCCCTGATTATACGCAAAATCGCCTTTGTTTAGCGTGTGGTCCCTTTGGAGGTCACAATTATTATCCGATTTGAAAAACCGTTTGGTTATATCACCGTTACACTAGGGATGGGACAATAATACACTTTTTCGTATGCCAGTGTTCTGCAGGGGTGTTTCTTAGGCTAAATTGCATGCAAAACACAAAAATTGAAGAATTTTTGGTGTCCGCCAATTTTTTCGCTCTGAATGGGGCACATTTTCAAAATGGCCGCCAAAATATGCAAAAATCGTATTTTTAAGCGAATATTTCTAATTAATGCAATTTATAGATCATTAATGGGTTTTTTAACGATATTAATCTGGTCAGACGTCCCACGAAGCATTTCTCTAGCTCTTGAAATCCAATATGGCGGCCCAAATCCAAGATGGCGGCCATTTATTGCAGGGATTACCGGATATTTACAGAATACAGTAAACGTGTCGTGTAATATATCATTTTATAGGATTTTACTGGTGCTCTTTCGAAATAAGTCAATATTTTTGCATTCCAGCAGGCCTTTCCCAATAAAAGCCAAGATGGCGGCCATATATTGCAGGGATTACTAGATATTTACAGTGTAACCATAAACACGTCATGTATTATAACATTTTATAGGTTTTTATGGATGCTCTTTCTATAAACTCATTATTCTAACGACGCTTAGCAAGTAACATGGTTTCAATGTCACAGAGTTACTTGCATTCTAGATTAACAACAGATTTTATTGAGTTTCTGAGTTCGCTAACAGTGAAATAATTTTGGAATCGGAACCGCCTAATTTCAAACTTGACACGACATTTTGACGGATGTACGGTGCTGTAGTTTTTCTCCATAAGCCAATTTCAGATAGTAGCTGCTGTTCATTTAGTTTCTTTAATGACGTTATCGCAGAGTTAGTGACTGCACGTCCATGTAGTTACAGGTATCCAAGAGGTTTTGGAATTTAAATTTGTTTAGCTGTTTCAATTTTTCTCTCTGTTTTAACGCTTACTGTGTGCTTATTTTGAAAGTGTCCAAGAAGTCAGCTTCTATTTTTTCACATGGTTAACCGTGTCACTACGCCTTACTCATTTCCATATAGCAATAATACATTTATATTAAACTTCACTTGTCCAGAGGATCTTTTACGTGCACAACAATATAAACATGGGACCTCAGTTTTTCGTCCCATCCGAACACTGTACGTTATGCCTTGTCAGACCTTCCTACCTGCACAACTGTCAAGGAGAAATCACACCGGAATTCCTGGTAAACTTTCTCGGTTAGGGAGGGAACACAGGACCACAACGTTTTCGGAAAATTGCATAATTGCTACTATAAAGGACTATTATCGGATGAAAATTTTCTGAACTCAGTGATAAAGAGCGCAGAAATAAATGAAAATGCGCGAGGAGTAGTGACGAGGTTAACCGTGTGAAAAAATTTGAAGCAGACTTCCTGGCCACTGTCAAAATAAGCAAATAGTAAGTGTTAAAGCAGAGAGAAAAAGTGAAACGGCTAAAATTTTCTAAAATTCAAAAACTTATGGATACCTGTATACTACATGGAAATCCAGTCACTATCTCTTCAATAACTTCATTGAAGAAACTAAATGAATGGCAGCTACTAAAATTGGCTAATGGAAAAAAAACTATAGCACCTAATATCCGTCAAAACAGTGGGTCAAATCTGACAATTGGATATTTCGATTCCAGACAGAATAGGGAAAAGTGAGGGAGATACATGTATAGGGAGACTTGAAGGAGAGGTCAAATTTCATGCATTTCTGTATTCTCTGTTCAGTAAGCTTAGGGAGACAATTTTCCATATTCTAAGTTTTTCAATGTAGCAAATGACAGTAAATCTTGGTTGTATGCCTTTATATACTGATTCCATATTTCTTAAAATTGACTTCGATAATATTAAATTAATCACACCCTCTGGGCCCTTGTGTTAACCAATTACGTTTCTGGTTCGAAGAAAATAAAATTAATTAAAAGCTTCCAGTTGAAAGTCTATAATGTTTTTCTTTGTTAAAATTCTGACTATCATCACAATAATTAATTTAAAAATAACACACTAGTGGAAATAATTTATCATAGAAAAACACTAATAAGTTTGATATAATTAGTATCAACACACGCTCAGTTTATAGTTATTTTTTTATACGCCAACATTGAAATGTGGTCGTACAGTACGGGCATCGCGGAGGTTTGACGAAACACTATATTACCATGTTTTTTATCGTGGAATTCCGTGAATTACTGAGTGAACACGAGTGAATATCGAGTGACATTATAGTACTCCCTCGGTGTTGGAAACACGGTGTGACTCCGTGTTTATATTAATCCATGCCTCTGATACTCTGATCGCTTATTTGTCATTAAGTACATGTCTAGCGATAAATAAGTGCGTACAAGGCAAGGTTTTTTGTGGAAAATATAAGAAATGGCAACGATCAAAGTGGGGTAATTTATTAGAAATAGGCCAATTCAAAACACAAAAAAAAATATTTATTAGAAATAAGCCAATTCAAAACACACAAAAAAATATTTATTAGAAATAAGCCAATTCAAAACACACAAAAAAATATTTATTAACATGAAACACGTGGTTAGTAAAAGGCTCAACAAACGATAAATCATTAGCTGCACTAACGCCTACGGTTCTTTGATAATCATCATTTCTCATAAAAGTTATATATATTTATTGAAATCGAATAATATGCTGATGAATTTATTTGAAAATGACCTAGACAAAAACAAAATAAATATTTACATGACACGCAATTTTTTTACAAGCCCCTAGAAATTGTGAGCTGCACGTTGACATGCATGTCTCTACAAGCTTGGCAATACCAATCGACTCCCGTTGCAAGTTCTATTTGTCTTATTTCTATTTGTAAGACCGGTAACCTAAATACCGTTATAGTTTGCAATTTAAAAGTCTATCTTTGTCGTGATTCGAGAGTTATTCTTAACTAGCACTCATAATACAGAAATATGCAAAACAATTTGAACACAGCATGAATATTGAAACATGTATCGTCTTATGCATACGTGTCCTTCAAAATGTACTACACATGCAGCTTTACATGACTGGTTGGAAATGTAACAGCATATATTGTGCAGAATATGTGAACACGCGTGTTCTTGCTATACAATTTTACCTAACGCGTCCGTATTATATTAACGAAAATATTCAAATGCATAACATCGTGGCAGTATATCGTTGTGACATAGATTTTTTATGACAAATATAACAGTTAATTTTGCATGTAAATTTACACCGAAGCCTATCGTGTCCCGTGACTATCGTGGACACGATAGCGTCTGCTACACCGAGTTATTTATCGAGGCAATATCGTGCCGTTATCGTGGCAATTTTCAACAAAAAACGACACGATAATCAAGTTTCATCAAACCTCAGCGATGCGTGTACTGTATATTGCCGTCGCCCCCGTCTGTCCGTCGGTCCGGCGTCCACAAGCAATTAGAGGCCAAAGTTAAAATCTGATTGACTTTAAATTTATACACAGTGTTTAAGGTCACGAGACGAAGAAGCCTATTGAATTTTAGCGATTTTCAATAATAACTGTCAGAGTTATGACCCTTGATCACTTCAAAAAATCTTGTGGACGCTCTAGAGGCTAAGGTTAATAACCGATTGACTGTAAATTTTTACACAGTGTTTAAGGTCATGAGACGAAGAAGCCTATTGAATTTTAGCAATTTCCAAAAATAACTGTCAAGAGTTATGACCCTTGATCACTTCAAAAAATCTTGTGGACGCTCTAGAGGCTAAGGTTAATAACCGATTGACTGTAAATTTATACACTTTGTTTAAGATCATGAAATGAAGAAGCCTTTTGATTTCTAGCAATTTCCGATAATTACTATCAGAGTTATGGCTCTTGATCACTTAAAGAAATCTTGTGGACGCTCTAGAGGCTAAAGTTAATAACCGATTGACTTTAAATTTATACACAGTGTTTAAGGTCATAAAATGAAGAAGCCTATTGATTTTAAGCGATTTCTGATAATTACTGTCAGAGTTATGGCCCTTGATCACTTAAAAAAATCTTGTGGACGCTCTAGAGGCCAAAGTTAATATCCGATTGACTTTAAATTTATACACAGTGTTTAAGGTCATGAGACAAAGAAGCCTATCGATTTTCAGCAATTTCCGATAATTACTGTCAGAGTTATGGCCCTTAATCACTTTAAAAAATCTTGTGGACGCTCTAGAGGCTAAAGTAAATATCTGATGACTTTAAATTTATAAACAGTGTTGAAGGTCATGAGACGAACAAGTATATTGATATTTTAGTGTATTATAAATGTTTCATTACTGAAAAAAGTAAAATACGCGTCTAGTCTTGTTGACTGCCCAGACCATTTAGCTGCAGTGTGCGTATGTTTCGTCTTTTATTCATTCTTCGATGATAGAAAAACAGTAGAATGATCACATGACAACCTAGAAATGGTTCCACTACTGACATCTTCCGCCTTACTCCATCGCAGTAGTGGTTTTTCCTACAGAGTTTCATTGCGCAAGTTTTTTAGTCAAATGACTACAAAAAGGTTACTGGCCTATAGCTCCCTTAATTTACACATAAACTGACCTAAAACAGTACTGCACATAGCTTAACATATACTAAGTCAATTCCCATTGAAATAAAGGTGAAGCCTTACCGCATAATTATATGATTTGATGAAACCCAACTGCTACGCGAAATTTGAAATGGTGTAATGGCGGCTTATTTGCGTAATACGTCATTACAAGAAACGTCTCTATGCAAATGTAGAACGCATTACCTCAAAGAAAAACTGTTCATTAGCTATTTTTGTCGTCCAGTCTTCACTATTTGTCGTAGAATTACCAAACTGTAATGGTATGTGTTGACAATTGTGCGTTTGGGTCTATTTGAGCTTGTGTAAGGAGTCTTAGACTGTACCAATTTTAACTAATGACAACCATAACTGAAATTGCTATAAAATAAAATTCAGTACTACTAGGATATATCCTTCAATAATATTTAAAAATATAAAAAATAAGCATCTGTCAGCTTGTGTATAAAATTAAATAATCATTAGGCCAAAATACATTTACACCCCCCCCCCTACAATGGTAATCTTATACACATATTTAGAGATGCACAGTGGGATTTAAAGGTAATGTTTCACAAAGCTCTAAGATAATCATCATTTCAATCAACTTGAACTCATTTCCCACCAATTCCCCCCCCCCCTCCACACATTACATGCACACCTGCTACCCCCAACCCACAAATCAAACAGTAGTCCAGGGGCATCAAAAACAGATATTTAGGGATGGGCAGTCCTAAAAAAAGTATGTTTTATTAGTATATAACATGATCATCATTTTATGTCAACATACACATGTATTTATTTATTAGAAATAAGCCAATTCAAAACACACAAAAAAATATTTATTAACATGAAACACGTGGTTAGTAAAAGGCTCAACAAACGATAAATCATTAGCTGCACTAACGCCTACGGTTCTTTGATAATCATCATTTCTCATAAAAGTTATATATATTTATTGAAATCGAATAATATGCTGATGAATTTATTTGAAAATGACCTAGACAAAAACAAAATAAATATTTACATGACACGCAATTTTTTTACAAGCCCCTAGAAATTGTGAGCTGCACGTTGACATGCATGTCTCTACAAGCTTGGCAATACCAATCGACTCCCGTTGCAAGTTCTATTTGTCTTATTTCTATTTGTAAGACCGGTAACCTAAATACCGTTATAGTTTGCAATTTAAAAGTCTATCTTTGTCGTGATTCGAGAGTTATTCTTAACTAGCACTCATAATACAGAAATATGCAAAACAATTTGAACACAGCATGAATATTGAAACATGTATCGTCTTATGCATACGTGTCCTTCAAAATGTACTACACATGCAGCTTTACATGACTGGTTGGAAATGTAACAGCATATATTGTGCAGAATATGTGAACACGCGTGTTCTTGCTATACAATTTTACCTAACGCGTCCGTATTATATTAACGAAAATATTCAAATGCATAACATCGTGGCAGTATATCGTTGTGACATAGATTTTTTATGACAAATATAACAGTTAATTTTGCATGTAAATTTACACCGAAGCCTATCGTGTCCCGTGACTATCGTGGACACGATAGCGTCTGCTACACCGAGTTATTTATCGAGGCAATATCGTGCCGTTATCGTGGCAATTTTCAACAAAAAACGACACGATAATCAAGTTTCATCAAACCTCAGCGATGCGTGTACTGTATATTGCCGTCGCCCCCGTCTGTCCGTCGGTCCGGCGTCCACAAGCAATTAGAGGCCAAAGTTAAAATCTGATTGACTTTAAATTTATACACAGTGTTTAAGGTCACGAGACGAAGAAGCCTATTGAATTTTAGCGATTTTCAATAATAACTGTCAGAGTTATGACCCTTGATCACTTCAAAAAATCTTGTGGACGCTCTAGAGGCTAAGGTTAATAACCGATTGACTGTAAATTTTTACACAGTGTTTAAGGTCATGAGACGAAGAAGCCTATTGAATTTTAGCAATTTCCAAAAATAACTGTCAGAGTTATGACCCTTGATCACTTCAAAAAATCTTGTGGACGCTCTAGAGGCTAAGGTTAATAACCGATTGACTGTAAATTTATACACTTTGTTTAAGATCATGAAATGAAGAAGCCTTTTGATTTCTAGCAATTTCCGATAATTACTATCAGAGTTATGGCTCTTGATCACTTAAAGAAATCTTGTGGACGCTCTAGAGGCTAAAGTTAATAACCGATTGACTTTAAATTTATACACAGTGTTTAAGGTCATAAAATGAAGAAGCCTATTGATTTTAAGCGATTTCTGATAATTACTGTCAGAGTTATGGCCCTTGATCACTTAAAAAAATCTTGTGGACGCTCTAGAGGCCAAAGTTAATATCCGATTGACTTTAAATTTATACACAGTGTTTAAGGTCATGAGACAAAGAAGCCTATCGATTTTCAGCAATTTCCGATAATTACTGTCAGAGTTATGGCCCTTAATCACTTTAAAAAATCTTGTGGACGCTCTAGAGGCTAAAGTAAATATCTGATGACTTTAAATTTATAAACAGTGTTGAAGGTCATGAGACGAACAAGTATATTGATATTTTAGTGTATTATAAATGTTTCATTACTGAAAAAAGTAAAATACGCGTCTAGTCTTGTTGACTGCCCAGACCATTTAGCTGCAGTGTGCGTATGTTTCGTCTTTTATTCATTCTTCGATGATAGAAAAACAGTAGAATGATCACATGACAACCTAGAAATGGTTCCACTACTGACATCTTCCGCCTTACTCCATCGCAGTAGTGGTTTTTCCTACAGAGTTTCATTGCGCAAGTTTTTTAGTCAAATGACTACAAAAAGGTTACTGGCCTATAGCTCCCTTAATTTACACATAAACTGACCTAAAACAGTACTGCACATAGCTTAACATATACTAAGTCAATTCCCATTGAAATAAAGGTGAAGCCTTACCGCATAATTATATGATTTGATGAAACCCAACTGCTACGCGAAATTTGAAATGGTGTAATGGCGGCTTATTTGCGTAATACGTCATTACAAGAAACGTCTCTATGCAAATGTAGAACGCATTACCTCAAAGAAAAACTGTTCATTAGCTATTTTTGTCGTCCAGTCTTCACTATTTGTCGTAGAATTACCAAACTGTAATGGTATGTGTTGACAATTGTGCGTTTGGGTCTATTTGAGCTTGTGTAAGGAGTCTTAGACTGTACCAATTTTAACTAATGACAACCATAACTGAAATTGCTATAAAATAAAATTCAGTACTACTAGGATATATCCTTCAATAATATTTAAAAATATAAAAAATAAGCATCTGTCAGCTTGTGTATAAAATTAAATAATCATTAGGCCAAAATACATTTACACCCCCCCCCCTACAATGGTAATCTTATACACATATTTAGAGATGCACAGTGGGATTTAAAGGTAATGTTTCACAAAGCTCTAAGATAATCATCATTTCAATCAACTTGAACTCATTTCCCCACACATTACATGCACACCTGCTACCCCCAACCCACAAATCAAACAGTAGTCCAGGGGCATCAAAAACAGATATTTAGGGATGGGCAGTCCTAAAAAAAGTATGTTTTATTAGTATATAACATGATCATCATTTTATGTCAACATACACATGTAATGACCCCCCCATCCCAGTCCACACACGCACACCTTCTACCGCCACCCCACAAATCAAAACAGTTGTCTTGTGGCATCATATACTTATTTATAGATGGGCAATCCTAGAAAATTAAGTTTTATTAATATATTATGTCAACATCATGAGAGCCATACCCCACCCCCTACACACACCCATTGTAGACATTTAACCCCCTATATCTCGAAAATGCCCCCTCAAACGCCTGATCACAACCAAGATTCGTAATCTACACAAAAAAACGGTCTAGAAAAACTTGGTCTCATAAATTCACAGCTCCGGTGGCAATTCTCCCTCTTTCAGCCACAGGACTATATGTACATGTACATGTATACGCGTGGTGTGCCTTGTTTACATGCAGTCACTGCAAATTGCATAGCGCGAATGTGGATGAAATCACCTGTCAACAAGGCGTAGCACTTGGCTATTGCTAAAAATAGATTAGCTTTTAATATTGGATGAAGTATGAGCTTGGCTCTGTCCCGGGGGTCGGGCATGCACCAAAAACAATAGGGATCATCATTAGGGTATAAGGAATAAATATGTAAAGTCTCAAGAGGATCACGTACGAATTACTATCGCTGCTTCATATTAAGCGACTTGTTTATAAGACTGAACTATACGACTGAAGTATGCAACTGAGCCAACTAAAACATGGATTTAAATTGGTGTTGCCCATAAACTTTTTAACAATCACCAAACATAACCAGGGAGATCAAATTATTGTTCTCCTGAAATCTCGTCCAGGCAACCTACTATTTCGAGGACTGCAAACGTTATGTTAAAGACCACAAAAGATGATTTTTTTTTTTTAATTGCATAGGATAATAGACAATGATTACTAAATTCATTTTACGGTAAATTCAAATCAATATGATTAAAATTAAATGAGCTATTAACGTTTTAGTATGCGATAGCCAAAAACAGTTTTCAAATTTTCAATAACGACCTTAATCCGGTTGATTGGCTGATGACGTCACAGGGGACTACACATAGTATACACAATATCTATCTGATACATCACTGTCTGTATAATATATCACTGTATACACAACACCACCAGTTGACAAGTGTGTATTGTCGGTAATCATTAGCTCGTAATTATAACTATGAGAGACCGGATATCGTCCAGATATTACGAAAAAAGGAAAGATACTACCTTTACCATCCAGAATCTAATACATTTGTCCAGTCAATAGATTGCCTTCTAGAGTGTGTTAAATGCCGTCATAAAAAAACACCAAGTTTGTGTGACCGTGTAGATGAAGTTTTACAATTAATACTTGAACAGATTCGTACACAACTAATTGGTGATGTCGTCCACAACTATTGATGAATAAGTCTCGTTCACAATTTACTCTGTATATTATATACGTGTAGTCGAATTAGTTTATCATGTCAGACATCGTTTATTTTACAAGTACATATTGCCATCTAAATCCCCCGCCAAAATACATCACGACTCAACGCCCAATAATTAAATAATGAACTATAAATAGCGCCGGGATCCCTTTAGATAAGACAAATTGGATTGATATTATTTCGACGTCGTAATTAATTTAAAAACTAATCGTTGATTTATTTCCCGTACATGAAATGGAACTCTCCAAATTTAAGAATTCCGTATAAGAATCAATTTAGAATACCAAAATGCGAATCGTAACACATTGTGGTCTAAACTGTGTAATACATTATAAAATAAATCATAAATCAATGAAACATGGACACTGCATGCTTTTCTTAACACTGGCCTAGTATTTGAGGCGCCGGGGTCTGACGTATAACACGTGTCGAAAATGTAGCTATAACGTGCAATTTTATTCTTTGATCTGTTAATATCATGGTTCCAACCTGTCAATCACCGTAAAGAGATTGACCAATCAGAGAGCCCGATTATATGTAGGTGTCCCAATCAAGTAATTAGGTGGGGAAAATGCTTCATACTATATGGACGGATGTCAGAATGGAATTTCAGGGGGCGTTACATGTCCGCCGCACGAGGTACATCGTGCGCGGGTGTGAAGTTGTATTTTGATAATAAATATACGGTATTACAGATATTTTAGAATCGGAATTCATCACCTCAACTTATTTGGTGGAATTCACGTGGATATGGATAACAGAATTGCACAAATAATTGTTTGTTCCATCAGGATTTTCTCTAAACTTTTAGACAATAGACAGCGAGAACTGGCATTAAAAAATTATCTGATCAAACTTGTGGGACATAAAAACAGTATCTAAGGGGGCAGAGCTTATCTCCAAATCTCGGAACCATGAAATTCGGGGCAATGCTGTTAGTGAAACCAACCTGCCTAAAAAGCACATAGGAAGAAGTTGGACACTATTCATGATAAAAAAAAAAATCAAAATGGGAATTATATGATTACATAATGTCATGTGTTTGTTAAATTTGTTTATGAATTTGTTATTTATTGGTCCGTCCGTCGGTCCGGCGTCCACAATTGCTTGTGGACGCTCTAGAGGCCAAAGTAAATATTCGATTGACTTTAAATTTATACACAGTGTTTAAGGTCATGAGACGAAGAAGCCTATTGATTTTCAGCGATTTCCAATAATAACTGTCAGAGTTATGGCCCTTGATCACTCAAAAAAATCTTGTGGACGCTCTAGAGGCCAAAGTAAATATTCGATTGACTTTAAATTTATACACAGTGTTTAAGGTCAAGAGACGAAGAAGCCTATTGATTTTCAGCGATTTCCGATAATAACTGTCAGAGTTATGGCCCTTGATCACTCAAAAAAATCTTGTGGACGCTCTAGAGGCCAAAGTTAATATCTGATTGACTTTAGATTTATACACAGTGTTTAAGGTCATGAGACGAAGAAGCCTATTGATTTTCAGCAATTTCCGATAATAACTGTCAGAGTTATGGCCCTTGATCACTTCAAAAAATCTTGTGGACGCTCTAGAGGCCAAAGTTAATATCCGATTGACTTTAGATTCATACACAGTGTTTAAGGTCATGAGACGAAGAAGTCTATTGATTTTCAGCAATTTCCGATAATTACTGTCAGAGTTATGGCCTTGATCACTTCAAAAAATCTTGTGGACGCTCTAGAGACCAAAGTTAATAACCGATTGACTTTAAATTTATACACAGTGTTTAAGGTCATAAAATGAAGAAGCCTATTGATTTTCAGCAATTTCCGATAATTACTGTCAGAGTTATGGCCCTTGATCACTTAAAAGAATCTTGTGGACGCTCTAGAGGCCAAAGTTAATATCCGATTGACTTTAAATTTATACACAGTGTTTAAGGTCATGAGATGAAGAAGCCTATTGATTTTCATTGATTTCCAATAATAACTGTTAGAGCTATGGCCCTCGATCACTTCAAAAAATCTTGTGGATGCTCTAGAGGCTAAACTTAATAACTGATTGACTTTAAATTTATACACAGTGTTTAAGGTCATAAAATGAAGAAGCCTATTGATTTTCAGCAATTTCCGATAATTACTGTCAGAGTTATGACCCTTTATCACTTAAAAAAATCTTGTGGACGCTCTAGAGGCTAAAGTTAATAACCGATTGACTTTAAATTTATACACAGTGTTTAAGGTCATGAGACGAAAAAGCCTATTGATTTCCGATAATTACTGTCAGAGTTATGTCCCTTGATCTCTTTAAAAAATCTTGTTGACGCTCTAGAGGCTAAAGTTAATAACCGATTGACTTTAAATTTATACACAGTGTTTAATGTCATAAAATGAAGAATCCTATGGATTTTCAGCAATTTCTGATAATTACTGTCAGAGTTATGGCCCTTTATCACTTAAAAAAATCTTGTGGACGCTCTAGAGGCCAAAGTTAATAACCGATTGACTTTAAATTTATACACAGTGTTTAAGGTCATAAAATGAAGAAGCCTATTGATTTTCAGCAATTTCCGATAATTACTGTCAGAGTTATGGCCCTTGATCACTTAAAAGAATCTTGTGGACGCTCTAGAGGCCAAAGTTAATATCCGATTGACTTTAAATTTATACACAGTGTTTAAGGTCATGAGATGAAGAAGCCTATTGATTTTCATTGATTTCCAATAATAACTGTTAGAGCTATGGCCCTCGATTACTTCAAAAAATCTTGTGGATGCTCTAGAGGCTAAACTTAATAACTGATTGACTTTAAATTTATACAGTGTTTAAGGTCATAAAATGAAGAAGCCTATTGATTTTCAGCAATTTCCGATAATTAGTCAGAGTTATGGCCCTTGATCACTTTCAAAATTTTGTGGACGCTCTAGAGGCTAAAGTTAATATCCGATTGACTTTAAATTTATACAAATTGTTGAAGGTCATGAGACGAACAAGTATATTGAGTTTCAATTAATTTAGATAACTTAAACAGCATGGAGGAGAACTTTATCAAAGCCAAACAAATTCTGATAATTACATAATGAGTTGTTACTTTTAATCAGATTTTAGTGTTTTATAAATGTTTCATTATCGAAAAAAATTAAATATGCGACAACTCTTGTTGACTGCCCGGACGATTTAGCTGCTGTGGGCGTATGTTTCGTTGCCTGGCAACCTATGTTTTATTATACGCCCACATTGAAATGTGGTCGTATATTGCCGTCGCCCCCGTCCGTCGTCCACAATTGCTTGTGGACGCTCTAGAGACCAAAGTTAATAACCGATTGACTTTAAATTTATACACAGTGTTTAAGGTCATGAGCCGAAAAAGCCTATTGATTTTCAGCAATTTACGATAATTACTGTCAGAGTTATGGCTGCTGTGGGCGTATGTTTCGTTGCCTGGCAACCTATGTTTTATTATACGCCCACATTGAAATGTGGTCGTATATTGCCGTCGCCCCCGTCCGTCCGTCCGTCGTCCACAATTGCTTGTGGACGCTCTAGAGACCAAAGTTAATAACCGATTGACTTTAAATTTATACACAGTGTTTAAGGTCATGAGCCGAAAAAGCCTATTGATTTTCAGCAATTTACGATAATTACTGTCAGAGTTATGGCTGCTGTGGGCGTATGTTTCGTTGCCTGGCAACCTATGTTTTATTATACGCCCACATTGAAATGTGGTCGTATATTGCCGTCGCCCCCGTCCGTCCGTCCGTCCGTCGGTCCGTCGTCCACAATTGCTTGTGGACGCTCTAGAGACCAAAGTTAATAACCGATTGACTTTAAATTTATACACAGTGTTTAAGGTCATGAGCCGAAAAAGCCTATTGATTTTCAGCAATTTACGATAATTACTGTCAGAGTTATGGCTGCTGTGGGCGTATGTTTCGTTGCCTGGCAACCTATGTTTTATTATACGCCCACATTGAAATGTGGTCGTATATTGCCGTCGCCCCCGTCCGTCCATCCGTCGGTCCGTCGTCCACAATTGCTTGTGGACGCTCTAGAGACCAAAGTTAATAACCGATTGACTTTAAATTTATACACAGTGTTTAAGGTCATGAGCCGAAAAAGCCTATTGATTTTCAGCAATTTACGATAATTACTGTCAGAGTTATGGCTGCTGTGGGCGTATGTTTCGTTGCCTGGCAACCTATGTTTTATTATACGCCCACATTGAAATGTGGTCGTATATTGCCGTCGCCCCCGTCCGTCCGTCCGTCGGTCCGTCGTCCACAATTGCTTGTGGACGCTCTAGAGACCAAAGTTAATAACCGATTGACTTTAAATTTATACACAGTGTTTAAGGTCATGAGCCGAAAAAGCCTATTGATTTTCAGCAATTTACGATAATTACTGTCAGAGTTATGGCTGCTGTGGGCGTATGTTTCGTTGCCTGGCAACCTATGTTTTATTATACGCCCACATTGAAATGTGGTCGTATATTGCCGTCGCCCCCGTCCGTCCGTCCGTCGGTCCGTCGTCCACAATTGCTTGTGGACGCTCTAGAGACCAAAGTTAATAACCGATTGACTTTAAATTTATACACAGTGTTTAAGGTCATGAGCCGAAAAAGCCTATTGATTTTCAGCAATTTCCAATAATTACAATCAGAGTTATAGCCCTTGATCTCTTTAAAAAATCTTGTTGACGCTCCAGAGGCTAAAGTTAATAAACGATTGACTTTAAATTTATACACAGTGTTTAAGGTCATTAAATGAAGAAGCCTATTGATTTTCAGCAATTTCTGATAATTACTGTCAGAGTTATGGCCCTTTATTGCTTATAAAAATCTTGTGGACGCTCTAGAGGCTAAAGTTAATAACCGATTGACTTTAGTTTTAGACACAGTGTTTAAGGTCATGAGACGAAGAAGCCTATTGATTTTCAGCAATTTCCGATAATTACTGTCAGAGTTATGGCCTTTATCACTTAAAAAAATCTTGTGGACTTTAAATTTATATAAATTGTTGAAGGTCATGAGACGAACAAGTATATTGAGTTTCAATGAATTTAGATAACTTGAACAGCATGGAGGAGAACTTTATCAAAGCCAAACAAATTCCAATGATTTTCTAATAATTACATAAGGAGTTGTTACTTTTAATCAGATTTTAGTGTATTATAAATGTTTCATTACCGAAAAAAGTAAAATATGCGACAACTCTTGTTGACTGCCCGGACGATTTAGCTGCTGTGGGCGTACGTTTCGTTGCCTGGCAACCTATGTTCTCCCGAGGGAAAGGGTGACCACGCAGAAAAACTATACTAATTAAAAAACCATTATGTGTCCTGAAGTTAAACTATGTCGTGTGGACGACTTCACCAAAGGTTGTGGACGACTTCACCAACGGGTGTGGACGACTCCTCCAAAGGGTGTGGACGACTTAGCCAGAATTTTCGTGTGTACGACTTTGCTTGTGGACGATTTGACTGGCATTCTGTCTGTCAACAGTGGCAATCACGTGGCATTCTCCCGTTAGTAATATTAATAAACTATGTTCTATATTATAAGTTATTATTAATTGTTGATACGAATTATGTCTAATATTTAAAGTAGCCTAGCATAACAATACAAATCACTAAATTATTTCTATAAATTCTTATCGGAATCATGTGACATGAAAGGGAAATCCTCGCTTTCATCTTTCATTTCAGTCATACGTATCCCGTGTGATATTTTCCTGCATGCTGTTAGCCAATAGCTACTGTAAATTTTTCCGCGTTTAGTTGGTCCTACCCAATGAAAATTTGTCGTTGTTGGTGCACGGAGTAATGGGATATGAATAACACAAAGAATAAAACGATGACCAAGTGGTAATTTGACGTAAAATCTCAACCCGCTGTGTTATTAAACACAGTTCATTTCTCGACAACGTCCGGGAAAATAAATGTCTTGTCTAAAAATAAACTCCTTTCAAATCTTAATGGTAGTGTTCATTTTCAAAAACATCCCGAGAAACTGAACGGTCGTGAATTGGACGACCGGTTTAAAAACTAATCGATGTTTTTTAATCTACACGGTAGCACACAAACTGGGCGGTTTTTCATGAATCTTGGCGGCATTTAACTCATTGAACCCTAGACCTAATTAAGTAACTACCCCTTAATCTCCCTGAGCCAATTAACTAGACAATAGCTTATCTCCCTGGAGCTAATTAAAGGATTATCCATTAATCTCATATACTGTAGATTAAACAAAATAACACGAAAACTATCACTCCAATCAAAAAATGTTTATATTATCAAATGCAGATAAAAAATCAGGCATTGCAATGGTATAAAATTTAATCAATAATACAAAATAACAACAGAGTTATTATTTAATAAAAAAAAACATAAGTAAAAAAACATTCACATTACAAGATTATACATTTTGGCAAGTCAATAATTCTTCCTAAAATGTCTTTTTTTAAGTCAACAATTTGAAAAAAATAGTTAGTCCAAATATATATAATATTATTATAGGTTTACAAGAATATCAGTGTGGATTTAGCCATTTGGGATTTTAGTTCACAACAGATTATAAATGATTAGCACTGAGTAAAGTTTATCAATCAAGATGTCTGTTTACAACTGTTGTTTTATTAAACGTACCGGTCTCTGGTCATTATACCAGCAATTTTGTAATTACCGTACCTAAATAATAGTCTCGCGACCAATACGTATTACTTCTTGGCTGCGTTGATATACTCATAAACACACGTAAAGCCAAAAATTCTCGAATTTCTTCCGGGGTCATGTTTCTCCTATTCTTCTCTCCATTTTCATATTTTTAGCATCGTCACACGTGGTACCGATTCATTTCATCAGCGATTAACGTGTATAAATTTAATCCGACAAACAAACTAAATAAATCAAACTCGTTCTTCCCCTCTTCTAATATATTGTTGGCCCATGCTCAGGCCCTAAAAATGACCGACTGGTCACTGGATTTAATGTTGTTTGCCAAACTCGTTATACTGCAAGACGCGCCATGTTCTGGTTTTTGCTGGCCGTTGTTTATATCAAGATTCTCGTCTTCTTCGCTCGAAATATCGGAAAAATCACTTCCCACGGCATTAATAATATCGATATCACCATCCAAAATATCTTCAGGTAAAAACCCTTCGAATTCCGAGTCCGTATCACTTTCCATAATGAAGATATTGTAAGAAAACGGAACGCAGTAATAATCGATAATAATACGTAACTAAAAACAATATGGCGACCAGTGAAAAGAATTTGTACCACAAAGTTCATGACCTTATAACCCCTAAACTTTTGTTGTGACGTATGCATTTTTTGTGGTCATTCGTTAGCCAAAACTATATTTGATTTGATTAATTACTTTTAGTTAGCCAATTGGCTTTTATTTAACAATTATCGTTCGAGGAAACAATGCATCAACGGGACCGCGAATTTAAGTCTCTCGGGTATGACACTAAAAAGCAGTGGACCGTATATTTAAGCAATCGGTATTAGAGAGGGGTTTAATTGGCCCTTATATTTAAGCAAACGGACCCAATGAGTTAACACATTCTGGACGGCAATCTGTTAACTGGATACGTGTTTTAGATTCTGGGTGGTAAGGTTAGTTTTTTTCCTTTTTTCGTAAAATCTGGACGATACCCGGTCACATGTAAGCTACATTTTTGGTTTACGGTGTGCTTTTGCTTTTTAAAAAGACGTGGGGAATATGGCTACAGCAACCGGCTTTATAAAACAAATCCTAAATTACGAAACAAATTTATTCTATATTCTTTGAATGGCATTGAGTAAAACAGATTATTCCGTAGTCAGGGATTAAGGAATCAGTCAAGTGTTAATATATACACACACCGACTGTATATAGGTAATTAAGGAATAAACATTCCGAATATGCATTTGTACACTGTGACGTCACTAGGGACTGAGGGGATTAAGACTGTTTTCGATAATTTTTTTTTTTACGGGAGGTCTATATTTGCGACTTTGGGTGAAGATAGCTGATTTAATTTTAATCAGATTGATGTTAACTTTCCGTAATGTGGATATAGTAACCATTATCTACCCATAACCAAAGAATCTCACGATCATCTTATGTGCACTTTAAGTTAAAAATACGAAGAGGAGAATGGTAACATTGTTCATACATTAGCCAGAGTACATGTAACTAGGCCACAGTTCCTGCACTTCTATGTCTATATGAGTTTAATATCGTTGAAAATAACACCACTGTAACGGTAAAGCATGGATGTGACTACAGCACATAGGTTAAGCAAAAAGTGTAGCCTACCAGTCGGTATTCGATAATTGCAATATATTTGTCAGACTTTCGTATACAAAATGATAAACAAATATATATAACGTTATAACACGGTCAGATGACATCCTACTGGTACTATTCTATAACCGGTACATTTCGTCAATATTATTAGGATCATAAGTTGAGGCGGCTTTTACCACGGCTTTGCCGTTTGCTGTGGTTAATTTCCAGGAAAGTAAGTTACATGTAAACTGATTTATATGTATATTCAATCAATTCTGTTTCTATACGCCCACATTGTCGTATATTGTTGTTGCCCTCGTCCGTCCTGTGTCAGCAGTTGCTTGTGCCATTGTGGGCTCTAAGAGGCTAAAGTTAATATACAATTGATTTTAAATTTATACGCAGTGTTTAAGGCCATGAGACGAAGAAGCCTATTGATTTTCAGTAATGCCAGAGTTATGGCCCTTGATCTCTTCAAAAGTCTTTGTGGATGCTTTAGAGGCTAAAGTTCACATCCGATTGACTTTAAATTTATACAGTGTTTAAGGTCATGAGACAAAGAGGACTGCTGATTTTCAGCGATTTCCGATAATTACTGCCAGTGTTGTGGCCCTTGATCACTTCTGTAAACCTTGTGTATACTCTAGAGGCCAAAGTTAATAAGATGAAGAAGCCCATGGATATATACTGCCAGAGTTATGACCCTTGATCACTACAGAAAACTTGTGGACGATTCACTTAAATTTATTCACAGTGTTTAAGGTCTTGAGACGAACAAGTACATGTATATTGATTTTCAATGAATTTTGATAACTTGAACAGTTTAATTTATCATTTATGATATTAAATGTTTTGTATACCGGGTACTTTACATTAGCATGAAGGAGAACTTTATCATAGCCAAACAAATTCTATAGATTTTCTGATAATTACATAATAAAATTTTAGGGTATTATAAATGTTTCATTACCGAAAAAAGTCAAAATATGCAACAAATCTTGACTGCCCGGGCAATTAAGCATGTACGAATTACTATCGCTGCTTCATAAATAAAATAAAAACCAAGTACGAACAATCCAAACCATGAAGACAGAATTAGAAGTCCTAAAAACGTTATAGGCAAAATAGTGTATTCAAGCAAAATAGTGTAATCAGCAAATAGACTGCTACTCGTGTACAAAATACACGGCAAGCAGTGGTAACAGGTGTCCGGAAGAGTAAGCTTACCCTGCCTGGCGCCACACCCGCCATAGTATGTTTTGTTGCCTGGCAACCTATCTTTACTCTAATTTCAAATCTGTTATGTTCGGTGTTATACATCAGAAGTTTCAAACAAATGGCAATGTGAAGCATCTCGTTATGCCATTCTACATATTATTTATTGCGCATGCTCCCCAGATAAGAATATGAGTCACCGTTTGACATGCCTTATGGAATATGTCTAGCCTCGTTCTTCGAGTCCCTTGTTAAAATGGACTTGAAAATGTTATGGTACACGATTTGTGTACCAATCATAAAATGTTTATTTTGTCTTACATATTGGATATTTAGAAGCCCGTCTTTTCCTGGTAAGATGACAACGTCAATGTTCATTTTTAAATGACATTTTTAAATGACAAATAATTCATGTTTTGAATGTTGAAGATACTTAGTTAAGAGACTTATATTCTATGTAGCAGACAAATCCCAAAAGTTTTTGATTCAATTTAGTTTTCCAAAGTCTAGAATTATAAGCCGATAGTTTTGTGTTCTGTCTGTTTTAAAGCATACCGTATCCAAGATGGCAGCGACACGCTGTATCTTAGCTCAGGTATCATCAGTCTTCTTTGCATCATAACCTTAAAAAAAAATAACAAATACTTGATTTCTTCGACATTGTCATATTCTACCATAGAAAATCAAAAATCATAAAAAATCTGATCCCATTTCACACTTCATATTGTAAAACTATAGCCATAAGTGACATATGTTTTTATTAGCAAATATAACATTACTTTTCATTGGGTGTATTATTTTTTATTACTCAATCACCGTTAATTTATGAAATAAAAACAATAGAAATCAGTTGAGTGACCTGGCGCTTTTGTTCGCAAATGCCATTGTCAAGCAAGATGGGTCAGCGAGTTGATTTGCTACCGCAAACGGACAGGTACAAGCTGATTCGCAATTGTCAAAAATGGGTTAATGGGTTGTTACTCTTAATCAGATTTTAGTGTATTATAAATGTTTCATTGCTGAAAAAAGTTGCCTGGCAACCTATCTTTTAGGGGTTTTACTATTACTGTGGCAAGTGTAAATAAAATGGACAGTAGCCCAGCTCTCCCTAGGATTTAGTTTAGATTCGGTAGAATGAAGGGTAGAATGAGTACATTCAAAATTGGTCTCCGTTGGCTTTTACCATGGCTTTGACGTTTGCCGTAGTAAATTTCAAGCACTGGGTTAGTGTATAGGGAAGGACGATGGGGTTTAAATAAGACTGGTCGGCTTTCTTCAATTTTTTCTTTGTGCTGGGCGTCAAAAAATAGTGCCGGACGATGCTTGGCGTGTGCACAACCCTGCTGAACATGTAATGCGTTGACAATACTTAGTTATAAAGAGGCTTACATGTATGTCGACCTTACAACTGAGAACAACTGGCATTTCAGCAACTGAAAAATGTCGACCTTAGCACCTCGAGCAATTACATGTAGTTCTAATCAGTTGAAGCCACATGCCCATGTTTAACTTTGTACAACTCGGTTCAACTTGCGGCAATTAGTTGCCATCGACATGAGCAGTCTTATAATTGGCATTACTGGTTTCAATGGAAATAACATTACTTGATAAGAGACATGTGTCATATGACTTTATAATTAAGCAAAATGGAAGCGAAATGAGGTAGCCACTTTTTAAATGTTGATGATGTCAACAATAATGTAATTAGTAGAATAAAATCGTGATAGAACAATAATGCCTTTGGCCGAGTGCTTCTTCTAAGGTACAAATGTATTTGCCATTTTGTTGATCCCATGATAAATAAGTTAACAGCTTGCATTGCCTGGCCCTGACATTTTCCAAGGAATGTAACTTACAGCGTACTGCGCATGCTTAAAGTGAGCTGGGCCCGGGTTTTTTAAGCCAACCTGTTCAGGCGCCCAAGTTAAACCAGTTTAAACTAAAAAACCTTCTCAAATACAGGTCCGGAGCTGGGTTTTTTAAACTGGTTTATTTGACCCACATTTGCATTCAGACAATAAAGTTTAACTGGTTAAACGATCCCCAGGGCTTTTAAACCAGTTCAACTTTTAAAATCGTCTGAACAGGCTATAATTCTATATAATCAACTTTCAATCTAATTAAAATACAGACTATATTTTGTTTCGTTTTTTATACTTTCGATGGCCTCGCTACATGTAGATCTAACAACTTATAGTGGGAAGTCCCATTCTATGACGTAGAAAACGACATTTGACCCTTTAAGGTCAGTCATTCGATTAACCAATCAGATTGTTTTTTGCAAGTGGCTATGTTTTTTATCTACTTTTGCTTTTTTTTTTATTTATGTCGTAGTTCATGTCTACCCACAGTTCCGTGCAAGAGAGGTCAAACCCCAGATTCGACAGGCAATTTGATTGGCTGACCCCTCATTTCAAGCTGAACACGAGTTAAATAACGATCCTTCCAGATCCTAGAGTGTAGTAAAGACAAGTAAAACGAAATTTTGAACTATAAAAAACGAAACGAAATTGGATCTGTGTTTTAATCAGATTGAATCAACTTTATAGAACATGAACTTGACAGTTACCTTCATATACATGTGTACATGTACATGTATTAGTTTTGTCCACCCCCACAATTGAGGCCAAGTGTTATGTTATGATGTTGTTGTGTTATCTGTTGTTTGTACAGCCACTCTCTGTTTCTTATCAGCCATCCTACAACATGAATAAACACATCGACTGGATTTAATTTCATTTTACACCATAAAACTTGTGTTTATAGGTTTTTAAGCTCAAATCTCTTTACTTCTTCGTCTTTAGATTCACATTTGGATCTCTTTTCATGGCATAAGTTACTTTTCGTTTACTTATTTCTTACGAGATATTTTATCAGGTTTTTGCAACTTAATTCCAGTCTTTATAAGCCATTGTTGTGTAGTATTGTGCACATTTATTTTATAGTCATGTTCAGGGTCAACTGTTCACTGTGACGATTTTTGACTCCATTCAGTATTATTGTTTTCATTCTAATCCTGTAATAGATATCTATACAATAGAAGAAATACACCCACACTGTAACAAATTATATACATACATGTATATCAAGTATCAGATTAAATTGTTCTTTAACTGCCTCACTATTTACATGTTAAAATTTAAAGAAAAAAGAACTGTTGCCCTTTTTCTAGCTGTGTGGTTCATAAAGTTTGGTGGTAAAACAGCAGGCACCATGCATTTTGATGCTACACACTAATCCTAAAATTTATTTAAACATGCAGTAAGAGAAGAACAAAATATTAATGCATATAATTGTCTTGTGTTCTTTGTAATGTTTTAAAATTGACCAAGGTAATATTTGCTTTAGGTTAAACACTGTAAAAGTGACAGTTGTTTTGAATGTGTCTATGTTGTGAATATAGAATGGTCTGGCCACCTCAATTACAACTTGCGTCTAGTGGATCAATTTTTGCTGTTAGGGTTAACTACAGTCACACACATCGTTTCAATATATTTATATTGATTAGTAAATATTGTAAGCTGGACTCTTTTGTTAGGTAAAAATTACTATTGCATCTTTTGTAAGTCAGGTAGCTGACTGGCTTGATTTTATAGTTATAATCAGACTTTCAGTACTTAAACATATTGATTTAATATCTGTTGAATTAAATTATGTTCAATGTAAAAAGAAAACAGCTTTTGGTGAATGTACACACCCGTATTTTCATTATCTGAATGTCTAGATACATGTACATCCAAACAGTTTTAAAAATAGAACCCAAAAAAACTTTGGTGCTTTAAAGTAAGGTAAGGGACCAGATGTGTTTACAGACAGGTATGTGTAAGGTGTTATAATTTATTAACAAGAAGGGATCATTGGCTGCAAATACAAGGCATTATTTATTGAATTCTAGAGTTGTCAATACCTGTCCATTTGACATAGATGTAGTTGGCAATAATGTGCCAGATTAATTACCTACACGTCATGTAGGCCCGAGGCTAGTAGGGGGGGGCCTGGGGTGGGCGAGCCACCCCCCAATGGTCGCTCCTGTCGGAATTTTTCTGTCTCCGTCGGAAAAAAATCGCTAGTTAGCTATGCTCGCATTTTGCCGGAGAGAGTTTTAGAACGACATATCCTGTCAAATTCGGCCGAGAAATAGTTAATGTCGGCTGAAAACTGAATTTTCCGACACATTCGCCACCTGCATGTCATAGAGGCCTAAATTCACTCTCACTGCTTCTAATTTTCGTACTCTCCCCTCCTCCTTCATTGATTTTTTGTTGTTGGAAATTTATCTTCCTCGCCCCCCTATGTCGGCTAAATTTTGGTTTCTGGCTTCGGGCCTGACGTCATGCATAGGGTATATTGTCAGTATGGCGAAAGCAAATGGGATGGTGACCATAACAGATTAAAACATTTAATTGCTGTAAACTGTAAACACTTTAATTCGTACCGTTAGCCTGGAGGCTACATTGGCCAAGACAGTTCAACCAGATTTTCCAGCGTGGTACCCAGTGCTCACGCTGTCGATCGCCATTTCCGCCAATTGCGATAAAAATATTCAATCTTGGGGAATTTTTGGCGATAATTTTTCCTGTATTGCGATTCTTTTTTAACCGTAATGATAAAATTTTCTTGCCACAAAGCTTTGATTTCCATGGCGTGCACACACATTACAGTCTATTGCGCTTGGCTGAGTCAGTTACATGTATTAATCAATTATGTACTTATCCTTTGTCTCTTGATCAATCTCGGATTAGTGTTGATTAGTATTTACAGTAAGAGTAGTACATGTAATAAACTAATCAAGAGACAAAACATGTAATTATTTGTCTCCACTGTATACGAATCGGTGACTATTTTTGACGTTTTTTATACGCCCACATAGAAATGTGGTCGTATATTGCCGTTAGTGATGTGCGGTTTTTCGGTTTAACCGCAAACCGCGGTTTTTACATATAAACCGAAAACCGAACCGATAAAACAAAAAATTAACCATGCGTTTCGGTTATTTTTCCAAATTCCTAAATTTTAATTTACCCGTTTTTCGTTTCGGAAATGTTTGATACATTCCAAAATTTTGGTGCTTTAAAGTAAGGTAAGGGACCAGATGTGTTTACAGACAGGTATGTGTAAGGTGTTATAATTTATTAACAAGAAGGGATCATTGGCTGCAAATACAAGGCATTATTTATTGAATTCTAGAGTTGTCAATACCTGTCCATTTGACATAGATGTAGTTGGCAATAATGTGCCAGATTAATTACCTACACGTCATGTAGGCCCGATAATTACTGCCAGAGTTATGGCCCTTGATCACTTTGAAAAATCTTGTAAACGCTCTAGAGGCTAAAGGTAATATTCGATTGACTTTAAATTTATACACAGTGTTAAGGGTCATGAGACGAAGAAGCCTATTGTTGAGGGTCATGAAACGAAGAAGCCTAGGGATTTTCAGCGATTCTTGATGATTACTATTAGAGTTATGGCCCTTGATCACTTCAAAAAATCTTGTGGATGCTCTAGAGGCTAAAGTTAATATCCGATTGACTTGAAATTTATACACAGTATTGAAGGTCACGAGACGAAGAAGCCTATTGATTTTCAGAATATTAAGTGTTTCGTATACTAAACGTAAGCATGGAGGAGAACTTTATCAAAGCCAAACAAATTCGAATGATTTTCTGATAATTACATAATGAGTTGTTACTAGTTATATGATTTTACTGTATTATAAATGTTTCATTACTGAAAAAGTTAAATATGCGACAACTCTTGTTGACTGCCCGGATGATTTAGCTGCTGTGGGCGTATGTTTCGTTGCCTGGCAACCTATCTTTATATATTCAAAATGGCAAACACTCGTTCGATTTGTTTAGGATTTTTGGACTATGGCGTCTGTTTGTTGTTACAGTTTATGTGGAGGGGACGTTAAACTCCAAAAACGATCGAAATCGATTATCATCTAATCGCATGCCATGGGTCGTAAGCGTCCGATAGAAAATGTTAGACTTTTTAATATGTCTCCACCAAAATGTTGAAGCGATATCAACTTCTACGATAGGCCTGCATGTACTTAGCTACCTCAAAAGTTCGCGAAATAGAAAAATATCGAAAAACATAAAATTTGAAAGGGCAATTATGAGAGGTTTGATAAAGAACTGACTAGAATAGTATAATAGTTGAAAAAAGAAATAGATATTTAAATAGAATATGCTTTTGAATTTAAGGCCTGGCCTCAATCAAAACTAAAAGGAAGATTTAGCTCTTGCATAATGTACATGTATGTTTGAGTGCATTTGAAAAAAGTAGATCTTTAAGAATGAATGGGAATTTTCAAATCCTGGTGATATCACAATTCCTGTGGCATCTACAGGCTGTGAAAGATTGTTTAGTTGACAAAATATTATAAAAAAAATTAACAAATATTCATTAAAAACAATTACACTGTGTAATTTAATGTTACTAAAAGTGGTTACCCCAGATATTGAAAAAGCTTTCAAAAAATGGGCTTCTGCAAATAAAAATTACGCAAAAAATATAGATATTTTTTTCCTTTTTTGGCTGGAAAAATATATGGCTAATAAATTAAAATGAAAAACTGGCGGGGAAAAAATGAAACCAAGAGTGAGCACTGGTGGTACCTGTCAAGACCTTAAGATGGGACAGAAAACAAAGCTCCTGTGTACAAATTGGTTAGCACATAAGAGATCCCTTGACTGTTGGTATTCAATGTAAGAGTAGACCGTACTGCTGCTGTCCGGGCACAATTTCCCTCCTAGCATATGCCCATCTTCATTAGCCCATTTCAGAGTAGGACGTTAAACCCCATTTCATTTATTTACTGGGAATGTGTAGGCAATTCGTCCCTGGACTAATCGTCCCTGGATAATTCGTCCCCGAGGACTATTCGTCCCCGGATAATTCCTCCCCTAGGACTAATCGTTCTACATGTTTTTAAAGGCCTGGCAATTCTGAAACCCCTTGATGGAAATGTGAGTGGGGCATTCCAATCCTTTCAATTTTCCCTGTGGGTGTTCTCCAGGTCCTCCGTGTTCCTCCCACTGCTAAAGACCCCTAGATGCAAGTGAATTCCCCCCCCCCCCTCTCTCTCTCTCTCTCTCCATTCCAGTAGAATAGAACAATAATATGCAGATGCTATTTCTAAAAGGATTTTTTCATAAAACATAAAAAAACCCCAATTCTTTCCTTATAACAATGCAATTTATTTTTATTTTAAATATAATATATTATTATTGGAAGTCTAAGATTGTCATCCTAGATTGTGAGCAATAGCACTAAGATAAGGGATAATGTCTCTGTTCTCATAGTCCTGCATATTATTATTAGATTGTCCAGTTTTATTAAACACACATTAAATAATGTATTTACAATCCTAGATTGTGAGCAATAGCACGAAGATAAGGGATGATGTCTCTGTTCTCATAGTCCTGCACAATATTTGAAATCCTTCTTTGACAGTCACGGTATACTGCACGTTGCTGTTGAGGAGGATGTCAACCTGTTATCTGGGCAATCCTTACCTCATTAAGTCCCTGTTGTTTGCGGAGAACATCGAAAAATCGCCATATATTAGGATAAAACGCCCCTACACTTGACTGGAATCCATGGTGCCAACCTTCAATGACATTGTTGGTACGTGACAAACCCTCCATTGCCCTGTCAAACAAGATTCACTGAGGAATACCCATAGTGAAGGGATATATGGATTCTCTAATTCACAAAAGGTGTCACTGACACTGACCATAGTTGATTACTACATGTATATCAATTAGCACCCAAAAACTTCAGGAACTATTCAGTTAAGGCCTCAATTTAATACTTAATTCTAAATCAACTTACATGTAAGGCCTAAATTTAATTCTAAATGTAAAAACAATTTAAAACCAGCATCAAAACTGAGCTTTGGGATAAAAAATAAAAAAATAATTCAGTTTTTGATAATGAAACTACCATTATTGTTGTCCAGGGACGAATTATCCTAGGAGACGAATTGTCCGGGGACGTATAGTCAAAAGGGACGAATTGTCCTTGGGGACGAATTGTCCGGGGACGAATTATCCGGGGACGAATTGTCCTAGAGCCGGCAAGAGCACCTAATAGAAATAGAGAAATGTTGATGAAGAGAATCCTTTAAGTATGTCACATGTTTATAATATATCTGTAACAGGGCTCAAAATATACGTGGAATTAGAACTACCGGGTAAGTCATTTTTTCCAAAAAATGCCACAGTAATGCCTTCTTCACTAAGGCAGTTTTTGTGCATACTAACGCAAAACCTTTAATTTACTATCGTCACTAAGGCAATATTTTAGACTGGGAAACTGGCACACCTGTTCAAAATGTAAACATCCGGATTCCTGGTACCATCCAGATCGAGGCTCAGGGACGTTATTCTGCTTTTTCGCTCTAATATACGTGGAATTTGTTGCCATTTCAAATATAAGAATTTTTTGATAACATTATTTTCCATCCGTCACGTTTTTGATAACATTATTTTCCATCCGTTACAATTTTGATAACATTATTTTACATCCAGTTATTGATAACGTTATTTTCCATCAATTTTCCATTTAGTACATTCACTATATTTCTATCCAATATAACAAACAAAAACCAACATTTATTTTGATGAAAGCTGGCAACAAATTATTTTGTTATTTGTTTGTTTAATATGTAATTCACAGATTGAATAAAAATTGTTGTAAATAATTAAATCAAGAAAATAAATGTTGTAGAGATATAACAGTCGCTATTTTCCCTCTGAGTTATGCCAATTGATATTGATAATTAATCTGTAATTTTTAAAGTAATGGAAATCCAACATCCAATGGTTACAGCGTGTACAGAATACTGTACAGCCACACTGGTTACAAACACAAAGAAGTTTGACCACATCACACATTTCCTTATTGTCTTCAAATGCATCAACAACCAGACTCCTCAATATCTCACAGACCTCGTAACCAGTCATAAAAGCCAGCCCAATTCTACGGTCATCTGAGAGCCGTCTCCTATAATGTGCCACAATTCGGACCGCTCTTTCATAGTTGCTGGTCCTTATTTGTGGAACCAGTTCCCCCTGGAGCTTAGAGCTTTGGACAAAATCGATATCTTCAAATCGAGACTAACGACACACTTTTTCCATGAAGGCTACGGCGATAGACTTAAATTTTGACTAATGTTTTCACCTTTGTGTCATTGATGATTTTTCCATGTGCGGTTGAGCAGTTTTCTGGAAATTGCACATTATAAGTATTTTCATTCATTCATTCAAATAAACAGTTTATTCAAAGTTATTAAAAGTTCAAAATAACATAATATATTAACTTAAAAAAGTCCAACAGTCATTTCTAAACCTCAAATGGGCATTATCTACCATGCAATATCTGAGGTTCTTTTTTTATACGCCCACATTGAAATGTGAAACTTTCAATTGATAGAAACAGGAAACACAAACCAAATACAGACGATTTGATGGGATCACTTTTGACTAAGTCAAAATGATGCATTTGATATTCAGATAGGTTGATATGAAATAATTAATAAAATATAATATCAAAAAAACATCGTTTTATCCAACATTTCGTCAGCAAAAATACTAACTTTGTCAAGGAAGAAAGAATCAAATTCAAAATGGCTAGAAGTCAGTTATGACATCATAGACCATTCACCGTGTAGACCTCTAAAGGAACGGGAATTGATTATCGGGTCACCAAACCAAAGAATTGACCCGTAGTCTTAAAAGGATTACGTATCCAGATAAGCTGTTTTAACGCTGACTGCTCTGACAATTTAGCTGCTCTGGTCGTATGTTTCATTACCTGGCAACCTATATTGTTATTTCTGGGTACTGCTAGGTAAACACTCATATCAAGGAGCAAACTAGCTAAACAATCCTGATATATGCATTTTAAATTCATAAAATAGCCCTTTGTTATGTCATGAATCAAAAAGATAAATGACATATTATTACATTTATTTTAATCTTTCTGTTTGGAGGGGGGTTGGGATGGCCTAGTGGTCTAGAGTGCCGCGCTTCAACCTTCAACCTCTAGCTGGCTGGTCACCTCTGGCTTGCGGCTGTGGTTTTGAGCCCTAGTGTGAGCGTATGTGACATGGAGATAGGGGCGCCTTCTCAACCTTGTGGGTTTCCTCCGGGCACTCCGGTTTCCTACCACTGCTAAAGACCCCTACACGGAAGCGAATTATTGAAATAAAATTAAACCATATGTTAGTCCCGAAATGACCTAGTTGTGTTGAGTGGACGTTAAACCCCATTTCTCTCTCTCTGTTGGGAGTAATATACATGTATGTCCCATTACTGTGCAAAAAGCCATATTGATTTTCAATGAATTTTGATAACTTGAACAGCTAAATCCATGATATTGAATGTTTCGTATACTAAACGTTGGCATGGAGCAGAACTTTATATTGACCAAACAAATTCTAATGATTTTCTGATGTTTTTTACCGAAAAAATTAAAAATGTGCGACAACTCTTGTTGACTGCCCAAACAATCCAATCTTTAAAATACATACGTACATTACATTATATAGGCTTTCTTGAATGTTACAATGTAAAAAAGCATTGTTCATTCTCTAGATTCCATAAAAAAATTATCAGTAAAATAAAAGAGAAATTAAAGTCTCAAATTTAGGAAACACACCTAAAAACTTTATTCCACAAGCTCAATGCATGGTTATCAGTTTTCTGCATTACTTGTAGAACCAGAGGGATCTTGGTTGCTATGGAAATCTAGTAAGCTATCCCCAAACACATGTTCAAAGTAAAGCTTATCACAAAACATGAAGACTTATGATACAATGTACACATGTAGGTGAAACAGTTGATACAAAGTCTAGATAAAAAAATTGGTACTAACATCCCAAGTTTTATGTTCTTGTAGTAATTTCAACTAAATATATGTGTTCCTACAAGCTATGTACTTTTAAAGGTGCACTATAATAGTATTATAGTAAAAAAAAAAGGACATAAATAATGTCCATATTTGATATTTATACGCCAACATTGGATATGTGGATGATATTGCCGCCGTATCTGGATTTTGCGAAATTGTCGAGGAGAGTAAAAAAACACACTAGAATCAAAATGTCAAATAAAACCATCACGTCAAAATGTTGTATGTGAAATGTAACATCCGAACATATCAAGCTCAACAACTAGTGCAAAAATAAGGAGTGAAAGCTAGTTATTTGCAATTTTATACAGCAAAGACGTATGACAGGAAAATATTCACACTTACCTGCTTCAATTTCATAGATTTCACACTGTAGAGCCCCAACAATAATTTCAATAATACGTATTAAACCATAAAACAATACTGGCTATATTTCGTTTGATTGTAATGCTTTTATTAGACACAAAGCTAATTTTTGTCAATAAATTTTTTTTTTTAACACCCGATATACGACTTTTTGTAACAGTATCTATAAAGACTATAAAAACTCTTATAATTGGCTTAGAAATACGACCACCAGATAAAAAGATATGCACAGAAATTTCGAAAAAGCAATAAAAAGGTGATTTTCACAAAATATGCCACATACGACCTTTGACTCCCCACCGACGATATGTTAGTCTCGAAGTGAACTAGTTGTGTTGAGTGGACGTTAAACCCCATTTCTCTCTCTCTGTTACTCTTAATCAGGTTTTAGTGTATTTTAAATGTTTCATTACGGTACCGAAAAAAGTAAAAATATGCGACAACTCTTGTTGACTGCCCAGATGATTTAGCTGCTGTGAGCGTATGTTTTGTTGCCTGGCAGCCTATCTTTAAAACTTTGTAAACCCTCAAACGACCAAATTTTATATTGTCATCTGTATGAAATTGTGTATTAAATTCCACTAATTACCTACAAAAGAATAAATATGCGATAACACTTGTCGACCTCTCGGATGATTAAGCTGCTGTGGGCGTATATTCCGCTGCCTGGCAAGGCAACTCTCTTTAAAACTACCGGTAAATGGTATCGTGTTTAAAACAATCGTTCATTGCCTGTTGATCAATCCTTTTCAAATGAATAAAATATTGTTTAAACTAAACTAAACTAACAATCATGTTGTTGGGCAGACTGGGTTAACATCGATAAGTTACCGATAAGAAATATTTAATCAGTACAGGCAGTGCTTTTCTTGTTGACAATTTAATCATCTTTTACATTCAGGTGGACTGATTTATATCCTCCTTTTTCCATAAATGGCTTTTAGTTTTAATTAAGATAGTATTTATGGTAGAGATAAAGATGGTATGCCATTTTAAGATGCTACATGTGTGTACATTTAGAAGATATAAATGTACAATAATAAAGAAATATAATGCTTTGATCACATCTAATCAATGTGGTCGTATATTGTCGACACTCCCGTCTGTACGTCGTCCGCAATTTTTTGTGTATGCTCTAGAGGCTAAAGTTAATATCCGATTGACTTTAAATTTATACACAGTGTTTAAGTTCATGAGACGAAGAAGCCTATTGATTTTCAGCAATTTCCTGTAATTACATGTACTGTCAGAGTTAAAGCCCTTGATCCCTTCAAAGTATCTAATAGACGCTCTAGACACTAAAGTTAATGTCCGCTCGACTTTAAATTTATACACAGTGTTTAAGGTCATGAGACAAAGAAATCTATTGATTTTCACCGATTTCTGATAATTAGGATAATAATAATAATAATAATAATCACTTCAAAATATCTAGAGGCTAAAGTTAATATCTAGTTGATGGTAAATTTATACACAGTGTCTAAGGTCATGAGGTGAAGAAGCCTAATGATTTTCAGCAATTTTGAATATTTGCTGCCAGAGTCATGGTCCTAGTTCGCGTCAATAATATTTTGTATTATATCCGATTTACTTTAAATTTATATTATAAATTATATCCGATTTACTTTAAATTTATACACATTGTTTAAGATCATTATTTATTAGACAAAGAATCCTATTGATTTTAAGCGATAATTACTGCAACGTTTATGGCCCTTGACCACTTCAAAAGATCTTGTGGACACTCTTAAGGCCAAAGTTAATATCCGATTGACTTTAAATTTACACCCAGTATTTAAAGTCATGATACGAAGATCACTTCAAAATATCTTGATTGATGCTCTAGAGACTAAAGTTATCATCCGATTGACTTTAATTTTATATTATAAACAGTGTTTAAGGTGATGATATGAAGATGCATAGCGATTTCCCATAATTACTGCCAGAGTTATAGCCCCTGATCCCTTCAAAAAATATTGTCGATGCTCTAGAGGCTAAAGTTACCATCCGATTAACTTTAGATGGATAAACAGTGTTTAAACATGCATTATTCAAGAGCTAAATCTACCTATTGCAGGTCTTTCTTTAGGCTTGAAATCTTATCTAAATTATTAATTAGACATTAATTAACTTATCCAAATCATAATCAACTCTCGATCTCAAGGCTAGCCTTCGATATCGATTGGATTAGATTCCTATATGCTGATAACGCTCATTGATACATGCACAGTACAAGGATCGTGCAGGTTTGACAAAACACATATATCGTGTCGTTTTTTGTTAAAAATTGCCACGATAACGGCACGATATTGCCACGATAAATAACTCGGTGTGAGCAGTCGCTATCGTGTGACACGATAGGCCTCGGTGTTATTTGGTACATGTATGTAAAATTAACGATATTTATTAGTCATAAACAATTGATGCCAAAAAGATATGGTGCCACGATGTTAACAAACTGCCACAATATCTGAAATGTTACATGCAAAATTAACGGTTATATTTGTCATAAACAATCGATGTCAAAACGATGTTAAGAAATGTTGAATATTTTCATTAATAATACGGACGCGTTAGGTAAAGGTGTATCGTAAGAACACGCGTGTTCACATATTCTGCACGATATATGCTGTTTCATTTTCATCTGGTCATGTACAGCTGCAGGTCTAGTACATTTTGAAGGACACGTATGCATAAGACTACATGTTTAGATATTTAAACTGTGTTCAAATTGTTTTGCATGTTTACTGTATTAAGAGGGCATAGTTAAGAATTGGTCTCGAATCACGGCAAAGATGGACTTTTAAATTGCATTACATGTAGGTTACCGATGTACAAATAGAAATAACACAAATAGAACTTGCAACGGGAGTAGAAAGTGCTTTCAAATCAGATATAAGCTCGTACTTACCGTAGAAATGACATGAACGCGACACATGTCTCTGATGTCAGAGAATATTAGTAAATTATAACTGCTATCAAATCCACACAAAAATCCAAGGCACTCATTTTATTTTAGAAAAGAATAACTATTTTTCGATGAATTGCCAATTCCACTTGAACCCAACTCAATGGTAAACTGTCAACTTGTATGTGTTGTCATTCTCGTGCATATTTGTTTGAATAACAGAAATGTCCCGTGTATCAAAGATCAAAGAATATGATTTCACGTAGCCACTCTTTTATGTTTTATGCGAATTCAATTGATCTAAAAGGGGCTCCGACGCTATTTAAGGAATTATTTTTGACCCAATATTAACCATCGCCAATTTTTTAAAATCATGGGATAAAGTCAATTAACAAAAAATATGGGTCTACTTGTGTACATACAACATGTACGTTATTGTACTCAATCAGTGAAATTAGTTTTTAACCTTTGTTGATCACCTCGTCTTGTATCTACTGTTAAATTCACTCAATCCGTTAAAATCACACCAGTATTCGATTCATTCTTTGATGTTAATCAAAATATAAATCGCTTAATGACATGTGATGTGTATTTGTTTTGTTTTTTTAACGTTATAAACGACAACTTGTGCGGTAAGTAATAATGCAGCAGATATTAATATAATGATCAGTAGTGGGGTTTATAATACCATTGTTTAAGTATAGCGCCATTGTGGTGGGTTGGGAGAACACATTCTCGAGAAAATCGTGCATCCAGGCTTGTCGGCTATTTTTACATTTGTAATACCAACAGGTCAAAGAAGCATTGACAACTCAAGTTCTTTTGAAGCCAATCACATACAAATTACATGATTGTGTTCTGTACTAACAACACTCTCAGCAATGTAAATTATATGAGGTGATATTATTAACCATCGCCGAATATTTTATATCATGTGGACGCGTTTACTGACACCCGTTCAATATATGAATGCAACATACAAACAGCTGACCGTATTCATGCAATAGACCATAATTATCGATTTTTACCGTAAAACAGTAATCACAATTTCTTGTTACATATTGATATTAGATGTAGGGATGGGGCGGGGGTGTCTAGCCAAATACAAAAAACCCTGTGAAACGTCGCCGAAAAAGTTTGTAGTTAGTCATATTGTAAGTGTTAAGTTGTTTTCTTTATTTTGACATTCTGCTAATTGGGAAAATTTTTGAATAATAAATACGGGTTATTTTACAAGACATCTCTTTTGAGAATTCCCCTTATGATTCATTTTAACGGAAACTCCCAAATTGATTGACACGCAAAGAACAAACCATGTTGACGCCTCTTGAATGCCAACCATTTGCATTTCAGAATCATATATACAATTGTCAAACCTTTTTAAGTAGAAATTTTTCTACTGACAATTTACAATTCAAGTCCCACTGTCAATATGACTACACAGGGTATCAAAGTGTTGTAAAATGGGCGTCTATTTTCTGTCACGTGCCAATTCACATTATCAAACCTTGATTGACAGTATGCCCAACCTCTTGGGGCATCGGACTGAGTGACACATGTACATGTACATGTATTCAGCAGAGTAATCTCATATCAGGTGACGAAGACATTTAAATCATTTGTGATTTAAAACAGAAAAGATAAATTATTAGTTGAGGTGTGATGTACCAATAATGTAGATGCCGTGTAACTTATTTGTCAGTGTGTGAATTATTATTTGGATGGATAAAACTACACCCCGGTAAGACCAGAATCGATTTGTTCGCATTTTATAATTTTTTCCGTAATATGAATGAATTTGTTATAGTCGATTGACGCAAGTCTTAAAAATATCGAACAACATATTAATGAAGCAATATTCTGTTTAGAAGAAGAATGAATAGTACTTGGTTTTCAATGTGTTTACATGTAATTCTGTTCTGATTTCGAACTAGCTATCAAATATTCGTGATTAATGGAAAAATGCCAACGTAGTGACTGATCTATAAAGTGCTACATGTATTTCACCTAAAATAAACGACGAGATGCATGTTTTAATTATAACACCGAGTCACACGGTGTTTTCAACACCGAGGCAGTGCTATCGTGTCACTCGATATTTCCTAAGTATTTAGTCGGTAAATCATGGAATTCCACGATAGAGAACACGGTAATATTGTGTTTGCTCAAACCTGCACCATGCCCGTACAGTACATGTAATTAAATCTAAACAATGGATATGCTTTTTAACGTACCAATTTAAGTAATAATGAACAAGGCTAGGTAGGAATTTTCAAAGCTGATATTTCTGTTCATAGTGGATCAATTTGAATGAAATTTTAAACAAATTCCCTTTACATGGTCTAGTTTTTATTATACGCCCACATGGAAAAGTGGTCGTATATTGCCGTCGCCCCCGTTCGTCCGTCGGTCCGGCGTCCACAATTGCTTGTGGACGCTCTAGAAGCCAAACTTAATATCCGATTGACTTTAAATTTATACACAGTGTTTAAGGTCATGAGACGAAGAAGCCTATTGATTTTCAGCGATTTCCGATATTAACTGTCAGAGTTATGGCCCTTGATCACTTAAAAAAATCTTGTGGACGCTCTAGAGGCCAAAGTTAATATCCGATTGACTTTAAATTTATACACAGTGTTTAAGGTCATGAGACGAAGAAGCCTATTTATTTTCAGCGATTGCTGATAATTACTGACTGAGTTATGGCCCTTGATCACTTTCAAAATTTTCTCGACGCTCTAGAGGCTAAAGTTAATGTCCGATTGACTTTAAATTTATACACAGTGTTGAAGGTCATACTACGAACAAGTATATTGAGTTTCAATGAAAGTAAATAACTTGAACAGAATCCAGAATATTAAATGTTTCGTATACTAAACGTTAGCATGGAGGAGAACTTTATCAAAGCCAAACAAATTCCAATGATTTTCTGATAATAACATAATGAGTTGTTACTTTTAATCAGATTTTAGTGTATTATAAATGTTTCATTACCGAAAAAAGTAAAATATGCGACAACGCTTGTTGACTGCCCGGACGATTTAGCTGCTGTGGGCGTATGTTTCGTTGCCTGGCAGCCTATGTTCTATTAAAGTGAGAACTGCCAACTCTTTGTCTAATCTCCCATAATGTATCTTTAAGGTAATGAGACGAACAAGTATATATATTGATTTTCGATGAATTTTGATAACTTAAAAAGCTAAATCCAAGATATTAAATGTTCCGTATACTAAATGTTAGCATGGGGCAGAACTTTATAAAAACCCAACAATTACTAATGATTTTCTGTTAATTACCTAAAGATACATTAGTTAAGAGCTAAATCTGCCTATAGCAGGTCTTTCTTTGGGCCTGGGGATCACGGTGGCTAAGTGGATAAGGCGCTGGTTCGCTAGCCTGGAGGTCGAGTGTTCGATCCCTGCATTGGCCGAGAAAGTTCATCTCGATTTTCCGGCGTGATTTCCACTTGTCAGTGATGCAGAAGGAGGGCCTGACAAGGACAGCTGCCTAGTCGTTCGGATGGGACGAAAAACCGAGGTCCCGTGTACAAATTGGAGTGCACGTAAAAGATCCCTTGGTAGTTGGAATTCGATATAAGAGTAGGCCGTAGTGCCGCTGCCCGGGCAAAATTTCCCTCATAGCACACTGTTGGCGTATGCCCGTCTTCAATTGGCCCAGGTTAGGTGCTTAAGCGTAGGACGTTAAACCCCATTTCATTCATTCATTCTTTGGGCCTGAAATGTTTTCTAAAGTATTAATTAGACATTAATTAACTGATCCAGGCCTTAATCAACTCTGGATGGCATCATATTTCTCAGATATTAAACAGATTAAAAAGTTTCAGCGATACTTTAATTTAATCAATATGACGGGTTCCAGCTGTTTCGAGACTTAGCTTCGATCAACCAGGACCGGGGTTGAAATTATTGTACACGTTTGCTAAACCTTCAAATGCCAATATCTTCGTTTGCACTAGACTAATAAGAATGAAATTTTTAATTTAAATTATTCACTTCACACCGTCTACTTTTGAACTATTATAGCAAGAATGGCTAGTTCTTATCTATATCTTGAATAATGTAACTTTAATGAGTTGTTACTCTTAATCAGACTATAATTATAAATGTTTCATCACCAAAAAAACTAAATATATGCAACAACTCTTGTTGACTTTCGGACGATTTAGTTGCTGTGAGCATATTTTTCGTTGCCTGGCATCCTATCTTTGTCTATCACATAACTTGTAAATGTGTATATTTATTCGTCCATAATTGATCACATCACAACCAAAATTGAAATTGCTTTAAATAATATTCCGTGCGACAATATCATATTGCTTTCCAAATTAATAATGACACTATTTTTAAAATTAAGCCTCTGTCAGCATGTATATAAAATATAAAAATCATAACAGTAAACAGCTAGCATCGCTTTTTTATTAACCTAATTCCAAATGGTGTCATCAGGGTATTCAGGATTCTGTCGGAAAAATAGATTATTAATGACTGTTTCTCAGTATATTTGGTGTTCTATCCGAGGATTATATTCAACTAAGATTTAAATTTTACTAACAACTGGTCAGCAAAATTATTATTTTAATATCTACCCAGTACAGTACCTGGATTTCATATGTTTCGTAGAAGACGTGCGATTCTCAAGAGAGATGCACAATTCATGCTGAGATCATCTTCCTGAGTTCCTTCGATCGTCACATGCTTGTTTTTTTTTTTACCTGATTATAAAAAGTATCGATACTGATTACTTGGATTATGAACAAATGGCCGATTCTCACTAAAATATGACTGATATTGAAATCAACAAGAAATCATTCTGCTTCATACCGTAATTCATCGAGGTGTAAACAGAAGCTGTTCCGTACCTTCCCTTGATATCATACAATTTCAACCAATCAGCAAGCTCCCTTGCTAAGATTTCATACCGGTATGGCGAAATGGAACAGCCAAAGATTGAAAACATGTAAATTTAATGTCCATTGAGTACAAATACATGTACTACCAAAATATCAGGTCGCCACACAGGCTAATAGAATTTTTTATTTTCATTTGCGCGTACTGACTTTTACTCACCCTGGGCGTACATGCAAGCGCTATTTTCTATCCTTGCCCTACTGATGGTTGACTTCAAATTTGGTGAAAATCGATTGAAACTGCTGGACAAAATGGCGGCCGCTCGTTCACAAATAGTATAAAAATATGGTATAGAGAGAGGCCACGATTTTGATCCGCTTTTGATGGAACTTGAAACCTATCTTTATGTCCAAAAGATACTGGTTCCTTTCGCTATTTACGTATATCAGATTGTAACTTCCTGTATAATGACCCCTAAATATACAAAAAATCACGTTTTTACCTCTCGAGGTCATAATTTTTATATGCCCACATGGAAATGTGGTCGTATATTGTCGTCGCCTCCGTCCGTCTGTAGTCCACAATTTCTTGTGAACACACTAGAGCCGCGTTTCTCAACCAGGGGGGAATTCAACCCCAAGGGGAGGAATGGCTCACGTCCAGGGGGTGAATGACCCCACTCCCAGTAACTTCAAAAATTGTCATATAAAGGTTGTGGAGTCCTATGAGAGATGAAGTTGCATTTCAAGATTCAACTTTTTCGCTGGCTATTTCTAGCGTTATGCCGTTTGTTACAACATACCTTTGTGAATCTGGATTTTCAAAGCTGGTTGGGATAAAAACTAAATACCGGAACAGACTAAATGTCCGAAATGACATGAGATTAGCACTCTTAAACACTGTCCCGAAAAAAAAATCGTTTGTGACAATCACTAGGCGGAAATTTCGCACTGAACTGGAAGCCACGTATTTTCATTAAAATATAGATTTGGTGATTATTGAATCTTTACTTCGATCCATATTCATTTTATATTTAATTTCAATGTGGTCAGGGGGAGCAGGCCCGTGCAAGGATCCGCGGTTCATGTCGGGTGGCCATTTCCAAGTTCCTCTGAAAAGCCTGGAAGAGTGTCTGAAATGTCTGGAAATCACGTTTCCTGGTTCCAATTTCTTAAAAAATTTTAGGGGGGGGGGAACACCCCTAGACTCTCCTCAACAGGCTTCGCGTCTACGTTGCTCGCGGTGACCGGCGTCAGTAACCTTCTCAAAACTCTGGGGGTAAATGGGTTGGTTGAGAATTCATTTAGGGGTGAGCATTGAGAAAAGGTTGAGAAACATGGCTCTAGAGGCTAAAGTTTATACACAGTGTTTACATTCCTGAGACATCCAATACTTTTTGCCAGAGTTATGTCCCTTGATCACTTTGAAAAATCTTGTAAAGGTTAATATCCGATTGACTTTAAATCTATACCCAGTCAGTGTTCGACACAAACGTCGGTCCGGAGGCCCGAGGCCGACTAATTTATCGGAGGACTCCTGCTTGCCTATTTCACTCGGGTCCTCTGGGCCTTCGCCTTCTTATCTCGCATAGTAAGTGTCCACTTACGTCTATTCTGGAAATGGTAGAACTGCCATAGAAAAGCAACCCCTGTGTCTCCGATAGTTGACAGTTATTGTTTAACGGAAGCTGTTGTTTTTCCAATCATTGACTTGCGTAACCAGCCTCTGATTTGTAACTGTTTTGGGTTTTTTTTGTCAGCTTTGTAAAACTATGAACTGGCCACTATGGTATCATAAATTAATCTACTATCGGGCTAAATTGAATGGGTTAATTAATAATTTTTGATCAAGTAGTCAATCAACTTGCTTGTTGGCTACAATAACATTAACAGTCATACCGCGGCATGGGAATCACTTCTTCGATGCTCGGTATAAAATTGGGTCATTCGTTTAATGGTTTTCGCTGACCAATAGGGCCTACATGTTAATGAAATTTAAATCTGAGTTGAATATAATCCTGTGATAGAACACCGAATACACCTAGAAACAGTCATTTTTTCCGACAAATTCTTCAAATTCAAATCCGCCGATGACACGTGACATGGGTTGGAATTTCTAGCCATTCTAGGTCAATTAGCCGGGGATGCTACATGTAGTTATGATTTTTTTTTTTTTATACACATGCTGACAGAGGCTAAATTTTAAACATATTATCACTATTATTATTGAAAACTATATGGCATAGTGGTACATAATTTTATTTTAAAGCAATTTTAATTATGATTTTCACGCAATTACTGTGCCGTGTGTTTATCATGTAGGAATGAATAAAAACATATTTGCAAGTTACGTGATAGACAAAAACTACAAATTGTGTTATGAAGAAATACCATTTTATTGTGTTGTTTCAGTTTATCCAAAAATCAACGACAGTAATACATTCGGGAATGTTACTGACATGATTTTCAAGCCAGGAAGTGAATTAAAAATGGAAAATATGTACTTCTTTCCGCTGATCGTTCTGCGCTTAGCTTGGAAACTATAAATATTATTATTGGTTGGGCCTGCGTGTCACCTGACGGACCGACATGATCATGTGACACACAGATCCTTCGGGCCTGTGCTTGGAAACTGTTTGTATCGGATCAAAACTTCATGGATTATGGCCCCTGATTGTAAGAAAAATCACGTTTTTAGCTTGTGGACCCTATAGAGGTCACAATTTTGAACTGATTTTGATGAAACTTGACATGCATGTTTATAACCCAAAGATCTTGGTTCCTTTCGATAATTGCGCCTATCAGAATGTAATTTCCTGAATAATGGCCCCTGATTGTCCGAAAAATCACCTATTATAGCTCGTGGTACCTCTGGAGGTCACAATTATTATCCGATTTGAAAAACCGTTCGATTATATCACCGTTACACCCTAAGGAAGGTTGAGTTCAAATTTCGGAAAAATCGGACCAAAATTACCATACAAAATGGCCGCAGTTTGTACGCGAATACTGTTAAAAAAATGGTATATTAAGGTTGTTGACCCTGTAGTGATCACAATTTTAATTTGATTTAAGATGAAACTTGAAATGCATGGTTATAACCCAAAGATCTTGGTTCCTTTCGATATTTGCGCATATCAGATCATAACTTTCTGAATTATGGCCCCTGATTATACGCAAAATCGCCTTTGTTTAGCTTGTGGTCCCTCTGGAGGTCACAATTATTATCTGATTAAAAAAATCGTTTGATTATATAACCGTTACGCCCTAAGGAAGGTTGAGTTAGAATTTCGGAAAAATTAGACCAAAATTGCCATACAAAATGGCTGCCATTCGTACGCGAATACTGTTTAAAAAATGGTATATCAAGGTTGTGGACCCAGTAGAGGTCACAAGTTTAATTTTCGATTTTGATGAAACTTGAAATGCATGGTTATAACCCAAAGATCTTGGTTCCTTTCGATATTTGCGCATATTGGATTGTAACTTCCTGAATTATGGCCCCTGATTATACGCAAAATGTTTAGCTTGTGGTCCCTCTGGAGGTCACAATTATTATCCGATTTAAAAAATCGTTTGATTATATCACCGTTACACCCTAAGAAAGGTTGAGTTTGAATTTCGGTAAAATTCTGAACAAAATTGCCATACAAAATGGCCGCCGCGTGTACGCGAATACTGTTATCAAATGGTATATCAAGGTTGTGGACCCAGTATAGGTCACAATTTTGATTCAATTTTGATGAAACTGGAAATGCATGGTCATAACCCAAAGATCTTGGTTCCTTTCGTTATTTGCACATATCAGATCATAACTTCCTGAATTATAGCCCCTGATTGTCCGAAAAATCGCCTATGGTCACGATTATTATCCGATTTAAAAAAACGCTTGACTCTATCACCGTTACACCATACGGAAGGTTGAGGTTGAATTTCAAGGAAATCGGACCATAATTTCCAGACAAAATGGCCGCCGTTTGTACGCTAATGGTATATCAAGGTTGTGGACCCAGTATAGGTCACAATTTTAATTCGATTTTGTTGAAAGTTGAAATGCATGTTTATAACCTAAAGATCTTGATTCTTTTCGATATTTTCGCATATCAAATTGTAATTTAATCAATTATAGCCTTTGTAGGAAATATCACTTTTGGTTTTGCTTGTTCTCTATCCATGTCTCGAAAATGTGGGCGTATCCTGCCTGGCAGTGCCAGCTTACTATCTTTATAATTAGCATAAATCCAAGATGGCCACCAATTGGTCTTTCTGGGCTCAATATCTTGGAAACAGCTGGTTGTAGAGCATAAATGTATATCATTAGATACAAAAGTGATACCAACAAATCGGAAAAAGGTTATCACGGCTAGCAGGTCATGGTGTCATGTCACGACGGCATTGTGATGTAATGACGTCACACTGACGTTTTTTTGACTTCAAAACGCTGGTTTAGTGCTGCTGCATCTCGCCTTTGGAATCAGTTACCAGCAAACATTAAAGAATCTCAAACTTTCGTAATTTTTAAGTCACAACTAAAAACTATATTATCCACTCTGTTCAATTTTGTCTATCTATAAATAGCCAGACTGTGTATTATTATAGATAAGAATATATTTTAACACCTCATTGTGAAGTGAAGCATATCACTAGTGTTAGTTTATGTGCATGTAAACCTTTACAATAGGTTGTATTGTGGAGAGGCGTACTGGTACTGTCTTACACCATTACAACTAGTTCAACTACCTGATCTCCCCATCAAATAAACACTCAACTATTAATAGAACCATTATAGGTCAGATCACTGCCTCTCTTGATATGGTGGCTTCTTCAAACCAGTAAACAAACACTTGTTTGCTTAAAAAAGCCTGCACCTTAATTCGTATTCTTACCCTTAAATATAGTGCGTAGTTTTTAATATGCCCACATTTTCATGTGGACGTATATTGTTGTCGCACATGTCCCTCTGTCCAGACGTCAACAATTGTTTGTGAACACTCTACAGGTCACAATTTTTATCCGATTTCAATGAAATTCGGATTATAGATCTTGGTTCCTTTCGATATTGGCATGTATCGGACTGTAACTTCATGGATTATGGCCCCTGATTGCACGAAAGATCACGTTTTTAGCTTGTGAACACTGTAGAGATCACAATTTCTTGTGAACGCTCTAGAGGCTAAAGTTTATTTCTAATTGACTTTAAATTTATACACAGTGGTTAAGGTCATGAAACGAAGATTTCCGATAATTACTTAGTTTTGGCCCTTGATTACTTCAAAAAAAACTTGTGGACGCTCCAGAGGCTAAAGTTAATAACCGATTGACTTTAAATTTATACATAGTGTTGTAGGTTGTGAGACGAACAAGTATAATAAGTTTCAATGAATTTTGATAACTTGAACAGCTAAATCCAAAATATTAAATGTTTCGTATACTAAACGTTAGCATGGAGGAGAACTTCATCAAAGCCAAACAAACTCTAATGATTTTATGATAATTACATAATGAATTGTTACTTTTAATCGGATTTTAGTGTATTATAAATGTTTCATTACCGAAAAAAGTAACATATGCTACAACTCTTGTTGACTGCCCGGACGATTTAGCTGCGGACGATTTAGCTGCGGTGGGCGTATGTTTCGTTGCCTGGCAACCTATCTTTAAAGAGGTCACTAATGCATTTAAATGTGTTATTGATCAAATAAAATAAAACTATGATTTCTTAATGTTTGTTTCGTTCACAACTTTTCTGACTGATGGTATTATTAATAAAATAGTATTCTTAGCTTGCGCTTGCCATCAATAGTTGACATGATATAATATTGACTGTTTTATAAAACATATCTGCCAAGACAGATGTTTTAATGTACATGTACATGTACATGTACTAGTGCTCCTACGGTCAGGACTATTTTTTATTTGAATAACCATAGCTATTAACCAGTTAAAATGTACCATTCTATAAAGGCCGTAGTTATTTGTTTACTTGGTTAACTTACTTGGTTCATTTAAAACCATTTTTAATTTAATATATATCTACGATATTATACAAAACAATACTCTTTTTCCTTCGTACGTTACATATGGCGGTACTATTACGATTATACAATGAATAGAATAAAGTAACCTAGAAGGCGTCTATTGATTGGACAATAAAGAAATAATTCCTCCCTTGCAAGTAGAATTTTTAAGATTGGTTAATTAACTAAAATCCAAAGTAAAATACGTCACTATCGGATAGGAATCAGTTTAAAACATTACCGTGTACATGTAACTATAAGAATACGGTAAATTCCAAGGAGGAGTTCGAGAAATAAATCAGTATCAAACCGCACTGTCAAAAATCACATTGCTTGATTTGCTGTTGACATTGAGATCTCGTCGTTTCTCGTGCGAGCATCAGACAATCCAACCAACGGGACTTGTTGCTTGTCCATGAAGAAACATGTTGAATCTACCATAATGTCATTTTCCAGCGTTTATGATTATTTTTATACGCCCACATTGAAATGTGGTCGTATATTGGCGTCGCCTGATCCGTACGTACGTACGTCCGTCGTCCACAATTTCTTGTGAACACTCTACAGACTACATTTATCACCTGATTGTTTTGAAATTGATATATTGTTTACATGAGTGAGATGAAGAAGCCTATTGATTTTCAGCGATTTCCTATAATTACTGTCAGAGTTATGGCCCTTGATCACTTCAAAAAATCTTGTGGATGCTCTAGAGGCTAAAGTTAATAACCGATTGACTTTAAATTTATACACAGTGTTAAAGGTCATGAGACGAAGAAGCCTTTTGATTTTCAGGGATTTCTGATAATTACTGTCAGAGTTATGGCCCTTGATCACTTCACAAAATTCTTGTAGAAGCTCTAGAGGCTAAAGTTAATAACCGATTGACAATTAAATTTATACACAGTGTTAAAGGTCATTAGACGAAGATGCCTATTGATTTTCAGCGATTTCCGATAATTACTGTATGGCCCTTGATCACTTCAAATAATCTTGTGGACGCTCTGGAGGCTAAAGTTAATATCCGATTGACTTTAAATTTATACACAGTGTTAAAGGACATGAGACGAAAAAGCCTATTGATTTCCAGCAATATCTGATAATTATTGTCCGAGTTATGGCCCTTGATCACTTCAAATAATCTTGTGGACGCTCTAGAGGCCAAAGTTAATATCCGATTGACTTAAAATTTATACACAGTGTTTAAGGTAATGAGACACAGAAGCCTATTAATTTTCACAAATTTCTGATAATTAGTGCCAGAGTTATGGCCCTTGATCACTTTGAAATATCTTGTGAACGCTCTAGAGGCTAAAGTTAATATTCGATTGACTTGAAATTTATACGTACAGTGTTGAAAGTCACGAGACGAAGAATCCTATTGATTTTCAGCGATTTCCTAAAATTACTTTTATGGCCCTTGATCACTTCAAAAATTCTTGTGGACACTATTAGAAGCTAAAGTTTACATCCGATTCACTTTAGATTGAAACACAGAGTTTAAGGTCTTGCTTGCGACGAACAATTATATAGATTTTCAATGAAAGTAAATAACTTGAACAGCTAAATCCATGATATTAAATGTTTCATATACTAAACGTTAGCATTGAGGAGAACTTTATCAAAGCCAAACAAATTGTAATGATTTTCTGATAATTACTGAGTTGTTACTCTTAATCAAATTTTAGTGTACGGTATTATAAATGTTTCATTACCGAAAAAAGTTAAAATATACAACAACTTTTGTTGACTGCCCGGACGATTTAGCTGCTGTTGGCGTATGTTTCGTTGCCTGGCAACCTATCTTTTTAAATGGTGGTTAAGTTTTTAAATAAATATTTAAAAAAGGTAGAATACAGTTTGAAATGCCGAGAAGTATTTAGATTGAATTAACAAATAGTTCAAGTCATAACCAGGTCAGTTGACTCTGCCATATGCAGGGCTCTATATAAAAGTTGAGTGTGCCTGCGCACACATTTGAAAATGTGCCTGCAGGGTCATACTCAAAAGGAGAGTATTCAATTGCCACGTATATAATATGATTGTGCGGCTTCAAAGAAGTTCATTAAATCCCTTTATTTTACATGATTCACGTGACAGTAATAATTTATTTAAAATAAAAAAAATTAAAAAAAAAAAAAAAATTAAAAATGTGCCTGCAAATTTTTTTTCAAAGCAATGTGCCTGCGCACACAGTGCGCATGTGCACGGAAATATCGATGCCTGGCCATATGAGTATGATTACAACGAATGCTATTAGTGCAGTCGACATAGTAGGACGACTGTTACATTCTAAAATTTTAAAACATCAAATACAAAATGACAACGGGCAAGTTTTGCTATAAAGAGGAATATAATCTATGTAATGGAGGACATCTCTGAATAACCGTACCGTTAAATTCGAACCGTTAAACCATCCAGTTCTAACCGTATACGGCTATCCGACTAGCCGTAGGAGCACTAACATGTACATCATATAAATGTATGATTTAAAGGTGTTGTAATAGAAGACACACCGTTAGGAAAGAAGATCTAACATACAGGCATGTTGATTTAGAGGGTGTTGGTAGTGATGATATGTGTTTTTGTTAATGTTATCTATTGCTTTCAGTCCCTATAAAGTTATAGGAAATACATATAATCAGCATATTTATTCTTGTGTAAATGCTATCATACAGGAAGGAACATGATCCCAAATTTGAATTTGTTCTTATTTTCTAGTTTGTATTCACTTATTCAAACCTAACTTCAAAAAGCCAATGTCAGGGATGTAGCCACACCTGGCGGCGACGTGTGGTTTACTCCTGTGATTGCTTGTTGATATGAGTGAGCACTGAATAGCTGACCGTATATTATTTTAATAGATTTCTTTGAGTTTGAGCTAAAGAGATGTTGGAATACATCGTTTAAACTGGCAATAAACATCATGTACCCTAAAGTTAAAGTCTATAGTTTTAATATTTAGTTATGCGTTCGGGCTGAGTAAGACATCCCCGCGTTCTGACTTACCCCTACGGCAACAGTTTTAACTGCTAATTAAGAATCCAATACTGGCAATAGATTACAATTCACTAGTACAACAATTCCTGTAAAAAATATTTTAACATGTATAGCGATAATCATATTGACGAAAAACAACAAGAGAACCCACACAAGACGGTGCAACCCCCCCCCCAAAAAAAAAAAGTGTCAGGTTGGGGAACTAAACTGATTATTTGTAGTGACGTCACTTTGGGATTGTAAATAAAATAACAATATTTCAACTGGATTTAAAATTAATTTATACATGAAGAATTGTATCGCTCGTAAATAGGCATTGCCAACTTCCCCGTTCGTGCGGCATGTATTAAGATCTGTTATATTATCATGCCTGTTATTGGTGTACGTAGCTGTTGACAGCTTTTATGTGCCAAAAGCAACCATTTCGTAGCAAGCCATGCCTAATAATAATATGGAAGCGAAGAATTCCATGCGACATTGAGTTTTCATGCCACTGTAAATAGGAATTTCTGTACGAGTCTTGAAAAGAATTCAGTAGTGTGTTTAACAGATAGTAAAAGTCAAACATTATATTTAATTGTATCAATATAAATTGGATGAAACGACTACCAATTTTTCAAAATGTGAATTGGTTAGAGCTAGAAACCCAATCGACTACGACTAAATCAATTAATCGTGACAACCCTAATTTTAAGTGCTTAAAAGGTGTATGGTTTGTTGTCTGGCCAATAAAGTTTCAATTTTGCCCAGCCATTGTGTTCCAGCAACCAGCATACAGGGTATCTATACATGTATGTTGACTACAATTGAACATCATTCATGGTCATTACTCCTTCTAAACACCACTTCTTATTTGAGGATTTCACATAGCTTATCAGTTTTATGAAATGAAATGGGGTTTAACGTCCTACTGTTCTTCTGCGAACTGGGCTAATGAAGATGGGCATAAGGCATACAGTGTGCTATGAGGGAAATTTAGCGCGGACAGCTGCACAACGGCCTACTCTTATATCGAATTCTCTGCAAATGCAGGGATCGAACACTCAACCTTCAGACTAGCAAGCCAGCGCCTTACCCACTTAACCAACGTGACCCCCATCAATTTTATGGAATCTCAACTTGGAAATATTAGGATGTTATGTGAGACCTGGCTGGGTGTTTCCTCTATTGCTACTTGATAATGTTTTGGGAGGTAAAATTCACAAATAAATTTTGGAGAAAACATAGATTAAAATTCCTGAAGCAGCATGCACAGTATGTAAGAGAATAAACATACTTCAGTTTCTCATATGCTATGTGAAATAGTCACCATTATTATTCTAAAAAATATTTTTTACACATTCCTTACGGACTTTACACTTTGTCTTGGCTGTTGAATTTACTAAAAATAAAAATAAATTTTTTAGAAGCCTAGTAGAAGCCTAATATTGTTATTCAACATCGGCCTACACTTGTATACTTTAACTACTCACAAAGTAAATTTTTTTGAGGTTTAACAGTTGTGTGGTGCACTTTTGAAAATTATGTACTGGAAATTTTGAAATCAATTGGCATGCTAATTGTTTGTTATTCAGCCTAATCAATTGAATTTTGAATGTCAGACATATTATAAGTAACCTACATTAACAAAATATGTTAACCACAGTGATAGACTTTTATTTTGGAATCAAATTTTGTGTCAAATTTTAAAAAGCATACAGTTGTTACATGTTTAAAAGACAAATCTATATTAAAAATTGGTGTATTAAAGAACAGATTGGTTTAAATACTATGAAAATCGAACAAATTTAGTCTTAGAAAATCAGACAACAAATAAAAAATGATTCATTTCTATCAATAAACATTTGAGGTCGAGATGGCGTCCAACCTAGTTTTTAAACGCCTACATTTAAATTTATACACTGTGTTAAAAGGTCATGAAAGAAAGAAGCCTATCAATTTTCAAGGATTTCAGATAATAATATTAACTTTATTTCAGAAGGGTAATGGATTTAGCTGTAGAAGCCTTTCTACATCTTGGCCTTTGTGAAAAAATATACAAAATATGATAGCAATCAAAATAAAAGAGATGGATGAATAGGAGTATACAATAATTACTGCCATACATGTACATGTAATAATAATAATAATGATAATAAATTGTCTTATATAGCGCTAAAATTATGTCCGCTGGTCATTTCTAAGCGCTTCACACTGAGGTCAACTATTTGTTTTTGCACAGATATTTTGTAAACAGATGTCCATACATGTACATGTAATAATAATAATAATGATAATAAATTGTCTTATATAGCGCTAAAATTATGTCCGCTGGTCATTTCTAAGCGCTTCACACTGAGGTCAACTATTTGTTTTTGCACAGATATTTTGTAAACAGATGTGTCTTTAGTGTTGTCTTAAAGTTTGAAAATAAAATTGTTGAAGATGCTCATTCCATAAATATGCACCATGCACTGGTAATGAGTATTTTTGATAACTTGAACAGCTACATGTAAATCCATGATATTAAAGAATAAAGATACATTTTGGGAGATTTTAATAGAGTTGGCCATTCTTGCTATAACAGTTCAAAAATAAATGATGAAAGAAGAATATATTGAAAATTTCAGTCAAATTACTTTATTCTAAACAAAGTTATCACCAGTGTAATTTTTGACTAGAAATAGGAGTCGGCTCTCTCTTCACCTTCTCCAAGAATGACTGAATGTTTGATTGACGTAACTCCACCTACATAATCTCAATTATCAAGTAACGTTTTCAATGGCTGTAGTATATAAATGTATCTATAATAAAAAATAATAGTACTGTTAGCCTATTCGGTTTGGGACAGGGTTGCAATTCAATTCGTATCAAATTTATTTTTACTACAAATTAAAAATAAGACTTTTAATATATACATGTGAAAATGAAAGGAATGGACCAAATCAATGAGGCATAGTTTAGTTATAGCTGATTTCTTGTTAGCCTGCCCATATTCTTGTACTGTGACCCCCGAAGCAGACAATTAGGAAACAGTAATCAAATGGTGCTGCAATTCAAGTGGGGTGATGTTAGCTGCAATGTTTATCAATTTCCATAATTTTTCTGTAAACACAAATGACAAAAGGGCGTATAATACCAACATCCACAACTCTCATTTTATAACCACAACTAAACATAATATCAATGTCAAGCTTTCAATCAAATTGACACTATCATTTACCCTTTTCGGGAGTATACCGTCAAGGTAACCGGTTATAAAAGTTATTAGTATATTGTAATTTGTAAATATTTGATTACCGACAAAAGAATAATACATGTATGTGACAACCTGTGTTGACTGCCTGGTTGAGGGGGGTTGGGGTGGTCTAGAGTGCCGCGCTTCGACCTCTAGCTGGCCAGACACCTCTGGCTTGCAGCTGTGGTTTCGAGCCCTGGTGTAAGCGTATGTGGCATGGAGATAGGGGCACCTCCTCAACTTTGTGGGTTTCCTCCGGGCACTCTGGTTTGCTCCCACTGCAATAGACCCCTACGAGCAAGCGAATTATTGAAATAAAATTTTAAAAAACATATGTTAGTCCCAAAATGACCTTGTTGTGTCAAGTGGACCTTAAACCCAATTTCTCTCTCTCTCTCTCTCTCTCTACCTGGATGAATAAGCTGCTGTGGGTGTATGTTTCATGTTTCATTGCCCGGCAACCTGTCTTTTCTGAAGATGGAGTTGAATATTCAATGTGTATATGGTTGAGAAGTAGACTATTAAAATGAAGAAGTAAAGGCAATGAACCTTAGACATAATGTATAGTTTGTTGTATTTTCATGGGACAAAATAACAACTAGAAGATAGCCTGATTATCAATATATTTTAGTTTGACACAGTTTGTATTTATGTAGACATTAAAAGTAAAAAAAAAGATGTGTTTTGGTTCAGTGTGTAGTACATGTACATTGTGTCAAAAAACTAGAGCAAGTAGAACTTACATGTACCAGGTACTTGGTTTTTATGATCTGGCATATTGCCAAGATAGATATAGCAATAATAATATTTTTGATGATAGGAAAGTAAGGTAGAGTTACATGTAGAGGTAGTATTATAAATAAGGTGGCTAGACTTTTACCAGTGTTCACTGATGAATAAGTTAGTTCTTGAATTAGGGGAACTTCAGATTTTGATCACTGGCATCGAGGTACTTAACTGCTGATTCGGAGTTGTACGATTTTTGACCAAATCTTTTTAAGAAAAAAACAGGAAATTTGTATTATTGACGCAAAATGGCTGTTTTTTTAACAGAAAAAAACCAACTTAACATCGTAAATAATTACATGGGCTACAGCCTCGTCAACACCTGTGGTTATCTGCTTCTGATCACTTGGTACCATAATTGGGTAAATTATAAATGCTGATTGATTGAAATGTATTTGTTTATTGTAAAGTGGGTTGTACATCGCTTTAAACATGAAATTTCTGATTGGCATTGATAATTGCTTTTGGAACCATTTCAATAAAAGAAATAAATTATTTGAAAGAAAACTGATGATGCGATAGAGTCATTGAGTTCAGATAAAGTAAAAATCAATCTTCACATGTCCAACAGAATTAAAAAGATGAATAGGATAAAAAAAGGGTCTATGTGTGCACTTTACTTTTAATGAGATTGACTATTAGGGCCAAAATTGTCTCCTTTGATTACGACAAATATTAGTTTTATCAAAAATAATGCTAAGTTTGTATAGTGTCTGAGCTCATGTGGAACATAAGTTCGTCTGTCACCTCTTTCGGGACACAATGACTCTGCCTCTAATTGAGCCAGAATATTCAAATTTGGTGTACATGTAGGTATTTGTTAGCTGAATGCATGGACTTAGTTTGATGGTGAGTATTTTCTTTCTAGTCTACGCAGAGATAAGCAATTTCATTGGTCAATGCTTTGGGACACAACAACTTTGATTGTAATTGCAGGCCCGGCTGAGTGGGGGGGCTAGGGGGGGCTTTAGCCCCCGTCCCCCCCCCCCCCCCCCCCCCAATAATTTGGCCGCAAGTTCTCTTTTCTTCAGGTTATTGCATTGGTCAATGCTTTGGGACACAACGACTACGATTGTAATTGCAGGCCCGGCGGAGTAGGGGGGTAAACCCCCCCCCCCCCCCAATAATTTGGCCGCAAGTAGGCCTACTCTTTTCTTCAGGTTATTGCGGCCCCTGGACCCTGGCCTATCCTATAGGGACTTAGTTTGGAAGCCCCCCCAATCAAGAATTACTTCGTCCGGCCATGAATTACCAGTAAGTGAGATTGATGACATTTGCTGCATATATTCATTACATCAATACATGTAAGTTTGATATGAGCATTTACTTGTTAATGACTTCAATAAGATTTGTCAAGACTTTAGAACACAATAACTATCCTTCAATTCTGATTGAGGTGACAATCAAATGTTTAAGCTTTCAAACTTGGTATAGGTGTTTATTAGGTGAATATCTTGACTGGGTGTTTTTGGTGGCTGAGCAGAAATAAACAATTTGACTGGTCGCGACTTTGAAACACAATGACTTTTATTCTAATTTGGTGAAAGTTTGATCATGGGCATTCCAGCTTATGCTAAGTAGAGTGATAAATAATTTGATTGGTTGAGACTTTAAAACACAATTATTTTGATTCTAATTCGGTGAAAATGATGGAACTAAGCTAAGTTACTCGGGAATATATACAAATTTATAGTCACAGAATGTAAAAAAATCAAATATTGGTAAAACCACATTCCGATTACCCCATATGACATCATATTAAAAACATTTGAAATGACAAATATTAAATATTTGGTAGGCAGTCCTGTACCATGACATCTCGTCTCTAGAGCTGACATTAGAATTAAAACATGTAGTGTGAAACATCAAATATTCAATATGTCTATATCTTACAGCTATATGACTAGGTGTCACAGCTCCATTGCTCTCGTTGGAATAAAGTAGTTTTTTTCTGATTTGTAACCTCTTTTCAACTTAACATCATACACTGGCTATTTCATCTTTTGTAATAATTTTAAAATATTTTGGAAGCAGATGTCCTGTTCATTTGTTTGATATAATTTTTATGTATATGTTCATTTCATCAATTTCATAACGTATATCACGCTGAAAAAGTTTGTCACATTTTTAAACAAGGGTACCCCATTTAAAGTGCTCGGCGGGTACACTTATTATTATCTTTCAATCGATCGGGGGTGCTTTGTTGGCATTTTGAAATATCATGCTTTTTTTTGTAAGTTGAACACTTCAATTTACTAAATCTTTTTTTGAGCCGATTTGTCAATATTATAACCCCCGAGCCCCCGATCGATTGAAAGTTTGTTTTATTGTCGTTTTGATGCTATCAACAAAATCGAAGTAAGGGTGCCCTCTGAGCACTTGAAAATTGTATATGCTGGACTAATTTGTCAAAAATAAATCAAGTAGTTTTGCCTTGTTATGATGTCATTTCGACACAAGAAGAAAACTCCATTCCAAGTTTGAAATTTAAGTCTTATGTTTATATTTAAAGCAAGCGTTACGTTATATGAATAAGGGTCTTGCCTGAAAATGAAAAACAATAGTAAAATTCCACTTTTTTTCATGCCTTTCGCAGGGCTGACTTTACAACACGTAACTCATATTCACACGTTTTTATAACCGCGTGACAGGATATAAAATATTGAATGGAAATTTCCTGTCAGCTACACCACGTCTCTCCTTTTAACACCAAACATTTTTCAAGAATTCACAAATTCAGTAACAATTACATCGAGGAATATTTCAATGCTCTGAAATAATATGTTCGCTATTAACTGAATTATTCAAGGCTTATTTTAAAGTATTTACTGTGCACACGGTTGGAAATGAAACCGTAAAATATTCACACGGTTCTCGGAGAGCCAACTTTACCGAAGCAGCTACATGTATAAGTGCGAGGGAAGATAAATACGATTTCTATCCACTTAAAAAGGAATTACACCCAATAAATGAATTAACACTAGCTAAATTAAACTTAGAAAAAAAATGACTCAATTTCTGGATTTGCCGTTGGCGATTTACAACATTTCGTTTCAGTTTGAGATGATGGAACTGACATGTCTGTAGAATAAAATTAGGTCAGTCATGTCTTTATATACTATTGATAAAACAGTTGTCATACTTATTATTATAATTTTAATTCTTTGTTTTGTTATGGAAATATATTTAACACCTCGAATCTCAGGACATTGGTTGCAAGGACCGACAAATGTAAGACATACTTTTTAGGCCTTGATTTGTTATTTACATTGATGAAAATATATACAAAAAAAAAGGAAGTTGCTTATTAGGCTACATACTGATTTGAAGGAATAATAAAAATATTCTAAAGTGAAGTAAAAACGGTAATTTTCGAGGAATTTGAAAAAGGTCGGATAGGCAGTAGTCGGCATGTTTCATTCTATCATATTATAACAACATTTAATTGTAGAAATATTACTTATATGTAAATTTGAATACAGTACAGGAATTAAATATGAAAAATAACGAGGTGTTCATATTTGTGGGTGTGGTCTAAAACTGCCCGGTGTGGATGAATATAATTAATATGGTGTTCTAATTTTTTAAAAGAAATTCAAACAAAATAGCACTTGGTCAATCATTAACCGAAATAAACCCAATTCTTTGTTAATATTTTTTAACAAAATCAAAGAGGTTTAGTTACTTCAAGGAGAAATATGAAGCTTGCCCCTTTAGGCACATAATTAGAGTAATACTGATATAGCATATCTCCATAAAATGTAAACAGACTTATAACTGCAACTACAGAAGTTTTTCTGATAATGTTCCAACAAGAACACATTTTGTAGCTATATATAGCTTCAAGACTTGAAGTAAATACTAACATAGAAACATGGGTCAACTCAATTTAGAATAGTTCAAGTTATAATAGCGATGTTTCTTTTTCCCTAGATAAGTTTTGGCATAAAACTGAGCCAGGCTTTTGGAATTTTATTGACACTCTTGTTACTTACTGATGACATCAAGATAGGGCCACTTGTAAATTATATTTGCTATCAAAATTAAAAAAGGAATTTCATGTGGTACATACATGTAGATTGAAGTTAAGAGAAAGGTATGGACTTAAAAGGGCATGTAAAGCCAGACGCAGACGGTCAACTTTTCGTCGCTTGTTGCTGCAATAGGCAACTACTGGCAACTCCGAGCAATTGGCAACTCGATGTCTCCCGTGTGCGCTGACTGGCAACGAGAAGCAATTTTCCCCCGATGTATCCGGAATGCCAATATCATGTGATCATCCAAAATGGCCCTGTACATACAACAACAAAAGCAATATGCGATACAATACTGGCCGCTCAGGCCACATTTTCACCAACATGTTTTCCATCTCCAATGACCATGTTAATGTTGTTAGCTGTTCCATCTTGAAGTATCACATGACAGTAGAGCACTCGCTGATTGGACAGTTACCCAGTTGCTTGTTGCCTGTTGTCGCCTACCGCCGCAGACGACCGATTTTGAAGCAACAGATGAACAATTTCTCGGCGACGAGCGGTTTTCTGTTGTCGAATATCAAACATGTTTGATATTTGGCAACAAGAAGCAACTCGGAGCAACAGCAGGCAACTATTGTTGACAGACGAGCGATTTTTTCTTTCAACGACCAGCGATTTCATTGTTGCTTAAAAGTTGCTCGAAAAGTTGCCCGTCTGCGCCTGGCTTTAGAGTTGACAGGGCATGTATCTTTCTCTGTATTAATATTCACATGAGACTTTTCGTACCACTGAAAAACTTTTCATACTTGAACCCTTTTAGGGAAAGAAATGCTGAAAGCAATTTTTTACACCCACATTGAAATAATGGTCATTTATTTTATGTAATTATTATTTAATATGCGTTTCATTTTGAGATATTTGCATCCAGTAAAGTCAGATTTTACTTTTATTTAACAGGCTCATTTGTTACAGTGACACATGATAATTTTTTTGTGGGAGGGGGGTTGGCTGGTCGACATTTTCAGAAGAGACACTAATAGTTTTGAAAAACAAGATCTCATTTACATGTATATGCAAGGGTCACTTCAATTTATATGAAAATTGTTACAATTAAATGGCAGGTATATAGGATATAATGATAGGTCAGCTTTGATGACCATCCCAATGTCTGATGTCAATATGAAAACATGCAATCATTTTTCTGTGACTTGCTCCAATGGTAGAACAAGGTCGTAGTATTATCTTGTGTTGTCTCGGTAAATAGTTTGAGTTTCCTCTCTCTCCACATCCGGTACTTGGTGATAGTTTGCTTAACCAAGACACAAATACAGACTATGAGTTGCCTGTTTGTACTGGGACATTTTCTCGTTCATTCACCAAAAGATGCTGCACAAACCACTGTAGGGGAAAATGCTGGTAAATGCAAACAAAAACTGTTCTCCCCAATTACATTTGTTGAAAGTAGTTCTGTCTCAAAGCGCATTATTGAAATACTTGAAATTTTTGAATGTTCATTGCTGTTGTATGCACCACAAAGAAGGAAAACAGAGTGGAAGTCATTGAGTTTAAACTAAATCAAAATGTGTAAAATAAAATAGTTGTTGAGCTTTATTGATGTATTCATTTCATATATTATTTCTAATGTTTTGTCTTTCTTTTTGGGGTTAGCGATATTTATCATTTAATTATGATGTTTCCTGTTTTCCCTATTTTTGGTTGCATCTGATGAAATTATTTCTAATGTTTTGTCTGTCTTTTTGGGGTTAGCTATCATTTAATTACGTAACATTTAAATCACATATGTAAATGTTTCCTCATTTCCCTATTATTGGTTGTATCTGCTGATGAAATAATAAAAGGTATTTAAATGGCTATGACCTCTTTGATTTAGCCCAAAGATATAAATGCAGATTTCATTGTATTTGATGCCTTGATTTATTTTGATGTATCATTTAGGCTACGTAGAGAAAACTGTTATTAACGGCTTTTGAAACTAAATTTACAACTTGGATGACTTAGCTGTTAGTAGTGTACATGTACATGTACATATTTACGACATCGGAAATGTTTTTCTAATTTGAAGATAGATTTTCATTTAAAACTATGTGGTGTTGTTTTATAACCCAGACTCGTTGTTTAAACCCATGCAATTTTATGATGTGTGCCGTTTAAATAGAATAATTATTGTAGTAATGTGTGTACTCAATCATAAACATTTAATCAATTAGGTCTAATGACTCATTCATTGTATATATAAATAAATACCATATATAGCTGTATTTACACTTCTACACTGCACATGTACTGTAATTTTGTGAAGTTCACCGTATATAGAAATTTAGTTTTACAAGCTTTCAGACCCGTATTAAACTTAGTATCACCATATAGAAAATTTTAAATCATGACATGTATTAAAAAAAATATATAGGCAAGTGTAAATCATGATATAGACAAGTGTAAATCATGATATAGACAAGTGTAAATTTAGGAAAAGTATTGATACTTTTCACAAGAGACAATAACTGAACATATTTTGTTTTGACTGTTATATGGTGGCAGAATTTACCATACAAAAAAACCCATTTGCATTGGTTTATTTTGCAAGTCATTTTATAATACGAGAAAATGAATCTGTTTTCACTGGCTTACAATGTACATCCATGAGATACATGTTTGGGATGTCAATCATTAAAAAAAGAGGTAAAAAAGTATGGTATCTAGCGGTAATACACTTTTATACATAGCCTACATTTAAATATTTTATTTTTTCTCATTACAGTCATGAAACACAGACAACAACATGGCAGGATCCAAGAAAAACACAGAGTACAGCAAATCTTCTTAATCCTCAACAGCAGCAGTCAGCACCTGCTCAACAGCAACAACATGCAATGCAACAACAGCAGGCCGCAGGCGGTTCATCAAATCAACCCCCACAAATTATCAATGTGGATAAAATCCCATTACCACCAGGATGGGAACGGGCATTTACTAATGATGGGGAATGTTATTATATTCATCATGTGGAGAGGACAACAAGCTGGTTTCACCCTTCTGTTCGTAAGTACTTAATACTTAATCAATCAACTATAAACTGCTCCTTTTTTCTAACATGAAGCTGGAATTCATAGTATCCCAACGTTACCTTAGGCTCTAGATCAGTAAGGCCTTTTAAATAATGACCCTAAAGCAGTGAACACACTGTAGCACCATGGGCCTTTCTGTCTGACATGGAGGGCAGAGGATTCCGAAAACCGGGCGCCACCCATCTTTTCTTACTAGATATTTTAGTAGCCTTGTGATAGGGCTGATATCAAGTATTGATGCATCACTCGGCCCTTTTTGTACGCCCACATTGAAATGTGGTCGTATACAAGTATTGTCGTCGGTCGGGCGTCCAAAAGAAGAGGCTATAAGTTAATATCTGATTGACTTTAAATTTATACAGTCATGAGACGAAGAATCCTATTGGTTTTCAGCGATTTCTGATAATTACTGTCGTCAAGAGTTATGGCCCTTGTTTACTTCAAACTATCTTGTCGAAGCTCTAGAGACTAAAGTTAATATCTGATTTTTCTCTAAGATTCTCTATGAATTCATCGTGTTCTGATAAGAATACATAGTTGTAATATAGAGTAATGCTGCCGTGAAAACGTGTACATGTATAATGTACAGGCCAGTTTGAATAACAACAGTTAGGTAATCTCGAGAAAACATTTACCAACATCGTATATGTATCTATTAGGTTTTTGTTTTCCCCAACGCACTGTATATAGTATACATAATGCCGGCCAAAATGAACAATTTACAAATTTTTAAACGTATCATTACATCTTCGTAAATTATAACAGAGATAAGGCAAGAATTAACACACTCGTGGACATTGTATAAATATATGACATGCGCATGTAATGTACACGTGTGTGTGTGTGTGTGAAATGGCTTTATTCAATATCCACTTCCATCGAAATGAATTTGGCGACATTAAGTAGATGTTTATAGTCCCAATCTTTTGGCACGTTTCTGACCACGTGACATACCATTATGTGCTGTATGGATGATTGATTTAAATTAACCGAAGCTATGAAGTAATGTGTAAAAAGCTCATCGTATATAATTTAAAGTTTAGATTTGATAGCAGCCAATAACTGACCGATTACATCCTAGTTATAGATGAAGATTTAATGATATGTTAAAAATATTGTAAGTTATTCATTCTGGCATACATTTTGGCCGACGTTAAATTGCATTAGCGGGAAAAAATCTGACCTTAGCTTCCTCGCCAACTGTTAACATACCTTGTACTGAAATAAATTACCTTTTTCTTCAATATGCTTAAATCGGGATGATATTGGCACTCAAGCGATTACGACGTGAAATACTGTAATACATCGCAAAACACCCTATTTTGCGCTGAATTGGCCAGCCGGCTTTCGCTAGCAAGTGTCCAACAATCTGCGACGTGAAAGGTGATGCAATCGGGCGAAGAATTTGGCTAGTAGGCCTGGCATCGTCAGTAAGCGTTTTGTAAATGGATTACCGATACAGTTTTAAAATATTGATTATAGGTACTAAGAAGAAGACCATTAAAATAATCCTTATCACTGTATTCTTTGCAATGAAACAATTTTCAGTTTATACTTTTTGAATTCACTTCATTTCTGGAATATTGCAATTATATGGATTTCACAGTGACCAGGACTCTTCTGTGCGCATGAGAAATCACTGCATGAAATAAACTGTTACAGCGAAGAGGGTGAAGAAATCAACAAAGGGAAATAACTACATTTTACTCATTATATGGACTCAGACTAGTAATTATTTGCCCATTGACTTCAATGTTAAATGGCTGTAACATCACTGGCTGTAGCTTTTTGCTCAACATTCTGTTGGTTCCAATATTTTTAGGCACAATGGGGACAACATTTGGCAATCTCCCCATCATAAACTTGTAGGGTTAATATGGTTTAGATTTTTTGCTACAGGGATTTGAAGTTGACTTGGGTGAAAATCTCACTTCCGATACATTTCACTCCTCCGCAGAAAGACATTTTACAGCCCCATCCCTCCGCTGTAATATCACCAGTATTACCCAAAACTGCTATAAAATTGCAAATTTGATCCCTTTTCTCCTATTCTAGACCAAAAAGTCAACCTAAAAATGCAGGAAGAGGGGAGAAAAAAATTAAGGGAAAAATTGTCTATTAATAACTCGCACTACATTCGTCCATCATGAAAACTAGGCAAATAATTACTAGTCTTAGTCCTATATACCTCACATGTTCTTGCTGTTTGAACAAATCTGTGGTTATCTAATAAACAAACATATATGCAATGCCCTGGCCAAAGAGTATGAAAATCCATGCATTTGCAGATGCGCAGTGCAGCATTCTACAATCACTATAGTGCATCAGAAAACTGCGGAAATTCAGATAGAAATTTGAAAGCACATAAATTTTGAATTCCACACAACATTTTTATTTTGGAACATAAATGCATTCTGTAAAAAGATGAGATAAATTCAATATAATTCCATCACGGAAATACTTTAAAACATTAATCATGATGCAATATTAGACTTTTTATCACTTTCATCGAAAACCACAGTTTTTTTTCTGTTAAGCTGGTCGGATAGCCGTGGTGATAGAGAGGCGGCTTCTCACCTATGCAACGAGGGTTCAATCCCAGCTCAGGGCATGAACTTTATCGTTGTAAGTGTGAGGGATATTCGGTCTCCCGTCCGATCAGGCAGGTTTCCCCCGAGTTCTTCGGTTTCTTCCTGCAGTAATGATCGAAATCATTCGCACGATCTGTGCCAAGGGCCAAATTTGAAAAAGGCCTCAGGCCTAATTTGCTACCCTTGTAAAATGACGTGATTATTATTATTATTATTATAACGTAGCTGCAAATGTTAAATTGTGGCCAAATCTAAGATGTTGAAACAAGCAGTGCTTATCAATTTTAAAATATCTCCTATATAGCTGTATTTCCATAGGATAAGTAAGTTGAAATAATCTGATAATGTAACACTACAAGAGTTTCTTCATCCCCACCCCCCAGTATGGAATCTGGTACATTGGTTGACCAATCATGGGTCTCCCTGTTCACTCTGGCCTGTCAAATGGTTTACAAGGGCCATGGTGCCTACAACTTTCCTGACCAAGACATATGCACAACCGTCAACACACAAGCCATTTATGTTATCTTCTAATATGAGAGGCCATGATAAACACATGGGTGTCCTTTATCGGGCTCGGAAATGAAGTCATCACCAAAAAGCAAAGTTTACAGAGGTCCTCGATTGGAGCCCAAACTGAATTCGATTTGCCCACCACTTCCACCACAGGTGTCATAGAGATCCGGGATGAAATTAATATGCAGTGAGATCATCGTTCTACTGAAGCCAGTCCACGAAGTCATCAGGGTTTGCGATCTAGACCTGAAATGTTAAATTTGGAAGAGAGTGAGAATTCTGGGGAGAATACTATCCAGGGAAATGTACCATTGACACCCAGAAAATGGTCAAAATGTGCAATTCTGTCATTCAGTTACATGCCAAGGGGAGAAGAAAGGCCTGTGCAGTACCAAATCCCCCCCCCCCCCTTAGTGAGCAGAAGTGGGGATCAGGTTGGCTGCACTTCGAAAAGTGGTGTATGAAATCCACACTTATCTCACCTGTTTTGCTTCTTTTTTTTAAATACTTGTGTTTGCTGAGGTCAATCAATCCACTCTATGAAATATTACCCATGGCACCTGAAATGATAGATAGCTGGGGATAAATATGCAATAAAAAAACAGTGAGAAAATACGAATGAAAAAAAAATGGTTGCAACTGGAAATAGAAATAAACCTCTTTATTTCTAGGGAACATCCAATCACTGGCTCTCCAACAAGAAACCAGTAAAGTCAGTAAAAAAAGTAAAAAAAAAATGAGTGTCACACAAGTCTAAGCCAATCTCAAAGGCAGATACCATGTTTTTGAGGTTCAGTCTAAATATAAAGGCCAGCTGCAGGTTTGGTCAAAAGTCACATGGGAGTGAATTTTGGAGTGTACATGTTAACATTTCATTGTATGATGTCAAAACATGTCATTTCTAAATATCAAGGCCAACTGCAGACTTGGTTCAAGGTCACATGTAAACAGGGTTGTGGCCACATGATTTTTTGGCAAGATTGTGGGTTGGGGCTAGGGTCAGGACTAGCTGTCTTGGCATAGGCCTACGCCAAATGCTTTTTGACGAGAATATTCGATTTAATCATAAATGCGACAGTAGAAATATGCCTTTTTGAGAAAAAAAACACGTGCCACTAGTTAACTAGTACTAAACTAGAAACATTGTAATACAATTCAGTGTTTTGATGACGTACATGCAACAAAATGTAAACATTAAGGCCTACGGTCCCTGAATTCACACTCTATCAACGGAAACCCCAAATAATGGCTATTTTGATATCAGACAGTCAGAAAAATGCCTTGTGAGCAATAAAAAAACAGTATTCTTACCTTTTCTGAAACTTCTTATTGAAAAATTCATAAAATAAGTGGTGGAGAACAAATCTCTTTCGGCAATATTTAGTATCATAAGGACTCAGACTAGTAATTATTTGCCCATTGACTTCAATGTTAAATGGCTGTAACATCACTGGCTGTAGCTTTTTGCTCAACATTCTGTTGGTTCCAATATTTTTAGGCACAATGGGGACAACATTTGGCAATCTCCCCATCATAAACTTGTAGGGTTAATATGGTTTAGATTTTTTGCTACAGGGATTTGAAGTTGACTTGGGTGAAAATCTCACTTCCGATACATTTCACTCCTCCGCAGAAAGACATTTTACAGCCCCATCCCTCCGCTGTAATATCACCAGTATTACCCAAAACTGCTATAAAATTGCAAATTTGATCCCTTTTCTCCTATTCTAGACCAAAAAGTCAACCCAAAAATGCAGGAAGAGGGGAGAAAAAAATTAAGGGAAAAATTGTCTATTAATAACTCGCACTACATTCGTCCATCATGAAAACTAGGCAAATAATTACTAGTCTTAGTCCATATTAGACAGGCCACAGTACACTAAAGATTGCCCCATTGACTTTAATGTTAAATCTCGTCACTTAGCCCGGCTGTAACTTTTTCCCAAATTTTTGTTGGACAGAACGCTTTCTACCACAGATTGAGCAACATGTGGTAAACTCTTGCTCAAAAGGACGGGTGAGGTTCTTCATGAAAAAATTGAGATATTCAAGCTGGAAGTAGAGGCAAGTAAAAATGCAATTCCCGGCCCTACATGTCAACGTAACCAGCCTCACAACTCTTGTATCCTTCCGCCTGAAAATCCTGGATATTCACCAAAACCTGGTTGAAAATGTATTTTCAAACCCTTTTTTTCGATTCTACACCAAAAAACCAACAAAAATCGCCATGCAAAAGGGGGAAAAAGGGAAAGGGAGAGAGAGGCTAAAAATAACTTTGGCCCTTGTTTCGTGGGTGACGGCGTAGAAATCTTTGGTGATCTGTGTCCTATATAGGGGTGAAACTTCTGGTATAAGCAAAAGGCCCTTTTTATAGGCTTCCCATATGTTCTGGCAACATACCGGTGAAAGAAAATAAAAATAAAAAAATAACTGCAAAAATGATGGCCCTTTAAGTATACATGGTGCTTCATGCATAGAGGTGCATATCAAGTCCCTGAGCCTTTTGTGCTAAATTTGAAAACAAATTTTTATACGCCCACATTGAAATGTGGTCGTATATTGCCGTCGCCCCCGTCCGTCGGTCCGGCCGTCGGTCCGGCCGTCGGTCCGGCGTCCACAATTGCTTGGGGACGCTCTAGAGGCCAAAGTTAAAATTCGATTGACTTTAAATTTATACACAGTGTTTAAGGTCATGAGACGAAGAAGCCTATTGATTTTCAGCGATTTCCGATAATAACTGTCAGAGTTATGGCCCTTGATCACTTAAAAAAATCTTGTGGACGCTCTAGAGGCCAAAATTAATATCCGATTGACTTTAGATTTATACATAGTGTTAAAGGCCATGAGACAAAGAAGCCTATTGATTTTCAGCGATTTCCGATAATAACTGTAAGAGTTATGGCCCTTGAACACTTCAAAAAATCTTGTGGACGCTCTAGAGGCTAAAGTTAATATCCGATTGACTTTAGATTTATACATAGTGTTTAAGGTCATGAGAAGAAGAAGCCTATTGATTTTCAGCAATTCCCGATAATAACTGTCAGAGTTATGGCCCTTGATCACTTCAAAAAATCTTGTGGACGCTCTAGAGGCTACAGTTAATATTCGATTGACTTTAAATTTATACACAGTGTTTAAGGTCATGAGACGAAGAAGCCTATTGATTTTCAGCGATTTCCGATAATAACTGTCAGAGTTATGGCCCTTGATCACTTCAAAAAATCTTGTGGACGCTCTAGAGGCCAAAGTTAAAATTCGATTGACTTTAAATTTATACACAGTGTTTAAGGTCATTAAATGAAGAAGCCTATTGATTTTCTGCAATTTCTGATAATTACTGTCAGAGTTATGGCCCTTTATCGCTTATAAAAATCTTGTGGACGCTCTAGAGGCTAAAGTTAATAACCGATTGACTTTAAATTTATACACAGTGTTTAAGGTCATGAGACGAAGAAGCCTATTGATTTTCAGCAATTTCAGATAATTACTGACTGAGTTATGGCCCTTGATCACTTTCAAAATTTTGTGGACGCTTTAGAGGCTAAAGTTAATAACCGATTGACTTTAAATTTATATAAATTGTTGAAGGTCATGAGACGAACAAGTATATTGAGTTTCAATGAATTTAGATAACTTGAACAGCATGGAGGAGAACTTTATCAAAGCCAAACAAATTCCAATGATTTTCTGATAATTACATAATGAGTAGTTACTTTTAATCAGATTTTAGTGTATTATAAATGTTTCATTACCGAAAAAAGTAAAATATGCGACAACTCTTGTTGACTGCCCGGACGATTTAGCTGCTGTGGGCGTATGTTTCGTTGCCTGGCAACCTATGTTTATTAAAGGCAGTATTTCAGTTCTGTGAAAATATTAGGCAAGTTGCAAACAAATTACACTGAAAACACTCCTAATCTAGAATTTTTGTCAAAAATGTATTTTTTTAAATGCCATGTCATGAAAATGTACAAAATTTACATGTAGTATCTTTCAAAAAAACAATAATTTTCCACTTTTTTAGATAGCCAGACTGGCAAGTAATATATTTTGAGAAACCCTGGACAATATGCAAACAGGAAAATCACCAATCAGTTGCATTGATTGTAATATTAGAGATCTATACAGAAACATGTATCCCCACCCCCTAAACATATCACTGACTGAATCAATCTAACCATTGCTTGTGGAACTATCATTATCAAAGGAATCTGTCTAACAGCTATGTTTTACCATCCCTGGCTAACATATGTACATATAAACTAAAGTAGGTGCAATAAATATGAATTATGGTTAAAAATAGGCCTTGATGAATGAAAAAAATGCAATATTTGGTCTATGATCACTCCTCTGTAACAAAAAGGTCACATAATACACATTTTTCACAAATTTGGGAATATTTCAAGATTTCCAACATCTCAAACCTCAGAGGCATCCTACAAAGTGTTATTGCAATCCTTGTGCTGAAGCAAGACATCTGGACCTTTACATTAATTTCCTGATAAAATACAGTCAAAAAAGTGGTTATGACAGAATTAACAGCAAAAAGGAGGCCTGAAAAGGAGCAAAATTTACATTTTATTGTTCTATAAGCCAGATAATTGCAACAAACACCACAAATCCTAGATGTTGATAACAAAATATTGAACATGGGGCTGACATTTACACATCTACACCACTTTTGTGCCAGGGTGGGGTCTCATTTGCCTGGCATGTTTCAGGGTTCTAAGTTTGACTTTTAAACAAAAAAGGTTAGAAATACTTGAAATGTACAAAATAACCATTTCTTGGTGACAAATAACATTCCAAGCTGTAATTCAGCCCAAAATTTCAGTTACTGCCGTTTAATTGTCAACACAGGTGCAATTAAATCTCTGAAAACATACTACTAAAAAAGGGTGGGGTGGGGCATTATAGCCTCTCTAAACAGAATGATGGAGTAAAAATTGCCTAGAAAGACTGGGATATTGCTTCCTACATGAAGGAAATGCAACAATTTAATGTTTCAAAGAAGAAAAAAAAGCTTATTCTGGGTAAAATTGTGTCACAATTGAGCCAACCCCTGTTTTGAACATTTTGTACAAACCATGTGCTGTACATTATTAACTCAGTGCTGCCAATTTTCAATTTTCTGCAGGAAAGCTGGAGCAATTTCTGAACCTGGCAAACTTATAGATCCCATCTAGATGTATTGGCAATGAAAATAGGTGTATTTTTAGAAATTTTGATTCATTTGAGTAGTCAAGAAAGCATTAAATTCTTCATCGAAAAGGGAGAATCTGGAGATTTTCAGTGAATATTGCTGATTTTTAGACAAAATTAGGTGAAATTTCAATACTGTTCACTTTATCTGTGCTTTCTGAGACTGGACAAGCCAAAATTAAACATTAAAATATTTTTCTTAATTTTAGAAATTCAATAAAAACTTAAAATTGAGAAAAGTGCAGTTAAAACACAATTTTCAGCCAAAATTTGATAATTTTTTTTTAAACTTAACTTTTTTTTAGTTTTTCTGCACTCAAAATATTTTATACATATTTTCTGAGAATTAAGTCTTCATATTTTCAAAACTAAGGCATATCAGTCACAGCCCTATTACACACAGACAGGCCACAGTACACTAAAGATTGCCCCATTGACTTTAATGTTAAATCTCGTCACTTAGCCCGGCTGTAACTTTTTCCCAAATTTTCGTTGGACAAAACGCTTTCTACCACAGATTGAGCAACATGTGGTAAACTCTTGCTCAAAAGGACGGGTGAGGTTCTTCATGAAAAAATTGAGATATTCAAGCTGGAAGTAGAGACAAGTAAAAATGCAATTCCCGGCCCTACATGTCAACGTAACCAGCCTCACAACTCTTGTATCCTTCCGCCTGAAAATCCTGGATATTCACCAAAACCTGGTTGAAAATGTATTTTCAAACCCTTTTTTTCGATTCTACACCAAAAAACCAACAAAAATCGCCATGCAAAAGGGGGAAAAAGGGAAAGGGAGAGAGAGGCTAAAAATAACTTTGGCCCTTGTTTCGTGGGTGACGGCGTAGAAATCTTTGGTGATCTGTGTCCATATTGTTCAGTAGTGTTGTGCGGTTTGTAAATTTTCTTTCGGTTTCGGTTTTCGGTTTTTCTGGGGCAAAAAAACTCGGTTTCGGTTTTCGGTTTTTTATTCATTTAAAAACTGTATTATAAATGTAGTGATTTATAGTTATCTTATACAGCCTATTTGGAAGCCAGAAAAGATATCAAACATATTGATGTAAATTGTAAACAACAAGTTTTTTTTACTGTTAAGATGACTTTAATTACGACTAGTAAATACAAAGTTACTGTAAAAAAAAAAAAAAGATTTGACAAACTTATTTTAGGTGCACTTTCAAGTTGGATGTGTTTCCGAATTCAGCAGAAATATGCTCTTCACAAAGATTGCATTATATTTAGTACTGTCCATAGAAATGTACTGTCATCCAATCTTTCGTAGTGAGAAAGCCATGGACTTGGAAGACATTTTACTTCTTGAGGAAGCCATCGTGCCTAATATTGACAACCGGCTAAGGGTTGCATAAAATTTTGGATTATAAACCGAAACGAATTGAGAAAATAAATAGTCTAGGCCATCCAGACTTATTAAACTATTAAACACTCTATACATAGGGGGCCTGGTTGATCTAAAATCAAAACGAAAGTGGTGGTTACATTAAAATTTTGGAATGTATCAAACATTTCCGAAACGAAAAACGGGTAAATTAAAATTTAGGAATTTGGAAAAATAACCGAAACGCATGGTTAATTTTTTGTTTTATCGGTTCGGTTTTCGGTTTATATGTAAAAACCGCGGTTATTCGGTTAAACCGAAAAACCGCACATCACTATTGTTCATGTCATAAGCGACAGAGATATGGCGAGTGGTCGCGGTTCTGTCTCCGGAACGAAGTTGATCGAGTTTCTTTCTTCATTTAGGTTTTCCTATGAAATGCTATTATTTTATTGTCAAATGTCAAATAAATGAATACAGAATGATATCACAACATAAACTCGCATATAATTCATTATTCATGTACAAATTACGATTGTTTTCAAACCAATTGTAAGTCAAAATAATTCCCTGATATTATCGATTATTGATCGGCAGATTGTTCGCAATAATCGGTAATTGAAACAGGATCGATTGCCGCCCCTATCGGTTAGTGTGTCCACCCGTTCGGCCGAATAAAATTTGGCGCTGATTGATTTGGCTAATGCGAAACATTTCATAATAACACAGAACTGAGAAACATTTTGTGTTTCCCAGACCTTAGTCAGCATATAATTTCAAAGTATGTTTAATTTACCCTGAATTTCTGTCTTTTTCAGCTGCACATTTACAACGTCCAACGATGCGTTTACAGCAAACTGTTGTACAGCAGCAACAGCAGCAGCAACCAATGCAGGTGAATAGCCCAGCTTCATCACCAAATGTGGCTCAGTGCCAGGTCAATAACGCTGATAGGCACAGACAGTTACAACTACAACAGTTGAAAATAGAACGAGAGAGGTTAAAGAAACGTGAGGAGGAGCTAGCGAGACAAGTAATTACTTCTGCTGTAGATATACTCAGCCTCTTGACCCACATGATTCAAATCTTCCAATTATCAATGTTTCCTTCTAATGTCATTTGCCTGTCAGTCAATATTTTGTAAATTATTATTTTTTCCCCATGTTGCGTCCACATGATTCTCATTTTCACCTTTGTTTTGTCCACTGTTTCCCCTTCTCACACAGGTTCATAGAAGCACATAAAAATAATTGTTCTCCTCAATTATTAATTACAGTTTATTTTACAATGACCTATACTTATTTCCTTGCCTAAACTTATTGATATTATCTACCTAAATTACAAATATTATCCATTTGAATGTGACCTTTCAGTTTAAGTTTGAAGTTTCTTTACATTAATTTAGAATGTTAGTTAATTTACTTTTGTATTATTCAAGGTTTCTCTCAGAAAGATAATCTTGTCTACTCATATTACTTGCTTTACGTTGAACCCTTATGTACACTGAGCCTTGTTAAAAAAAATTTGCCTGCGTACGTGATCAGTTGCATTGGGAAAAATTTCAAAGTAATCTTGGTTTTAATGCCATAATTCTGTTAATATTAATATCAAAATTTGGTGCAGGTCAACCTTCCAATTCTTAATGTGTCACACAGTGTTTAAACAGCTTTAAGTTTAAGGATTTAAGAGTCATTAATTCCAGTTGATATAAATGTTATGGCTTGATTACACAATAAATACTGGTTGACGAAATTAAACAGCTGTTCACACTAGCCTCAAAATGTGTAAAGAATAAAATCGAAATGCCTAGAATTTTTAAAATTTGGTGTATAGGTCGTCAAGAAAGGTAAAGTTGACCTGTGCCAACATAAAGTGGGTACTAATACCTCATGTTGAACAAACAGAATATGTTTTATAATTTTCAGGAATTGATGCTCCGTACTGGCAACATACAACCTAATGACACCGGTGGTGATATCGTGATTTCGCAGGCCAGTGAGATGACCTCTGTTACTGATCCATTTTTGAGTCAATCGGGCACGTCCGATCACACGAGGCAAGAAAGTTCCGACAGTGGGCTTGGTAAGTGTGTTTGCTGAATTCAGTTCTGACTGAAAAAAGAAAAAATTTGTCATCTTGATTAGTGATGGGCCGATATGGCACCTAAAGGTTTTACCGATATCAGATATTGACAGCCAAACATATCGGCCGATACAGATAATTACCAATAGTGGTTGATATTAAAGTATAAGTATTACGCATTGAAATACCTCGAATGGCATGATAATCTATGTAGATATATATGTCATAGTTAGTTGGTACTATTTTACCCAGGGAATCAATCATGAACACGCTGTTCTATAAAGTAATAATGGGGTCACGTTCCTACGCAATAACAAATACTCACTATCTATTACGAACTTAATTATTTACTGTATAATAAAGTCAAGCTAATCATATTTAAGTGTTGTTTACGATATTATTCTCTAAAGTGATCGGCGCCCGCATGTCTAAAATAGATGGCAGAATGTTTCATTCAGAATGAATGATACATGTACATCAAAGAGAAAAGCTTCATGACTTGTCGGTCAACAATGTCAATCACGTGACATATTTTCCCGCCACTTCTAGGGCTATATAGTTAAAAATGTAATCGGTCATCGGAACTTATTTGTTGGTAATATTAATAATTAATAAAGTATGGTCTATAATATGAGTTATTGTTTGTTGATACAACTTATGTCTAATTTTCTTTAAGTAGCCGAGCATAACAAAACAAATCACTATATTATTTCTAAATATTCATCGGCATCTACAAGCCGGAATGTCTGATGGTAATCACGTGATATCAAAGGGATTTCCTCCTTGAGTCCTTTCATTCTTCATCAAAATCATGGGTAAAGTGTGTAATATTTTCCCGCCTGTTCCAAAACCCCTATTCATTATGTGTGTACAATACCACCAGTCGAGTAGATAAGGTGAAGAAAAGAAAATGCCGCTTAGTAGCAAAATTTGGAATTATTTTACGATTATTCATAGTGATTCAAGTAAGGCTATATGCAACATTTGCGGCGCTTCAATTTCCCAAGGTGGTACCAACGAAAATAATTAAACGACATCAAATTTGATGAGCATTGAAAATAGATCAAAGGGGGACCTCCGCGACATACTGACTGTGTTCTCCAATCAAAAGTTTTATTGGGTGGAATAGTAGCACATTGAATGTCTGTCGGCTCATGCGCAGAAATGGTATTCTAAAAATAATTCTTGCTCTGTGAAGAGAACTCATAAACAGTATGTGAATTAGGATTAAAAAAAATAACGGAGACCGGTAAGGATTTTTTACTGTTTAACTTTCCTTTTATTACGGTCCCTCTGAGAGCCGTGTTTTACCCGTAAGTATAAATAGCAAAGCACGCGGCAACTGAAATAAAACTTGTTCGGATGTTGTGTGCGTGACTACTTAGATAACATGTTCTGTTTATTCTTTCCCCTTTACGGCCTCTGCGAAAGTCCCGTTAATCGTACGACTAAACTAATAGCAATGCCTGTGACTATTTAGATGTACCGCGGGTCAAGCAAAATAATGATTTGTTCTGATTTGTTCAGAACTCTGATAAAATTTTAAAGGTATTTACCAAGTCGTTTTGAACAAAGCGGCAACTCCAATATCGGCAAAATACTCCAATATCGATCGATACCGATTTCTTTCAATAGGCCACTTATCGGCCAATTACCGATATTAAAACCGATTATCGACCCATCACTAATCTTGATAGACACATGATAAGTTAAACAACAATGTCATCATAACTGACTACCAAATACAGAAATATTTCCACTGTATTGTTTGTATCTTGCTTGCACGGGTACTTGAAAGATACTTTGTATAATATGATGACATGCACATGAATTATGGCTAAAAAAAACCCAGAGTGGCAGCTTCTTCATTTGCATAAGAAGTAGGTCGGTCACGCATTGTATCTTGGGGTTTTCTGTAATGTCGGTAAACATCACAGAGTAAAAATAACCAAATCTCTTAAAATCGTAGTGTTATAGTATTTTTGGTAGAAAAACTATCCAGAATTGTCACATATCATATGTGTGTTTTGGAATTTACAAAACATGATAAATATTTTTAAAACATGCAATAATTGTGACGGTTTATAGGCTGTAAATTATTGTCGATATTTAAAAGATTTTATTAACATAAAAACTAATCCACAAAATACTTGTTGTTTCCATTCCTAGATTTGAAAAGTAATTACCATACACCTCAAAATAGGCCATTTGAAAATGTTAAATTGCCACGCCTTTTTTTAGATTAGGGCCTTTTTAAATCATTATGAATTATTATTTGTCCCCCCCCAAAAAAAAAAATAAAAAAAATTGTCATTGACCACCAAGACCTAATTACCGTGTGCTTCTGTTATTGATGTTATGTTAATAAAGTAAGCTTTTATTAAAATATAAAATAATAATTTATAATTTAAGATTATTAAATTTAAATTTCAAATAAACCTACAATGTACATATAACGTTTTCCAATAAACAGATTTGATACTCTGATCGTTTTCAATATAACTGCAATATGAAAATAACATATTAATCTAAATTTAGTTTATTCAGTAGACTTACGGTACGTAGGCCTACTATAGAATGTATAAAGAACATGTGCAGCTACAGACTTAATGGGCAAAGCTTACTAATTAAAGTTTGATCCTTAAAAAATCACAACTACACGTAATTCTAAAATTACCAAAATACTGTTCTGCTATTCAAAACCACATTTCCCCTTTAACTGGTAGGCATTAATCTGACCAATAAAATATTTACTGAAGCACTATCACTAATTTTAAACCATTCAGTAATTCAAAATATAATTTTAATTTACTCTCTGATTATCTCGTATGCTGTAATGGTTAACTTCAGTTTGTATAGCAGATAATTCCATAATAGTAGGCTACACAGTATAAATTAAATTTTTGTATTTCTAAATAATCAGTAGAAAAAAATGATTGTATGTGATAATTTTGTTACCGAAAATACTATAAAATTGCGAAATTAAAGAGATTTAGTTCATCGATATAGATATCATAACGTTGAGCGAACCCTCAGTGTGTGTATATTACAGTAAATTCTTAAGATGCATTATGCGGCAAAGTGTTTCTATAGGGAGTAATGCAAGCCGCCACTCTGGTGATTCTTACTCTGTCGTATGCCACTGTGTATATAATTACCGCTCTGGATTTAATTACTTAACCCTTATTCTTCCTTGATGCATACCAACCAGATAAACATTAAGAGATTGTATCTATTTATTTATAGGCGGAATGGGGACAAGTTATAGCCTTTCAAGAACTCCTGATGATTTCCTTGGCAATATGGAAGAAATGGATTCGCAAGATGGGGGTACGCAAAATCATTTCAATATTTATAAATTGATAAACAGAGATCAAAAAAGACGAGTAGGAGATTTTAATTTTCACCCAATCCTTTCTTTCATACACAAATAAATCAATATAATTCTTTGCTATAGATTTCACTTTACTGAACCTGATATTCTGCTCAGGGTAAGCAGAGCGATAAGCAATTTGCTTGGTCGGGATTCTCGAACACTATAACTCTCCTTCTGATTGAGGTAGAATGTTCAAACTTAATGTAGTTCGAAGATGAGCAATTTCTGCCTAGGGTAAGCAGAGATAAGCAATCTTAGGGCTGGAATGGCCAAATGTCGTAACCCTTTTACAGGTTACCAGAAAATACAAGATGGTAGCAAACGTGTCAACCGCCAGGTATGAAAAAAACAGGAGACCAGCAATTAAAAAAACAGGGGATTATTTTTTTCATCAAATAACTTCATTTTTATTGATCATAGGTAGAGTGCCCTGTGCAGTCGAATTTATCGGCTAACGAATGTTGTCTTACCTGACAAGTTGTTCACTCTCCGAAGACAAATTTCTGAATGATGACGAAACACTTCAAACAGCGCTGGGCTGCACGTGCGAGTAATTCATCGCAGCGAATGTCACTATCATATATGGTTATGCACGTGGTGTTGTCACATCATCAGATGGTATAAAGGATATTATTTGATCGCAAACCACGTTCAAAATTCTGAAAATTATTGTCGTTTTTATTTTTTAATTCACTATTTATTTACAGAGTGTTCTCGTTTAGTTTCGGCGATTTCACATCTCCGTTAGACTTGCTTTAGTTGGGATAAGAATAAAAGTCGTATTTATCTTTTAATTGTTTAAAAGTTCCTAAAATCTTCGTGGGATACCTAAAACCAGTGTTGGGATCTTGGCCGTATATTCCGGACGTGTCCGAATTTTTTTCTCCAAACGCACTATATTGTCCGACCGTGAATAATGCCTTTTCGGACATCAAGACATGGTGAATAATATTCAAAATTCCAAAATTAAAGTGCACATAAGACGACACACTGAAACTCGGCGTAGTGATGGACAGTGGTTATTATATGCACATTACGGAAAGTTAACATCAATCTGATTAAAAATAAATCAGCTATCTTCACTCAAAGTCGCAAATATAGACCTCCCGTAAAAACGACTTGGCCAATTATCCAAAACACTCTTAATCCCCTCAGTCCCTAGTGACGTCACAGTGTACAAATGCATATTCGGAATGTTTATTCCTTAATTACCTATATACAGCCGGCGTGTGTATTCATTAACGCCTGACTGGTTCCTTAATCCCCTAATTAAATAAAACAACTGACTACGGAATAGTCTGTTTTTTTAATTTAGAATTTGTTTTATAAAGCCGATTGCTGTAGCATTGTCTTTTTAATCAGAATAAGCCGACCGTAAACTAACAATTGGCTTCTGATTGAAACACGATTGGTGTAGAATTGGTGTAGCCGGCGCTACGGACATCTATGAAGCCAAATGAAATAATTAATTGGCGGCATTTAAGAAACGAAATGGTTTTAAGTAGTAATCATATAAATAAATCATTAACACGTGTTATTGGTCATTCTATCATACACCGAGAGAATGGAGGCAGAATATTTAGAGTTATCCTGTAGCAGTAGTTCTTTTAGCTCTGGCAATGTATCGGATACAGATACGTCGCGAGAAATGATAACTATAGCGCCATATATTATGTTTGAGCCGTATCTATCTGACTGTGGCTCCATAGAGGATGGCGATGTAGATGATACCGGATCTAATAATGAAAACCATCCGATTGTTGCGAGACTAGATTCATTGATTTCATTAAATTATCTATTTACAGCTTTTATAAATAAATTGATTTCATTAAATTATCTATTTACAGCTTTTAGAAATACATTGATTTCATTAAATTATCTATTTACAGCTTTCAGAAATAAAAGAATTGATATTACATGTACACAGCCTGCCCTATAGTAGTAATTCACACACAAAGGATATTTAAACTAAAATTGCTTCAGCATTCCACAAAATTTACATCAGTTATAATCGAGAGCCGTTTTCGTTCAGTTTGGGTTTCAATAACAGAATTACCTCGTGATATAATCGTATATGTCCATGATACAACACCTCAAAGAAGACTTGTTGTGTTCTATTTTTAGGTTCAAATAATCCGACCATATCAGAAAGCATGCATTTGCACCTTTCACGGTGAAATAATCGTATATACGACCCATGAGATGCCATGATATAACTGTCATCAAAGGGAAGCGTGCATGCACCAATTGGAGACTTGCTGTGTTCTATTTTTAGGCTCAAATATCAGAAAATGTGCACGGATAATAATAAATGACTAAACGATTTTTTTATATGTAACGAATAATAAATTACGTTTTGCATTTTGCAATTCTAAATTAATTCAATGTTTTTAAGCGCTTTAACAATCAGATTCACCAATCAATTGTCGTCAATAATCTTAACTCGCTGAGCAGAATGGGTTCGATAATCAACACCAGATTTTAAAAAAGGGCAGGTTATCGTTTATTATTTCAATTGAGAATTTAATTGGCATTTATTTAATAAGGTGATTGGCGGTTGTTGAGACCGCGATTAACACTGCTAGTTCTCCTTTGTTTTGTTTTATCTGCGAGTATAAAACTTGCCAAAATGTATTGTTGAAAATTTGTGCATATTTAGTAATACTTTATTGTTTTTCTTTTATCAAATAGTTAACGAGCTTGATTGACCTACCACTTACCAGTGGCTTGTTCGCACCATTTTATCGATTGGTATTGACATTTACGACAAGCATGTCGTCAAGGTGCAGCTCACTGACTATTAACAATTTGTAGGGGCCTGTAAAAAAAAAGATTGCATGTCGTGTAAATATTTATTTTGTTTTTGTGTAGGTCATCAGCATATTATTCGTTTTAAATAAATATTATATAATTTCATGAGAAACGATGATTATCAAAGAACCGTAAGTGCAGCTAATGTTTTATCGTTTGGTTGAGCCTTTTACTAACCACATGGTTCTTGATTTTTTCTTTCGTGTTTTGAATATATATATATTTCCTAAAGGTCGTATACCAGAGTCCCAAACTTCGTATATCCGAGACCCAAACGACAGATATCAACTCTCGCGTCATTTTTTTTTACTACTCCATAACAATTAATGGTGTGTTTATTTAATAATAAACAATGAAGTTTATTCGACAATAAGTACAACTCGGTTAATTAACCGCTTCTATAATAACAAGTGGGATGAAACAGCCCGATAGAAAATCAGGTGTGGGATGAAACAGCCCGGGGTGAACCGGTCGTGGGATGAAACGACCCGCATCCGCCAATCCGTAATTAAATTGTTGACAAACGCAATCCACTCTTTCCGTAATATTTCGTCTTTGGGAAATTTATGAAACGTCGGTACATTATTCCCCTTTTCTCTGCTGGAATTTCCACAACTCTCAATAATACAACGATAATTCGGCATCTTAAAATACACTCGGAAATATTATAGTAACAAATAAAATCTATTACAATACAAGACGAGAAAGGTCTGCGTTTTAAAATACTTTGAATTATATAGTGATGTGTAGCTTACATAATTACGAGCTAATGATTACCGACAATACACACTTGTTAACTGTTGGTATGTTGATACAGTGATATATTATACAGGCAGTGATATATTGGATAGCTAATGTGTATAGTATGTGTAGTGCCTGTGACGTCATCAGCCAATCAACCGGATTAAGGTCGTTCATGAAAATTTGAAAACCGTTTTTGGCTGTCCCATACTAAAACGTAAATAGCTCAGTTAATTTTAATCAGATTGATTTGAACTTTCCGTAATATGGATTTAGTAATCATTGTTTATTATAATATGTAATAGAAAATTACGATCTTATGTGCTCTTTAATATAGTGTACTGTCTAGTACTGAGAGTATAACTACCACTCAATCCGATTATCGTTGACATTAGGCTTGATTGATTAGGTAATTAAGTTATCAACGTATATTTATCGTGTTATACCGACTAGAAAACTGCCTTGATTAACTACTTACTTAATCTTCCTTGATTGACTGGCTTATTCCTTTGTCGGACATTTCATCAATACAATAACTGATTCAATAATTTTAATCCACCTGTTTACCTCGTCGTGGTTTCTCAATTGTCGGCCAATTAAATGTCATTGATATAAGCCGACAGCATCTATAAACTAATCATACATGTAGATGTCACATACCGTAAGAGTATAACACTAACACCCTAAATCAATGGACAGTCGTTTTGTTTACGATATCTTTTAAGACTACATAGAAATTCTCATTCACAGTGGCACTTTCCCGTGACCTCGAGCGCTGCACGAGCGCCACACGAATATTGCCATATTAGGCAGTGCTTACTATGAAACTGTGTGCCGATAGTCACGTACGCAATACGCTGATGTTATCTAATTTATCTATGCCTTTTTAATACTGATTTAACTATCGATGGAATTTTAAAAAACTGACTTATAACGAAGGAAAAGGCGTTTTATCATCACCACAAGTATTATTATTTTTAACGCTTTTCTTTCATTTGTTGTCGTAAAAACCAAGACATGTTATTTTGGAGGTACAAATCTCGCGAGACACGTGGAATTAAGAGATGTAAACATGCTGAATCGAACATGTCTGATGTCGGAGAAAAGATTCCGTTTGATGGCATATTGTCGGATTTATAATCATATTTTGAATGGGGATTGTGTTTTTATACGCCCACATTGAAATGTGGTCGTATATTGCCGTCGCCCCCGTCCGTCCGTCGGTCCGGCGTCCACAATTGCTTGTGGACGCTCTAGAGGCCAAAGTTAATATTCGATTGACTTTAAATTTATACACAGTGTTTTAGGTCATGAGACGAAGAAGCCTATTGATTTTCAGGGATTTCCGACAATAACTATCAGAGTTATGGCCCTTGATCACTTAAAAAAATCTTGTGGACGCTCTAGAGGCCAAAGTTAATAATCGATTGACTTTAAATTTATACACAGTGTTTAAGGTCATGAGACGAAGAAGCCTGTTGATTTTCAGCGATTTCCGATAATAACTGTCAGAGTTATGGCCCTTGATCACTTAAAAAAAAATCTTGTGGAGGCTCTAGAGGCTAAAGTTAATAACCGATTGACTTTAAATTTATACACAGTGTTTTAGGTTATAAAATGAAGAAGCCTATTGATTTTCAGCAATTTCTGATAATTACTGTCAGAGTTATGGACGCTCCAGAGGCTAAAGTTAATAACTGATTGACTTAAAATTTATACACAGTGTTTAAGGTCATGAGACGAAGAGGCCTATTGATTTTCAGCATTTCCGATAATTACTGAGTTATGGCCCTTGATCACTTTCAAAAAATCTTGTTGACGCTCTAGAGGCTAAAGTTAATAACCGATTGACTTTAAATTTATACACAGTGTTTAAGGTCATGAGACGAACAAGTATATTGAGTTTCAATGAATTTAGATAACTTGAACAGCATGGAGGAGAACTTTATCAAAGCCAAATAAATTCCCTTGATTTTCTGATAATTACATAATGAGATAAGTTGTTACTTTTAATCAGATTTTAGTGTATTATAAATGTTTCATTACCAAAAAAAGTAAAATATGCGACAACTCTTGTTGACTGCCCGGACAATTTAGCTGCTGTGGGCGTATGTTTCGTTGCCTGGCAACCTATGTTTAAATAAATAAATAAACACGCTAAGAAATGTTGACGTATATTTCGTTTGGAATAACGTAAGTAGTTAATTGTTTTAGACGATAGCGCTTGATAGTGTCGAATTGGATTATTTGGTGTCACCCGTCGTTGTATTAGACTAACATAAGAGCGGCGTATCACTACGATTTACGGCTAAATAAATTTTGGGATGTAATATTTTACCTTCCGTATATAAATCGAAACTGAGTATCAGACAAATGTCGGACTTTGCTGACATAAATTTGAATACTGCACGGGAATTAAACATGAAAACTACTAAGGTGCAGCTATTTTTTTTATTACGTATAAATTTAAATATTTTGCTGACACGTTATTCTTAATTGTAGTTTGAAAACGCATGCTTAAATAACTACAAGAGTTACGCCCCCTTATTTTCGGGTAAAAATTTCCGACGGCTTAAATTTTGAAATCCCAACACTGCCTAAAACGCTAATTTTCAAGTTACAAAATCAACAAATTGTTTCGTATTTAAATTTGCTATCGGAAATTAATCGAAACGCACAATAGTCTCGGTTGACTATAATTTACTGTTTGAGACTATTGGCTTTTAGAGTTAAAGGGAAACAAATCTTTTTAATTTGTTTAGGGTTAAGACAGACGGACTATTTTAAATTTGTTATCAATCCATTCAATTATTTTAGCAGGCATGACATCCAACGATGAATCACTTTCCAGCATTGGTTTGGGTGATCAATATGATCTCAGTGCAATAACTCAACTTCCCTTCGCAAGAATTACAAATAGGCTAGTACTAGGCATTATTAATAAATTTCCGACCAATACGGAGCACCAGTCTATAATTACTAGTTTCCATGACGACATCGCAGCGTTTGCTGACACAAGTATTCGAAGTAGGCTGGTCAGACTGAAGACAAAGACTAGAAAGCTGGGTAAAAATAAATATAAATCTAATAATGCTTTAAAATTATATGACGATTATCTCGACAGTCCCTTTTTCCCGGGTTAGTGGACGAGACACCATCGGCAGATACCAGCAAGGTCCATTTAATTAATAGAGAGACACAGACATCTGTCGATGCGACTTTGACGAAATTAAATAGGAAAAATAGGAATTTAGCAAGTAGGATCAATAGGTATAAAAAAACAATTTTCAGTTTAACAAATCGACTAAGGAAAACCTCAAAATAATTGATTCGCAAGAAGGCTAACAATAAGAAAGTTTTGGCAAATAGAAAAAAGAGCTGTATGTCCCAGCCTCGTAGGGAAGAAGTTCTGTATGATGTCGAAAATCGAAGATACACTTCAGAATGCCATAATTTGGTCATGCAACTAAAAATCCTCAATGTTTCAGATAGGAACGTCGAAGTGGTTATAACCGCATGTTCAAAACTAATTATACTCCCAACAAAAACTACAGTTCAAAGAATATCATGTGAGCGCGTCGGTGTATCTTTAAAACATGTTTCGGAAACCCTAAAGTCAGCGAAAAATACCACTTTATATACGGACGAAACTACAAAATTTTGCTCCAAATGCGGTATATATGCAATAACCGCTGACTTGACTCATAAGCCAATTATTATTGGTCTTCGAAATATGGCTATTAAATCTGCGCAAACTTTACTCTTGAAACTTTAAATGAAATTTTGGCAGATCTTGATGATATAGCTGGAGAGATAATTGAATCAATAATAAAAGAAATTAGAAATACAATGTCAGACAGAGCCAGCACCGAAAAGCATTTCAACACGTTATTTACACAGTACAGAGGCAATATTTGTTCTAAATTAGTAGAAAACTGGTCAAATTTATCAGATTCAGAGCGAAAAATTCACCTAAATATAAATCATTTCTTTTGCGGTCTTCATCTACTAACTGGTTTGGCCGTTAAAAATGCGTCTGAATTGAAGAAATTTGAGGAAATGTGTTTTCTTTGAACTAATAGGTTAATTTTCGGATAGCAATTTTTTTTACAAAATATGCCTACTACTGTACATGTAGATCTGCTTTGATATCGTGTTTGAAAACATAACTTTTATTTTGTCCCAAGGGTAACAATTTGGAATATATGTTTATTACAGATTAGTTCTAAATTATATATCTGTGTTTGGTAAATAATGACTGTATTATTTAGTATCAATCGATTAGTGAATTGTCGCAACAGATCGTGATTTGAGTTATATGCTTTGTTTGATAAAGTGAGTACACCTGCGCTGATTACCTTAATTTTTAACCTATTTATCTTTGGGAACACTAGTATTTCTTTCGTATAATAGCTGACAAGATAATATCGACTGTTTCATAAAAAAATATCTGCTAAGACAGATGTTCTACTGTACATCATAAATGTATGAGTTCAGGGTGTTGTAATATAGACGACATACCGTTAAAAAAGAAGATCTCAGGCATACATGTTGATTCAGGCGGCGTTGGTCACGATGAGATGTGTTTTTATACGCCCACATTGAAATGTGGTCGTATATTGCCGTCGCCCCCGTCCGTCAGTCCGTCCACAAGCAATTGTGGACGCTATTGATTTTCAGCGATTTCCGATAATAACTGTCTGAGTTATGGCCCTTGATCACTTAAAAAAATCTTGTGGACGCTCTAGATGCCAAAGTTAATATCCGATTGACTTTAGATTTATACACAGTGTTTAAGGTCATGAGACGAAGAAGCCTATTGATTTTCAGTGATTTCCGATAATAACTGTCTGAGTTATGGCCCTTGATCACTTAAAAAAATCTTATGGACGCTCTAGAGGCAAAAGTTAAAAACCAATTGACTTTAAATTTATACACAGTGTTTAAGGTCATGAGACGAAAAAGACTATTGATTTTCCACAATTTCCGATAATTACAATCAGAGTTATAGCCCTTGATCTCTTTAAAAAATCTTGTTGACGCTCCAGAGGCTAAAGTTAATAACCGATTTATACACAGTGTTTAAGGTCATTAATTGAAGAAGCCTATTGATTTTCAGCAATTTCTGATAATTACTGTCAGAGTTATGGCCCTTTATCGCTTATAAAAATCTTGTGGACGCTCTAGAGGCTAAAGTTAATAACCGATTGACTTTAAATTTATACACAGTGTTTAAGGTCATGAGACGAAGAAGCCTATTGAGTTTCAGCAATTTCAGATAATTACTGACTGAGTTATGGCCCTTGATCACTTTCAAAAGTTTGTGGACGCTCTAGAGGCTAAAGTTAATATCCGATTGACAATTTAAATTTATATAAATTGTTGAAGGTCATGAGACGAACAAGTATATTGAGATTCAATGAATTTAGATAACTTGAACAGCATGGAGGAGAACTTTATCAAAGCCAAACAAATTCCAATGATTTTCTGATAATTACATAATGAGTTATTACTTTTAATCAGATTTTAGTGTATTATAAATGTTTCATTACCGAAAAAAGTAAAATATGCGACAACTCTTGTTGACTGCCCGGGCGATTTAGCTGCTGTTGGCGTATGTTTTGTTACCTGGCAACCTATGTTTGTTAATGTTATCGATCCTTTCAGTCCCTATAAAGTTATAGGAAATGCATATTAATATAATCAGCATATTTATTCTTGTGTAAATGCTATCCTACAAGAAGGAACGTCCGCCCGAATTTGAATTTGTTCTTAATTATGTATCTTCTAGTTTGTATTTACTTATTCAAACCCAACTTCAAAATGTCAATATACATCTCAAATCTGTACATAACTTGATCAGCTATTGCATATTTTTCAATTAGATTGATTTAAATAGTCTATCATTGTTTATTTAATACTCTTATTACTCCATGAAACTTTTCGTCATTATACATACTTTCCGAACATTATTTCTTAAATGGGACATCAAATATTATTTTAAAAATGACACATTCACATATAAATACCAATATAAATAGGCCTATGTGTCTATGGGTATACAGAAAATATAAATAGATTGGTCAAGTGTATCTACAAAATCTTAAATAAATTTAAATTGGACTGCACACATTAAAATTAATTACGCGTGAATAGCAGTTCCAAAACCACGGGAAATATTTGTGTACATTTAGTAGAGAATTTACGGCTAACTTTGTTTTTTGAAGTGAAACTGTCATCCTCGTGGGATTCATTTACGGCAATATCATCATCACGCTTTCGTTTGTTATTTTGGGAGGTGAAATGATTAACTCTTGTAGGCCTAATCAAGGGAAGACATCAAAAGAATTTTTTTAAAATTTGTTTGATGTTGATACAGTAACTATGGCCGCACGGGTGATGAAGGTAGGCATATATTCTGTAACAACTCAATTTAAAGAATGATCACAGTATTACTAATTATAAAACAAAACACACCTAAGTAAATTGAATAAATGTGTAGCTTTTAATCTGTTTGATGTTGCTCCTCCGTTAATTGGGATTAGAGCAATATACTCAAGGATAATTAATTGGCAGTGGTTTCAATTCGTGGGCTACTGAACACTGTTAATTTAATTACACCTGACAGTTTACATCACGACACACCCGGAGTTTCGTCCTGTCAGGGATTTTATGATTTAGCACAAAATATGCTATTTTTCCGGCGTGCAAAATGACCTACGGGTCTGATCCAGATCCGGTCGTTTCCTGGAGCAATAGGTCCCGACTGGCATATACGGCCTACATGGAACCCATGGTCAACTGCCAGACACTAGCCCGACATCAAGTCACACTAGTCCGTAGTTGGATAAGTACAAACTTTAACCGTCAATAATGTTACACTGCAGACTGTCTCCCATTTGACCACTTTAAATGTATTCTTTCTAACTGAACTGTATTTGGTAGTATACAGGGTATATAAGTCGATGTGAAGTATACGTTTTTTTCCGGCCTCAATTCTTACGTAAAGACGATGTTTTTCAACTCCACGACAAGCTAGTTCCGATCAGTGTGCCGTTGTACGCCAACAGAAATTGGCCAATTCTATTAATTAATGTAAAATAATCTAATCAGTTTATTAAAGTAGGACTAATTTTATTAATATTTTGTTCTTGGTTCATTTGAAATAAATAGCGTACAAAGCTATTTGTACGATTTAACTTAAAACAAAAGTAGGCATCTCGCGAGAAGTGTGAAATTGTGTGAGGTGGGAATGCACTTTGAGTAATGTCAGAGAAAAAATTCTCTGGGTAATCATTAATCAATCTATTATATATAATATAGCAGACGATTTTTTGTTTGTTTACATAAGCAATCAAGCGTGAACTGAGTTGAACCACGTGGAGGAAAGCCAGGTGGTAGTCTAGATTTCCAAGGCCCACTATGAGCTTATTTCTTTTTTAATACTTTAAAAATGTCCAGATAACAAGGGCTTTATCTACGGTCTGTCTTTGAGGGTAGTTTTTGAGCCCAACAACATTAATATTTGGATCCAATACTTTATGTATTCATATCTCTTACAGACATACATTACATGTTTTCATAAATGAATTTTTTGTTGATGTATTACCTCTCACTATGCATTGTAGTCCCGATTGTCATATAGACTTTAATTTTTATTAAATGAGATATCATGCATTGTAGTCTAGATTATCACAATGAATTGAAATTGTATTGACTGAGATCTATATTTAGCCCAATTATAAATAGATGTTTTCATAAATGAATTTTTTGTTGATGTATTACCTCTCACTATGCATTGTAGTCCCGATTGTCATATAGACTTTAATTTTCATTAAATGAGATATCATGCATTGTAGTCTAGATTATCACAATGAATTGAAATTGTATTGACTGAGATCTATATTTAGCCCCATTATAAATAGAAGAGGTACGTACAATTTCGATACCGTTCTTCTAGTCAAGAGTTTACTACAGAAAAACTATTGTTATAATTGAATTTTCCTTTGGATTGGAGAAATAAAAGTGCAATATTTTACAGTTTATTTATCTATATGACTAGTTACAATGACAAACTATCAGCAATGAAAGGGCACTAGCCCCGGGCTAGTACGGCTAAATAGGTCACTAGCCCGTAAGTGATTTTTGGTAGTCCCGGACATCGGGCTAGTGGAATTTTACGGCCCTGAAAGTCACATGGCATGAAATGTTTACTCTTCGCCGGAGAATTGTCAAATTTGCATAGACAGACATTTAACAGCCATGGGGTAATATGATAAGGTATGGAAATAACCTTGTACAGGTCTCTATTATATTTGGTACGCTTATGTACTCAGATACCATTATCATATAATATACTTTATTTACTCGAAACAATACTAATGACCATTTTCTGTGATAAATTTCCTTCTGTGCGGGAGAAAGGTCATGATTCTGTGAATCTCACGGAAATAACAGGTTAGTTGACACGTCTGGATGGTAATCTACATGTAGTAGCTAGTTACCATACAGGTTGCATGAAAATGATTTGTGGTAACCCATCAGGTTTTCTGCTATATATAAATATTGTTATTAATGCCAACGTCTATGGTAACCTGTACAAATTGGAAGTGGTGTGCTGCAAGGATCCGTAGTTGGCCTATTTTTTTTACTATTCATACTAGTCAACTAGGCCAGATTATAAATGGTTTGCAGCTGTCACACCATTTATATGCTGATGACACCCAGCTAATTGAGAGCTTACCTGTACCCTCACCTAATCAAAGCCTGAATAACATTCAAGCATGCATTCATTGCTGATGTGAAGTCATGGATGTCCTGCAATAAATTAAAACTGAATGATGACAGAGGCCATTCTCATCGGTCCTACATCACAAATTTCCAAGATGTCAGTAGATCAAGTTCAAGTTGGTGATGTACAGATTGCGTTCCTCGATAAAGTAAAAAATCTTGGTGTGTATTTGGACTCCAACAACAGTATGTCCAGTCATGTCAACCATCTAAACATGATATGCTACTACCGTCTCAGGAACATCAGTAGCATCCGTCATTTTAACGAGAGAATCCACAGCAGCCCTTTTGCGATCATTAATTCTATCAAAATTAGATTACTGTAACAGTCTTCTTGCTGGCATTTCATCTGAATTATTACAAAAACTTAAGAAGATACAAAATTCTGCAGCAAGATTAGTTTCCAAATCACCAAAATGTTCTAGTACTAAATTCTGTGCATTGGCTGAAAATAAGGGAAAGGATAGAATTCAAAATTTTAACAGTTGTGTATCACTCGGTGCCTATTGATTTTCAGCAATATCCGATGATTACCGCCAGAGTCATGGCCCTTGATCACTTTGAAAAATCCTGTGGTTGCTCTCTAGAGGCTGAAGTTAATATTCGATCGACTTTAAATTTATACAGTGTTTTGGGTCATGAGACGAAGAATCCTATTGATTTTATGATTTCCGATAATTACTGCCAGAGTTACGGCCCTTGATCACTTTGAAAAATCTTGTGGACACTCTAGAGGCTGAAGTCAATATCCGATTGACTTTAAAATTATACACAGTGTAAATGGTCATCAGACAAAGAAGCCTATTGATTTTCAACAATTTCCGATAATTACTGCCAGAGTTATGGTCCTTGATCACTTTGAAAAATCTTGTGGACGCTCTTAAGGCTGGAGTGAATATCTGATTGACTCCTCAGACAAAGATGCCTGTTGACTTTCAACGATTTTTGATAATTACTTAATGAGTTGTTACTCTTAATCCGATTTTTAGTGTATTATAAATGTTTCATTAAAGGGTCAATCCCGATAATGTTTTTGAGAATAAAACTCTTTAATTTTGTGTTAAAATCCATTAAGATCCCCTACCTTAGGGTCTAGCAACTAACTCAATATATGCGATACGTTTTAAAACAATTTAAAGCCACATTCTCCAACTTGAAATGGAGTCCGGTGCCCAAAACTGTATTATGCGGTAATTTGATAAAACCAGAGTTTTATTTTATAAAAATAACGTGTCGGTGAAATTTACCTTTTGTTATCAAGTACAGCACATGGTCCATTCACCGTGTAGACCTCTAAAGGAACGGGAATTGATTATCGGGTCATCCAACGAAAGAATTGACCCGAAATCTTAAAAGGGTTACGTGTCCGGATAAGCTTTTTTAAACGCCCATGTCCAAACGACTCAATATTTTGAGCTGAAATTTGGAGTCAGAGTATATACACCAGTCCTCTATATTTTGGCGTTTAAATTTCATACATACTCAGACTTTTTTTTTTGAGGCTCTGTTCTATTCGGGACTGTCCCTTTAACGTCAATAGTAAAAATTTGTGACAACCCTTGTGGACTGCCACGGATGATTTAGCTGCTGTGGGCTTGTGTTTTGTTGCCCCGCAACCGATCTTCAATGTTTTAGTTAGATTTTATCATAATTTTAGAACAAAATGTCATTATACAGAGTTCTATTATATGCCCATTACCAGGAATGAAAATAACATTATTTATTATTGTAGGACCCAAAATACAAGGTCAAGGTGAATTTGGTAATATGGACATATCTAATGTTGGCAGCGGAGATGGTGGTGATAGCAATATGGAAAGTGAGGATTTGGTGCCTAGTTTAAATGTAAGTTCACACTAAGAATCCAAAACAACTATTTAATAAAGATTCCAAAAGTGACGTAAAATAGAAATCCAGTTACCAACTGTAGTAAAGAGTAACAAAAGAAACGCACCCAATATTATACTCACAGTTATTGGTACGAAGAATAGTTATGTGAAACAGTGATGACATCCGTTACATTCGAACTGATAATTCACAAAACTGCATTGGAAGTTTCTTAATTACAATAGGCTTCCTGCTTAAACCCCAATGAACCATCTAATCATAAAATGATTTTTTACTTATAAAACCAATTAAACAATTGAAAAACTTTTACCAAGAATTTTGTCCAATATTCAATATAGCATTCAGGTGTTTTAAAAAACAAAACAAAAAAACAGGAGTTAACCCTGCAATTTGCTATAGAAAAATGTCAAATGAACAATCCCTGCAACTCAGACCTGCAGTATGATCTGTGTATGTTTACAAGAAACGGGGATGACAATATTTGTCAATATTTCTATGAGATCTTAAACATACATTATGCAAGAGCTTAACCTGTAAATTGCAGGTCTTTCTTTCTTAAGGCCTGAAATGTTATCTAAATAGACATTTATTAACTTAACCAGACCATTGTCAACCCTCAATGTCATGACATCACTAGCCTGCAATATTTACTGGATTAGAATCCTATTTTTTTTATCGTATGAACTTTAGTAATGATATCGAAGTTGGGCAAAAATTCAATCACTAAATTCTTGGTTCACAGTGGACCAATTTGATTTTCATCAAATTCCCTTTACATTGTCTTGTTTTTATACGGCCACATTGTAAATGTGGTTGTATAATGCTGTTGCTCCGTTCGTTCGTCCATCCGTCAATCGTCCACAATTTCTTGTGAACACTCTAGAGGTTAAAATTAATATCCAATTGACTTTAAATTGATACACAATGTTTAAGGTCATGATATCCGATAATTACTGCAAGAATTATGGCCCATGATCACTTTGAAAAATCTTGTGAGCGCTCTAGAAGCTACAGTTAACATCCAATTGACTTTAAATTTATACACAGTGTTTAAGGTCATGAGACGAAGAATCCTATTGATTTTCAGCGACATCTGGTAATTAATGCCAGAGTTATGGCCCTTGAGGCTAAAGGCAATATCCAATTGATTTTAAATTTATACAGTGTCATGAGACAAAGAAACCTATTGATTTTCAACGATTTTTGATAATTACTTAATGAGTTGTTATTTTTAATCAGATTTTAATGTATAATAAATGTTTCATTAACAACAAGAGTAAAAAATTTACGACAACTCTTGTTGACTGCCACAGATGATTTATGTTTCTTTAAATATTGACTTTAAATTTATACACAGTGTTTAAGGTCATGATACGAACGAAGGATCCTTGACATTTTCAACAATTTCTGATAATATCTGCCAGAGTTATGTCGCTTGATCACTTTAAAATTTCTTCTGGACAATCGAAACAATTCTAATCATTTCTGGTAATTACTTAATTGGCTACACACTCGTAATAAGGTTTTCATGTGTTGTAAATGTTCTCCTTACTGACAAAAGAAGTAAATATGCGACAACCCTTGTTGATTGCCTGGATGACTTAGCTGTTGTGGGCGTATGTTTGTTGTCTGGCAACCTATCTAACTATTATAGTGAGAACTTCCAGCTCTTTATCTGATATCCCATAATATATCTTTAAACTAATGAAATTTTATTGTCTTTTTTTGATTAATTAAAACTTATTATTTTTAGGAAGCCATCAGTAATGATTTATTAAAAGATGTTGAAAATGTTCTGCAGTCTAATAAAATGGACAATTTATTAACATGGTTATGAGAATGGCACCAAAAGGAAAGTCAAGATGGAACGGCGATATATAAATTTTTATTCAACTCTAGTTATCACGTCCATATATTATTATTAATTCCATATTGTGAAATATATATAAAGATGTAGTTTTATATAAATTCATCAAAAAAAAATGAAAAAAAAATATAAACATATATTATATATATCAGGGAAAAAAGCTCAAAGTACTAGTTTCATAGAATATTTTGTATTTTTGAATATAAAAAATCCTGAAAAAAAATGTGATCGCAAGAATTTTAAATATATCAATTTTTGTTGTTGAGCAAAAAAAATGTCATTACCTATTTCTATTCTGTCTTTCTGAATTTGAACAGGGAAATTCTTTGCGTTGATTTGAGATTTTTTTCAGTGTTTTTTTTCTCCAGGACTTTATTCCATATTTTGGTGCTGAAAATTAAAATGGCTACCTCAATGGCTCCTTGTACTTTATTTTAATATCAAAATCAAAATTTGTTTGAAGAACTATGGCAAAGTCCAGTTCTGTTTAAAGATAGTAGTCAGTGATTAGATGTTTTTATTTGTTCTATGTTTATCATTTGTTACTACCTCGATGACTGAAATTCACCACACCCCAATAAAGATAATCCTTTATTTCATTCATATCATATCATTCAATAGTGGTTGAATCATTTAATTAATTCTCATTCGTTCATTTTAATCAGTCAAGTAATGAATTTATTTTAAACAATCTTTACCAAATTTTCATCCAATCAAAAAAGTATGGCCAAGCATGTCTGAATCAGCTTTTGTAAGGCTTTGGTTGTGAGGTAGCCATTTTAAATAGAACTATTTTTTTTTAGTTTGTTTCTTGTGTAGTAACTCCAATACCCTTATCTTTGTCTAGTATATTAAACGTTTCAACTTTTTTACTATTCATTATTCAACTTATATATTCTGATTTATTCTGTGGTATAAGCATGTATTGAAAAGGTTACGATTGTATTTAAAGAGTTATTTATTTATATCGTCTGCGAGTGCAACTAAGTGCGATTTTATATTCTAGATTTTAAAAATCTAGCATTCAGATTTAAATGAAGAAAATAAAAAAAAACTTTAATTTTTATTCAATATTAATGTATATTCATAAATAATTTAAACAAGAGTTCATGTTGAAAATATTATTTGGTATTCAGTTTTTTTTTTGTGGCCTTCAATTGTAATAAAATGTAGAAAGGTAATTTAATAAACGAGTGATTATTGTCGATCATTTATTACAAATCTTGGACTAATCTTCAGCTTGAAGAGACTGCCCTAGAATTTTGGAGAAAAAAAAGATAATACATCCATATATTAGTCTCTGTAGACTAACGTTTGCAATTATTATAATCATGCCAATTATGAAATGCATTACTAAGCATGAACATTTATTTTTGAAGTGTAAAGGAGTGGTTTTCATTTATTTTATTTGAAATATTGTAAAAATGTTTCAACATGTTATCAAGTTTACTAGTCCTCCAAATCTTGCATCTTTTTCAGGAATATCCCCCTTCGTGACCTTTGGATTTCGAAATTCTTCTGAAATTGGAATGGTTCTTCTTAAAGACGATGAGCTTGCTCTGATTTATTTTCTTGTTTTAAATTTTTAATTACTTAAACCCGATATTAAAAACCCTGTTTTTATTTTTTATGAATTTTTAATTGTTATATTATTTTCTTAATGTAATGATTTGGTAGATTGATATATCTCCCATTAATAATAGTATAATACTAAGTATATATATTTATTTTTACACCTCTATTGAAATGAAGTACTGTTTTTCCCTGATTATTATTATTATTAATATTATTGTTGAAATCATATTATATGGTTAAAATTTTATAAGGAAACTTTGTAAATTAATCTGGAGTTGCTTCAGACCGATTTCTACATTCTTCAGATTGCGATCAGAAGATTGATTGTATTGCCTTTTTTGTTGAAAAAATGAAATCTATTTTTAACAAACGTTTTGTATCAGACAAACCGAGAAAGTTACTGCTGCCAAAATTTGATGTGTATTGCCAAGAGCAACTAGAAAACATTCCATATTAACAAAAAACGTCCATTTCGGGTCATTTGACCACCATTATTGAATTTTGATGTCATTAATGACATGCATTCAGTTCTGATGAAACCTTCTGCTAAAACAAAGCTAAATAATTAACCGCATTTAAAACCCAGATTCAACTGCAAATAAACGGAAGTGTTAAAGCTAATGTATAGCCTGTTTTTCTCTTCAATTCTAGTTGTCCAGAATTAGAAAAGGTATTTATTACGTAAACTATATTATTCTAGTATTACATATTAACTTAATAACATATAAAATAAATGTTGTCATTAATACAACTAATCTTATCAATAATGTAGTACTCTTAAAGGATAGTCATCCATTATGGATTTAATTTAAATAATATATACCTTATCATTATAATGTATTCTATATGATGCATGCTTTCGAAGGCCAGTGTGACTGAAAAAGAGAAAAGTATAAAAAATATTTCGTGGTTGAGTTATTTAACCTATACAGAGCCTATATAATGTTTGCGGTATTTTTTAGTGTGCAGAATTCAGCACAAAAACAAATTGTTATTTTTCACCCATTATTTTTTTGCATTCTTATAAATGGTATTAATTTTTATATCATAAATATAACCAGAAATGGTTAAAGTATTTTTAGACGTTACATTGTATATAGTTTGTTACATGTATATAGATCTCAACAAACAAAACAAAAAGAAATTTAAATTCATCATTAAATCATAGTCAATAAATAACCATTAATTTTTATTACCATTACTACAATACAGTCGTGTAGAAAAAAAAAATAAAAAAAATTTATAAAATGTTTGTTGTTTTGATAGAGAAAAATGAAGTTTAACGTTTAACTGTAATTTTTGGACTAACATATAAATATGTTGCAATTATAAAAAAAAAGGAGTCTACCCTATCCCCCTCCCCCCCCCAAAAAATTGGAAAAATCTTTTTTTTGATGGTTTTTGGTAGCGTTGGGTGTACCGAATGACATCCTAAAAGTTCACCAAAATTATGGACCGGAAAGTCACAAATTTTGAAGGTAAAATTCAGGATTTAAGCCTTTTTCCATTAGGTACAACTTCAGACCAACCAAAAGTCGTCAATTTTTAAGAGAAACACATGAAACTGAGGGCTTGCAGTAGGTTGTCGGGATCACACTTTTATATGGCAAGGTTTTCATAGATGTCTGATGCTTTGTTGAACCATTTTCGGGTCAGAAACCAGATTTATAAAGGGCCATAACTCCGGATTGTTTTATCGTAAAATAGCAATTTTAGTCTCAAAATTAATATTTTGGTGACCATTATTTCATTTGAAGATATGTCCGGGGGTGATAAGTGGTTCCTAATACCATTTTCGAAAATCTGCTACCCCAAAACAATTTGACGTATATATTCGTAACTCTTCATCACTTACTGGCATATTTGGTATATATACATGTTCTGGTGTCCCTACCCCATATAACCTGAAAGATGAGTGAAGCAAGACACAAAAAAAGATGCCAAAGAAATTATTAACCAGTTTGTTCTTCATTTTATGATTTCTAAGAAAGGAGGGTGCTTTTTGTTAACGGAGCAACTTTTCCTAAAATAATTGCCATTCTCAGTTTGCTGGGCTAACAATGTTATAGTGTTTGCATCACATTTTCTGTTATACATTCATTGGACCTTAAGGTAATGCCTGTAGTGGATCTAGAAGCGGTGAATAGGGTGGGTGCAGTCCATATCCCCCCCCCCCCTAACAATGAGCATAAATCCCACTCCAGAAAGAGTAAAGATCGTATTAGACCAGAGGGAGAAAGCAGGAATTGACTTTTCTAGAAGAATGTTTCCTCAGGAATCCAAAAATGGTGATCAGTCAGGTGAGGGAGCGTTCAGGAGTTATCAAGGTCAAAAGGTCACCAGAGGTTAAAGGAGAGGGGTGGGTATTATCCGAAAGGGGAAAAAATGCGTCAGTTGACTTTTCTGGAAGGTCACCAGAGGTTAAAGTAAAGGAGACTGGCTTATGAATTTAGCCACTTCTGTCGCAGATTTCTTGTTAGAATGCAGCTGAATCATTGAATAAGTAATGAAAGATAATTTGTGAAACCAATTAATCAAATTATGACGTAATTAAAAAGGTTACAGATGTCAAATATGCAAGAAATGGGGAAACACAGGGATTGGTGGAAAAACTAATGTTTTTCAATATGCAGTACAATTATGCATGGTCTGGCGAAGTAATTTCATCTGGTGACCTTTTAACCTCGATAACTCCTGAACACTCCCTCACCTGACTGATCACCCACCATTTTTGGTTCCTGTGGAAAAATGCTTCTAGAAAAGTAATCTCCCGTGTTTTTTCATCATGTGATCCCATCTGTGATACACTTAAAAAGTTTGGAATTAGTAGTTTTCATTGAATTCTGGTGGGGAAAACCAATTTCCAGTGTCAAACTCGGATTGAATTCAGCCAATAATCTTTTGATTTAGATGGCTGAATTCTTTTTTCTCATCATGCCGACCCCGTGTATGGTATTCTTCAAGCGAATGGAAGTGTAAATTTCTGTTTGGAAATACCAATTTTCGGTGTCAAAATCGGATCGATTTCAGTACCACTTTTTGACGTATTATGTCGTCGCCCCTGTCCGTCTGTAATTGTGTGTGGAGTCTCTACAGGTCACAATTCTTACCCGATTTTGACGAAACTTGAAATATAGGTTTATCCCCAATGTTACAATGTGTCGTCTGCAGTGAGGGCTTTCCCCTCTTCACTCGCAGACGAAAGACAAATATTCCATAAAATATTGTTTTAAGGCCATGAATGGCAAACAGACGTGCAACAATATACAAGGCACTGGCTAGAATACTTGAGAGTGGTGACGAGGATATAGATAAAGGGCCGACCACACAACAAGCACACACTATCACTCAACAACACTAATTATATCTTTAGTTTGAAGGATAGGTCTTGAGGTTTGATTTAAACGAACTTAATGTTTTAGCACTCTTGAGATTTAATGGCAAATTATTCCAAAGTGTTGCAGAGGGGTAGGAAAATGACCAAGCACCAAATGTCTTTATATTGTGTAGCATGGAGTCTCAAGTAGAAATTGATCAGAAGAGTGTAAACATCGTGAACGAACATATGGGTTTACAAGTTCTTGTAGATAGGTTGGAGCGATTTTGGGCACTGATTGGTAGGTAAGCATACATTTGATACCTCCCGCAATTTGCGGGAGTCTCCCGGTTTCACCCCTGATCTCCCGATCGGGAGACAGATACTCACGCTTTTTTCAATTCTTGTAATTTTATTTTTTGTGAGTCAAAATAGTAATCAAATAGGCCCTAGCATCGAAATAAAAGAGAGCTTTTCTTTGTTAACGAGACAACCGACCTATCTCTCGTGTTGAATGTTGTTACAGTAACACGACCTGATACATTTCCGATGTTTTCATATTTGGAACAATACTTTTTTAATAACGAGATAAAGTAACCTATTTTCCAATTTAATTTCCATTCGTGTGCACATTAAATTAGGCATGAATACCAGAGAATTTATTATTTCAGAACATAGAACCACGTGTCCAAGTTACGCAATTTTTAATTGTTGAAAAATACTTGGTGTTAAGCGTCCAGATGTGCGTGGGCTGGGAGGAAACTTCCCTTCGACTTAGAATGTCCACATTCCTATCATCAAAAGCGCGCGAATATGAGTCATGTGATGTAAATATCGTGGGCTCTCTCGAATCTCGAGGCGTAAAAATAATGGAAATATGTCTTTCCAGGCAAGTCCTTTATTCATGTAACATAATGCTTACTTTTTAAATGAACATTGAGTTGCATTTCGACGTAATTAACCGCAAATATGGGTCTGAGGAACTTGTAATTTTATTTTTACTTCTCGTGTTGAAATGCCGTAATCACGATCACATGCCAAACTACGTTAATAATTTTCTAGAAAATTATCCATTGTATACCATTTTCAAGTGCTCGGCGGGCACACTTACCATGCTCCGATTTTGTTGATTTTAATAGCATCGAAACGACAATAAAACAAACTTTTGATCGGTCGGGAGTACTATATTGACAAATCGCCTCAAAAAAAGATTTCGTGAATTTAATTGTTCAACTTACAAAAAATGCCGGATATTTGGAAATGCCAACAAAGCATGAAAAAATAATACTAATAATACAAATTTTCAGCGTAACGTCAAAACACAGGAAATTTACGTTTATGAAATTGATAAAATGAACACATACACACAAATTATATCAAACAAAGATAGTAAGCTGGCACTGCCAGGCAGGATACGCCCACATTTTCGAGAGATGGTTAGAGAACAAGCAAAACCGAACGTGATTTTTCCTACAATCAAAGGCTATAATGCATTAAATTACAATTTGATATGGGCAAATATCGAAAAGAATCAAGATCTTTAGGTTATAAACATGCATTTCAAGTTTCATCAAAATCGAATCAAAATTGTGACCTATACTGGGTCCACAACCTTGATATACCATATTTTAACACTATTAGCGTACAAACGACGGCCATTTTGTCTGGCAATTATGGTCCGATTTCCCTGAAATTCAAACTCAACCTTCGGTATGGTGTAACGGTGATAGAGTCAAGCGTTTTTTTAAATTGGATAATAATCGTAACCTCCAGAGGGACCATAGGCGATTTTTCGGGCAATCAGGGGCCATAATTCAGAAAGTTATGATCTGATATGTGCAAATATTGAAAGGAACCAAGATCTTTGGGTTATAACCATGCATTTCAAGTTTCATCAAAATCGAATTAAAATTGTGACCTCTACAGGATCCACAACCTTGATATACCATTTTTTAACAGTATTCGCGTACAAACGACGGCCATTTTGTATGGCAATTTTGGTTCGATTTGCCTGAAATTCGAACTCAACCTTCCTTAGTGTGTAATGGTGATATAATGAAACGTTTTTATAAATCAGATAATAATTGTGACCTCCAAAGGGACCACAAGCTAAACAAAGGCGATTTTGGGTATAATCAGGGGCCATAATTCAGGAAGTGACGATCCGATATGCGCAAATATGGAAAGGAACCAAGATCTTTGGGTTATAACCATGCATTTTAAGTTTCATCAAAATCAAATTAAAATTGTGACCTCTACAGGGTCCTCAACCTTGATATACCATTTTTTAACATTATTCGCGTACAAACGGCGGCTATTTTGTATGGCAATTTTGGTCAGATTTTCCCGAAATTCGAACTCAACCTTTCTTAGGGTGTAACGGTGATATAATCGAAGGGTTTTTTAAACCGGATAATAATTGTCACCTCCAGAGGGACCACAAGCTAAAATAGGTGATTTTTCGGACAACCAGGGGCCATAATTCAGGAAATTACGTTGCTATAGGCGCAAATATCGAAAGGAACCAAGATCTTTGGGTTATAAACATGCACGACAAGTTTCATCAAAATCGGCTCAAAATTGTGACCTCTATAGGGTCCAAAAGCTAAAAACTTGATTTTTCGTACAATCAGGGGCCATAATCAATGAAGTTTCGATCCGATACATGCCAATATCGAAAGCAGCCGAGATCTTTCGGGGATAAACCTATATTTCAAGTTTTATCAAAATCGGACAAGAATTGTGATTTGTAAAGGGTCCACAAACAACTGTGGACGGACGGACAGGGGTGACGACATAATACGTCCACATGAAAATGTGGGCGTATAAAAATCGTTTGATTATATCCCCGTTACACCCTCAGGAAGGTTGAGTTCGAATTTCGGAACAAAATTGCCATACAAAATGGCCGCCGCGTGTTTGCGAATACTGTTATAAAATGGTATATAAGGTTGTGGACCCAGTATAGGTCACAATTTTGATTCAATTTTGATGAAACTTGAAATGCATGGTTATAACCCAAAGATCTTGGTTCCTTTCGTTATTTGCACATATCAGATCATAACCTCCTGAATTATGGCCCCTGATTGTCCGAAAAATCGGCTCTGGTCCCTCTGGAGGTCACAATTATTATCCTATTTAAAAAAACACTTGACTCTGTCACCGTTACACCATACGGAAGGCTAAGTTTGAATTCCAGGGAATTCAGACCATAATAACCAGACAAAATGGACGCCGTTTGTACGCTAATAGTGTTAAAATATGGTATATCCAGGTTGTGGACCCAGTATAGGTCACAATTTTAATTCGATTTTGATGAAACTTGAAATGTATGTTTATAACCTAAAGATCTTGATTCTTTTCGATATTTGCGCATATCAAATTGTAATTTAATGAATTATAGCCTTTGATTGTAGGAAAAATCACTTTCGGTTTTGCTTGTTCTCTATCCATCTCTCCAAGCAAGTTGGGCGTATCCTGCCTGGCAGTGCCAGATTACTATCTTTATTCTTTTGGGCTAAATGAATTCTCATAAACATCACATTTCAAAGCATGCATGTATCTCATCACATTGTTGATTGTTTATATCCAGTATCATTTATGATTGTCAGAAACATTTATTAGGGTTGTGTATTTGATAATTGGGCTTACTGTACATTTCCGTATTTTTTAGAATTTTTGTTATAATCCCTGCAATCCAGGGAAAACATTTACTTACGGTAAGGAAATAAACACAGTACATATGTATCTGAAAAACAGAATATTTTTTTCATATGGCCCAATATTCAAATCTACACATTGTAGATGTGCACAGGTTTCACAGCATAAATTATTCTCATCATCAAATAATAAGAAAGTTTTTATTCTCAATAGATGCATATCTATACATGTAGAGTCAACAATTACACATTTTTTCACCAGCATACACTGCATGTCGTCAAACTGTTCAATGCCCATTATTCAACTATTTTTCAATATTTAACTGGTTTGTAACCGAAAGTTATCATGTCGATTCATTTTCAAATCTCCATCTCAGGCAGTGTATTTCAAACATCTGAAATAAAGAAAAATAGGTTGTCATTAACAAATCATAGGCCTATAGCAGTTAAGCCATACAACCAGTATTTAAATGCATTTATTCTTTTGTACGTAATGGGTTGTTTACAAGGTACTAACAAGATGACTAGTCATCACCATACTTGTTTGGAAGGCATAAGGAGAATCAACTTCTTGTTCTTGGAATATCAAAGGGACTAGTCAGAAGATTCATACTCTGATCATAGTACCTTGGCGCACATCCTCCTCGCAGGGTTCCGTTTGATTAGAGCTAATCTGACTACTCCCTGCTGGACTGAGTGGGTATTATTGTCACTAATTATGACTGGCCAGTGGTCCTATTACTGACCAATCACTGAATTCGTTACAAAGGTATTACCTTTAAAACAAGACGTTTAATTAGGACAACTGTGTTTACGTAACGTTACGTCATGGCTGCATGTTTTTTTTATGCTGTATTAACCAGCGCATAGCAGGATATTGCAGCAAAACTAATTGCGTGACAAACGAGACTATCGGTATTGACTTAAAGTAAACACTACGGTATGGTAACAAACAGACTTTCAACGTTTTTAATAACTTAAATCTTTGTCCAAAATATTAAGGAAGACCCAAAATTAAACGACGGAATATCATGTTACTGTACGTAAGTAGTAGATTTGATTGAACGAGAAGAATAGACACATTTACTTAAATGTCAAGAATCCGAAGCCAATCCAGCAATGGCCAGAGAGGAATTTCTCGGGCCGTTGCTTCAGGAATATGCTTGGCGCAAGGCACAGTCGCTACTCCCTGTAGTCGCTAATTAGCGGCTGTATGTTTGACATTGAGCTTATCAGAAAATAAAATACTTTAATAGTTTGATCTTTCTATAAACTTTTAAAAAGATTTCTTTCAACAGATAATGAAATTTGCTATAGAACTGAAATTAGGACCAAAGGAAGGTTTTTAAAAAAAAAAATAAAAGTGTTATAAAGGTATCTTGAACAGTTTCTGAGATATGCTCTAGAACGATAATTATATACCAAAATCTAATTCAAATGTGCAGTAAAAATCGGTCATCAGAGATTTTTTTTCCATGGAGAGGCAAAACTGATTAAATCCGACAAATTTCTTATAGGTTAATGTGTTCAAAGTTTCAAAAAGATATTTTGAATGATTATGAGAAATGCTCCGGAATCAAAATTGAATAAAAACTATGTCACATTTGTTACCATGGAAACAAAAAATCCCAGAAATTAAAAAATTAGCAAAAGACACAACTAATATAATAATAATAATAATTTATTTATAATGCGCCTATCACCAAATTGATATAAAATATTGCTCAATGGCGCGGTTAACATCACACATAGAAAACAAAATTAAATGGATGATAAAAGAATGAAAATGGCATATATATATATAAAGATTATAATAAAATATGACATGTGTAATAAACAAATTAAAATAGCTAAAGCATAACATAGAACAGCGCCTAAAAACAGTATACATTTACGATGAAATCGGATACCTGCATTAAAAGCAATAGTAATAGTAGTCAACAAATAGGTGTGTTTAAATTGCGTTTAAAACTTTCAATGCTATCAGATAGTTTAATATTAAGAGGTAAGGTATTCCACAGAATAGAAGAAGCCTAGATAGCGAATTATCTGAATGTAATGTAGAGTAAGTAAGTGTAAGTATTTTGAAAGTGATACGGTGTGATATAGGAAGCCAGTGTAGATCATGTAAAACAGTGGTAATGTGATCAGTAGGTTTACTTCTGATAATGATTCGTGCTGCTTTATTCTGAATTTCCTGGAGGAGAGACAACTTATTTGCAGGAAGATTACATAGCAGGGAATTACAGTAGTCCAAACGAGATGTAACAAGAGTATTCACAAGCATTTTACAAGTTTCATTATCAATGAAGTTTCTTATCCGACTAATTTTATACAATTGAAAATTTGTTGATTTACAGATAGAAGACATATGGTTACCCATGTTAAATTTACTATCAAAATAAACACCTAAATTTCTAACATTCTTAGCAGGAAAAACTTCACAACTGCCAACTTGAAATTTATCGATGGACAATTTTTCTAGTTTTTGATCTGATCCAATAATTAGTACTTCAGTTTTATCGTCATTTAGTTTCAGGAAATTGTTAGTCATCCATTCTTTTATTGATAAGATGCAGTTTTCAAGGTTGGAAATATCACTTGACTGAGAGTCTGGTTTGATAGCTAAATAAAGTTGTGTATCGTCGGCATAACAGTGATAGTCCAGGTTATGATTTTTAATAATATTACCCAACGGTGTAGTGTAGGCTGTAAACAGAAGTGGGCCTAACACCGATCCTTGTGGTACTACAAACTGTAGATTAACTGGATTTGATTTAGCTTGGTTAATAACAACTTGCTGTTTTCTGTTGTCTAAGTATGACGCGAACCAACTTAGTGTACATCCTTGAATTTGAAATCGCTTTTCAAGTCTTTTCAGTAATACATTCTGATCAATGGTGTCAAACGCGGCACTAAGGTCTAAAAGAACCAATACAACAGCGTTTTTACGATCTAATTTATATAGAATGTCATTATAGACTCGAAGGAGGGCTGTTTCTTTACTGTGGCCAGTTTTATATGCTGATTGAAAAGGTTAATTTAAATTGTTATTCTGAAGATGTTGTTTAAAGCGGATTGAAACGATTTTCTCAATCATTTTTGAAACAAATGATAAGTTGGATACAGGTCTATAGTTTTTAAGCACATTAGCGTCGAGATTAGACTTCTTGATTAGCGGAAAAACTAAAGCTGATTTTAAATTGAGAGATGTGTTGATAATATGGGCTAAAACTGGACATAATTTATCGATACACTGTTTAACAAGTTGGGTTGGTAGTGGATCTAGTGCACACGATGCCGATGAACTGGACAAAAGTACTTTTTTGATTTCACATGTTGTTACCTTTTCAAATTTGGACAATGAAGTGCAGTTGGGGTTATTTTTTTCAACAATATCAGATGTTTGGTTTTGGGACTGTAAATCATTCCGTATTTTATTTATCTTGTCTGAGAAGTAACATGAAAAGGACTCAGCAAGCATAGAATTATTTGAGTGTTCGGGTAGAATATTGGTAACATCACTACTTTTCAATAAACCATTTATTATATTTTGGGCTTCCTTCGGATTAGACTTATGTTTGGAAATTTCGCTCATAACGTAATTTTGTTTTGTGCGTTTTATCAATCTATTAGTATCATTCCTAGACTTACAATATAACTGTTTATGAATTTCGAGTTTAGACTTCATTCATTTTTTTTCACATTTTCTACGTTGAATTTTACTGTTTCTAACTTCATCTGTAAACCACTTTCGATTTGGCCTAATTGTAATTTCCTTTACCACGACAGGGGCATGTTTATCTAAAAGTTCCGATAATACCTGGTTGTAATATTCAATCTGGTTTTCACAATCCGAAATTGTTTGAAGATTTGCGAGAAGATCACTCTGATCAATATCGGCTTTGAAAGAGGCAATATTAATGTTTCTAGTTTTCCTAAATTTTAAAGTCTGCTTTAAGGGAGGGGATTTTTTAGTCAAAATTTCACCAAAAATACAGAAATGATCAGAAATTTGTTTGTGCTGTACACTCACTTTATCAATAATATAATCAGTCTCGCGTGTGATAACAACATCTAAAAGGTGCCCTCGTCTGTGGGTTATGTCAGTAACATGCTGCACAAGGCCAAAAGAGTTCAATATAGTACGGAATTCGTCAGAGACCATAACACCACCTTATCAAGATGAATGTTAATATCACCAGTTATAAAAATCTTACCAGGCTTATAAGATATATCCAATAAAAGATCCGAAAATTCACTAAGAAAGACACTTGTTGATGTTCTATTTGGAGGTCGATATAAACACAATATATATATATTATCATTGTTGGATTTTAGTAAGGTATGAAGAACTTCAAAACTTTCGTAATTAATGGCAGGCGTAACAGAAGATAGATTCAAAGTTTTCTTGTAGAATACTGCTAAGCCACCTCCAACTTTTGCACCACTGCGATTTGATAACACAGAACTAAAGTTATTAGGAAGTAATTGATTTAGTACCAAATTATCTTTATCTTTAAGCCAAGTTTCAACAGCAACAAATATGTCAATGTCATTGTCTATAATTAATTCTTGAATTTCATCGGTTTTATTTTTTATGGATTGACAGTTCAAAACACAGAAATTTACTTGATCACACTTTTTATCCCTACTATTACTATTAACATAATTGTTATTAATTTCCACTGATTTTAAGTTGTTGAAGTTAACACCTCTGTGAGTGTGAGATCTTGATGGGTAAACTGCGTGTCAGAGACAAGTACAAGAATATTGTTCAAGTTATTTTTAAAGTTTGAGTGTTTTGTCACACAGTAGTTTGCCAATGTCTTCCGGATCGAGTTGAATTGTTCATCTTGATGTAGTGACAGATTATAATTGTGTTCTAGTTTAAGCAGTGTCTTTTTAGAATAATTAATCCTTTGATGATTTCCATTCATGGCTCAACACGTATCAAATTTGAAGCACTTAAGCTGGGTGTCCAAGTCAAAATTCAATATCCAAAATCACAAAAAATCCAGAAATATAGACAATCCAAAGTCCGTTAATATCTTCAGAATTCGGTATCAAATCACAGTAGTAAATATATATACAGGTTCATTTTCACCTCAGTTCCATTATAGTCATATATTAATCCATATTATAGTAAATAAAACGGGTAAAAAGCAGGTAAACAATCATAAATTTGAAAGAGAAAAATTTAAAAGCTGCCATCTTGGTTAATGTTTGTAGAAAGTTTCATGAAGACTTCTAGCGTTCGAAAAATGAAAAAAAAAATTTAAGAGACAATTTTTGCCATTTTTCAAAATTTCCAAATTTGACCTACTTTTTTGGATACCTGACGATCAACCGATTCCAGAAATATAAGTTTCATTCGGAGTTATCTCCCTTTATTTTTACGAATTTTCTGCCCTTATTGTGAGCTCGAGTTTCGCTTTACGGCCGAATCGACGTTTTTGAAACTTCTGGAACATGGAAGTTATAGTTCAAAACTAACGTATAAAGCTATTTCGCCAAACATCTATAAACCGGAAGTAGTCGAAATAATTGCCGATATTTAGAAAAAAACGCAAAAAATGAATGCTTTCGGAAAAAACATGAATACTGAGTCCGATATCAACGGATTAAAACGATTAAGATATCGTTGGGTTGTCCGAGAAATGCAGTGTCATATGATATCCAATTCTTACAGATAACATGAACAGCAAGTGAAATATGGCACGCTGAAATTCAAGTATTTTCTGATTTGGAGTGTTTTTGAACGCCTATATCTCGAAAACTGCTCCAGCGATTTTTCTTTAACTTTCTCCATCAAGTGACCTTTCGGTAGTCTTGTGTATGAAATATTGGTAATAGGTCAATTAACGAACTGAAAATCGAAAAAAGTCGAAATATCGTGAGATTTTGGAAAATACTCCATTATTTTTTTATTTTTACTGATTTTCAAAAAACTTTATGATATTTAGATATCTGATCTAATGTCGAATCCAAAAATGTATAATATGTATTCAGTTATTAAAATTTAATTTTTGATATTTTGACATTTTTGCATTTTTGGCACTTTTAAACATAGGATTTCTCAGGGGCATTTTATCTGATCATATATTGTAATATATCATTACAGAACTCTGTCGCTATTTAATTGCCTAAACAGGTTATTAAAACTATCTTGATAATAATCACCATACCGGAAGTATTCAAAAAATGAAAAAAAAAAGGATAAAAAATGGCGTTCTTGCAAAAAGCTGGATTTCTCCGTCAGATATTACCGGCCCAAAAGAAATAAAGTGTCTTTGGATGGCCCCATTAATGGACTATCATATGGCATCTCAACGGTACGATTTCGATAGTTAGTAAATAAATAATGTTTTGCCGAAAATCTAGTATTTTTCGTTTTTGGAGCCTTTTGAGACGCCTTTTTCTCGAAAACTCCTGCGATTTTTTTTTTTAAAACTTTTTTTACTCAGACTCCTATCTGTGGTCTGTGGCGTGAATCCAAAAGGAAAAGATTTGAAATAATTTAAGGTGTCATAAAATGGCCTCAATCTTTGATAAAAGTAGAAAAATCGTTAAATTATTGAAAATGTTCTTTTATTTATCTTTTTACAAACAACTACTGAATAGATGTTTCTGACATTTCTGGTACAGAAAGATATCTATCCAAACAACTTGTTAAAACTATCCCGACAATAATCCAAAATCCAGAAGTAGTCGAAAAAATATCAGATATTTCGGAAAAAAACACAAAAAAAATTTAAAAAAAAGAAAATACAGTAAAAAATTGGCACTCTTGCAAAAATCGACATTTCTCAGCCAGGTGTCACTGAATCCAAACAATTAAAGTATCGTTTTGTAGCTCGATGAAAAGGGCTATTTTATGACATACTTCCTGTCTGATTCCTGAAAGCCGATTCAAAGCTGCTTGCAGGTCTAGTTATTATTATTATTACAAACATTTGTTATAGCCCCTCTTTCACATACACTTGTTCAGAGGTGCTTTACAATGGTACAGATATAAATATTTATAATTTTAAACTCATAAAATTAACAATACAATACTAAGACAAAACAAGATATGTACATTTAAAACGCTTGAAGAAATAAATGGGTTTTTAGTTTTTTCTTAAAAGTATTAACATTATTACAGGGCCTAATATCATATGGTAGCTTATTTCATAAAGCTGGAGCTTGAACACTAAAAGATCTTTGGCCAAAAGTTAACAGTTTTGAATATTTGGGCTTTAAAAGAAGATTATCATCTGAAGAGCGTAAACATCGCCCTGGTATATACATATTTAAAAGATCAGATAAATAAACAGGTGCTAATTTGTTCAAACATTTAAAAGTTAACAATAAAATTGTAAAATCAATTCTATAAGAAATAGGTAACCAGTGTAAGTTTTTTAAAATTGGGGTAATAAGGCGTGTAATAAGGCGTGCAGCTGTATTTTGGACTCGTTGGAGTTTATCTAAAAGTTTGGCTGGAAGACCAGCTAACAATGAATAAAAATTGTCCAGTCTAGAAGTGACCAAAGCATTAACAAGTGTTTTTGTGGAGTCTAAGGAGATAAATTTACGTAATCTACCAGTATTTCTTATATTACAAAAACACAATTTACATATATAATTTACTTTAGCTTCCATACTCATATTCATATCAAATATTACACCAATATTACGTGCAGATGACGAGGGATTGATTTCACTATTACCAATTAGGATGGGAGATTGCAGCCAATTTTTGACAATTGTTTATTTGAGCCAATTAATAAATATTCAGTTTTATCGTCATTTAATTTTAGAAAGTTTTTTGACATCCACAATTTAATTTCAGATATACATTCTTCAATAACAACTTTTGAACTGACATAAGAATCTGGATTTTTAGGTGAAAAAGAAATATATAATTGGGTGTCATCTGCGTATAGATGAAATTGTAAATCATATTTTCTAACTATATCCCCAAGTGGTAAGGTGTATAACGTAAATAAAATAGGACCAAGGACAGAACCCAGGGCCCCGATTCCTAGAAAATTCTTAAGCACGTTCTTGTGCTTAGATTTTAGTTGACTTTGCATTTAAGTAAACTTACCTTTTTTTGTGTTCCCAGAAAATACTTAAGAATGGTCTTGTGCTTAGATTTTAAGTAGACTTCATTGTAAGCACAAGAACGTTATTATGCGTTCCAAGAAAAAACTTAAGCACAACTTCGTTCTTAAACATAGCCAATCTAAGCACAAGTCCCAAGCAAGGTATAGGGCTTGCTTACCAAACTTAAGTCTGTCTCTGCTTCAAAAAGATGGCTGACCGTAGAGTTATTCGACGGCATTTCCGACACCTTTTGAAACCAAAGAGACAATTACATGACAGGGAAAATGCTTCTCCCAAAGCAATTAAGAATGCTACACGAAAAGAAAATTTCGCATCTAGGCCTTTCTGTAGGGCCTACCCTGAAACCAATTTATTTATTTGCCAATTAGTAAACAATAGGCTACAAACACACAGGCTACTTAGGCGCTCTCACAATTATTTAGATAGTTTGTATGTGTCTGCTTTTTTTTTTATCTTTTGGCACATTTTTTAATTATGTGTAGGCCTATAAGGGACATGTCAAATGCATTCAAATCAACCACAATGAAGCAGACGACAAATTTATGACGTAATTCGCATACCAAAGTTGTTTTTATGGTGTTAAAGAGCATCATAGTCTCAGTGTATGGTAAGCATTACCAGTCACAATGTGCTTAGACTTATACTTGACCTGTGCTTACGTAAGAATGGTCTTGAGAATTATCTAGGGACGGTAATTTTATAAGATTCTTTCGTAAGTAAAAGTGAAGAATGACTTTGTGCTTACTTTAAGAATTTTCTAGGAATCGGGCCCTGGGGAACGCCAGATTTTAAAACACAATGAGAAGAATATTTACTATTTAAAACAACACATTGCTGCCTACCAATTAAATAACTTTCTAAAAGATTAAGAGCAGATTTATTAATACCAAATCTAAAACAAAGACGATTTAAAAGAATGCTGTGGTCGACTGTGTCAAAGGCAGCAGACAGGTCTAACAATAATAAAAGAATACATTTTTGGTTATCAAGGGATAAAAGAATATCATTTGAAACACGCGTTAAAGCAGTTTCAGTACTGTGGAATTTTTTATATGCGCTCTGTAGAGGCTCGCGAAGAGAATTATCTTCAATAGGACACTTCAATTGACTGGCAATACATTTTTCAAAAAATTTAGAAATAAAACTTAAATTTGTGACCGGCCTGTAATTTTTCAAAACATTACAATCAAGGTTAGTCTTTTTTATTAAAGGATTTACAAAGGCAAGTTTGAATACATCTGGAACGGTGCTAGTATTTATACAGGAATTAATAATATCCGTAATTACTGGAACTATTTCAGGTAAACAAGTCTTCAGGATATGTGTGGGAAGGGGATCAAGTGCACACGACTTTGGTGGCGAGGCATTTACTATATTCGAGACACTCGACTCAGTTACATGTACATTACTAAAATTTAAAAATGTCACAGATGAATTAGCTTTGTCATAGATATGAGGATCAAAATTAATGGAATCATTTATCATGTTGATTTTATTTCTAATAAGTTCTATTTTATTTTGAAAGAAGATAGAAAATGTTTCTACAGGTCACTATCATTAAAATTATTCGGTAGAATTTTACAGTCAGAATTTATGTCAATTAAGGAATTCACAACTTTGAATAATTCTTTTTGTTTATTTTCACTGTTATCTATTTTGTTTGAATAAAATTTTAATTTTGATTCTTCTCGTAGGAGATTCTCTATATATATAAACATAGGTTGCCAGGCAACGAAACATATGCCCACAGCAGCTAAATCGTCCGGGCAGTCAACAAGAGTTGTCGCATATTTTACTTTTTTTCGGTAATGAAACATTTATAGTACACTAAAATCTGATTAAAAGTAACAACTCATTATGTAATTATCAGAAAATCATTGGAATATGTTTGGCTTTGATAAAGTTCTCCTCGATGCTGTTCAAGTTATCTAAATTCATTGAAACTCAATGTACTTGTTCGTCTCATGACCTTCAACAATTTGTATAAATTTAAAGCCAATCGGATATTAACTTTAACCTCTAGAGCGTCAACAAAATTTTGAAAGTGATCAAGGGACATAAATCAGTCAGTAATTATCGGAAACGCTGAAAATCAATAGGCCTCTTCGTCCCATGACCTTAAACACTGTGTATAAATTTAAAGTCAATCGGATATTAACTTTGGCCTCTAGAGCATCCACAAGAATTTTTGAAGTGATCAAGGGCCATAACTCTGTCAGTAATTATTGGAAATTGCTGAAAATCAATAGGCTTCTTCGTTTCATGACCTTCAACACTGTGTATAAATCTAAAGTCAATCGGTTATTAACTTTAGCCTCTAGAGCGTCAACAAGTTTTTTTTTAAGTGATCAAGGGCCATAACTCCGACAGTAATTATCGGAAATTGCTGAAAATCAATAGACTTCTTCGTCTCATGACCCTAAACACTGTGTATAAATTTAAAGTCAATCGGTTATTAACTTTAGGCTCTAGAGCGTCCACAAGATTTTTTAAAGTGATAAACGGCCATAACTTTGACAGTAATTATCAGAAATTGCTGAAAATCAATAGGCTTCTTCATTTTATGACCTTAAACACTGTGTATAAATTTAAAGTCAATCGGTTATTAACTGTAGCCTCTAGAGCGTCAACCAGATTTTTCAAAGAGATCAAGGGCCATAACTCAGTCAGTAATTATCGGAAACGCTGAAAATCAATAGGCCTCTTCGTCCCATGACCTTAAACACTGTGTATAAATTTAAAGTCAATCGGTTATTAACTTTAGCCTCTAGAGCATCCACAAGACTTTTTGAAGTGATCAAGGGCCATAACTCTGACAGTTATTATCGGAAATCGCTGAAAATCAATAGGCTTCTTCGTCTCATGACCTTAAACACTGTGTATAAATCTAAAGTGAATCGGATATTAACTTTGGCCTCTAGAGCGTCCACAAGATTTTTTTAAGTGATCAAGGGCCATAACTCTGACAGCAATTATCGGAAACCGCTGAAAATCAATAGCACTATTGGATCCACGTCTGATGAGCCACATGACAGACCCCGGAGAAAGTTGGCCGGTGTAATAAATATGGTCAGATGGTTTGGTGAGAGATACAATTCGAGCTGCTTAACTGTGGATTTTCTGTAGCTGACTTATAAGAGTTTTAGGAAGAGATAGATGACCGCTCGGGTTATTCAATGGTTCAAGAGAGTGTATTCCATGTTTCTGTTTTTATTCTATGACTACATGCAAATCTCAATACACTGTACTATCCTGATTATCATAAAAATAAATTACCACTAACATTAAAATTCATCATAAGTTCTGCCCTTTTTTTCATTCTTTTTTACAAAATTGTGGTTGCCCAGCTGCGACGTCATTACAGTTTGATGTCATTCTGGAAAAAGTAGTCCCTGTCCAAGCCACTGAATACAGCTTTAGGGTTATCCAATGGCCATTGAATACAGCTATGGTTATTCAATGGCTGTATAAATGGCTGTATACAATGATATTTGCTTGTATTTGCATGTAGTTATGGAATAAAATACAATAATGAATTACAATAATCTAAAGATGACATAACAAAAGCATTTATTTACATTTTAGTGGCCTCAAGGTCAATTTAGGATCGAATTTTGCCATTGTTATACATAAAGAGTACAATGAAATAAATACATTGTACAACAAAAGTACTACATAAATTTGTCACACTGTATCAGGTGTACCAGGAGGTGAGATATCTTAAAATAGTACTTCTGGCACTGATTGCACACAAGAAATATTTTAAACAATAAAATACAGAGAAGGTTATAATATATAGTTATTTAGAATGAAAATATGAACTCACCTTGTGTCTTGATGGGTTCCTAAACATCTAATACAGCAATATCTAGCTCCACATTGTACACATGTAAAATTAGATGGAAACATGATTTAAGTTAAGGAAAGTAGATTTTATTATTTTATTAATAATATTATAAAATTCTTATCTACATTTGGCTTGTGAGATGAGAAAAGTTCTCATTAATTTGAACAAGGCATTCACCTAATGAATACCTACAACAAGTTTGAATATTGTAGCTCAATTAGAAGGAGAGTTGTTTTGATTGGCTGTTATTTCTGGACTACGCTAGAGATTGTGGGGTAGATTTATAATTAGAGTGCATTTACTTTATTTTAAAGAAATGGATTTCCTGTTCACATCAAATAAATTTGTTATCATTGTAACTATTAAACATTGTCACAGTTAACTCAGAAAAAGTCGAAAAACAAAATATTAATACATGTACATGTTTTGGTTTTCACAACTTGCCTAATTTTCATTTTTCCTTTCGAAGCTCACAATGTGAAAACATGTTGTTTTGGAAATGCTTTGTTTACCGTTGATATCGATGCCTGTTACTGGTACTGCTTCGCCCTTGCACAAATGTTTACCGCTAATTCGAGCCCTGGTTCCAAAGTCTTGGCCAATCAAACTGCTTATCGCTTTGCTTACCCCAAGCAGAATATGCTCATTATCAAACTTAGTCAAGGTATTGATGTAATAAAACTATACACCAAGTCTCATCACTCTCACTTAATTAGAAGTAAAGTTATTGTGTTTCAAAGCATCAACCAATCAAATTGCTTATCTCTGCTTACCCTAATGCTCATCAAGGCATTGACCTAATAAACACCTACACTCAATTAGAATGAGAGTTATTGTGTCCCAAAAAGTGTGACGACAGACAGATGAACCCATTTTAATAGCCCCCTGCTGTCCAGGTCCGAATTAGGGAGTTGTTTATAAACGATTCGACCTGAAGAACTGGGACATTATTACTAACAAAGATCCAGTATTCTTTCGGAGTATCAAGCACACATTACCCCCAGGATTCATTAAAGTAATAGACTTGTGTTATGTTATGTTATTAAAAAGTGTGAATTTGTATGAACTGTTTTAAACTACATGTACTGACTTTTTATGTGATTACTGATCTCTTATTATTTACCTTTAATTTACAAAGTTTTAGATAAGATTTATCATTACATTTCCGTTCAAATGTTGGTATAGTTTTGCACATTAATTCATAAACACTTTAGTTTAGCATATAAGCTTCTTTCGAATATTATGTTTCATTTAATCATTTAATTTCAAATTAGTTAATTCATAGATAATATTGTATCATTGTCGACAGTTTAATTATTTATTATTATCGTCTACTTAGTTAAGTTATTTATATATGACATCGTAAGCCATTCAGATTATATCTATAATGATGAACAGTCACTGCCTCTTCACAGACTTTATTTTCTTTCGTGACTACATAACTATAAGAGAGTAACCAAAACAATTATTGTTCACCCCCCCATCCATTATATCTTTATCTTGTTTATATATACTAAATGTATATTAAAGTGAAAAGGCTTCATATAATTATAACAAACATCTGAAAATTTAGCAGTATTATCCATGTTTATTTGTTTATTTTTATCATTTTATTATGATCTGAGAAGAAATCATTTTCACCACCAAAGAAGAAATTATGTGATAAAATTGTAAATTGTTTGTATTTCATGTAAATTGTTTGTATTTCATGTAAATTGTTTGTATTTCATTCTTTCAATATTTCATTTGATTATTATTTATTTATTTATTTAAACATTTATATTATTCTTATGTTTCTATTAATCTGTCATTAATTAGGCGTTAACCCTTACATGCCAACTAAATTTTCTAAAAACATCTGAGGCAGTCCGCCATTTTGGAGCAACAAATTTGAGGGTATCCGCCATTTTGTTTAAGATGGTCACAGGCCAGATTTTGACAATTTGTAAGCCAAAAATACTTTTTGTACGATAAATTTCACGAAACAACGTGATACTACTTCTTCATGAAATAGTCTTTCCAATATCCTTAGATTTCAAAACATGGAATGTCGCAGTTAATGTCTTAGCCATCCTGATATCCAAAAAACGCAGCAAATCATAATTAAAACTTCGTCACATGTTTACTCTAAAATGTACTGTATAAGCACTAGGCTATTTATAGATCATTGGAAAGTACGTCAACGGAAGAAGAACGTCATAGTGGAGCTTGACTAGGGGACCCAACGACTTTTTTTACATGGAATAAAGATTTGAGGCATACACACCTCTTGCAAAAATACGAGACTGGGAATACTCGGCCATCTTTCACATCTCGCGAAAATGCGAGATCGGGAATTTTCGGTCCTTTTTACGTCTCGCAAAGTTGTGAGATTGGGAATTCTCAATCACTTTGGACCTCTCGCAAAATTGTGAAATTGGGCACGTAAGGGTTAAGCTACTTATCTATTGACAGACAGTTGATAGCAGACATATTAATGGGTTTAATTACTTTCTTATTGTTTTATTTTACTATAATGTTCTTTATATTTTAATCTTTCCTCTTTAGTTGTTATTAGTAACATTGGTGAATATTGTTAATTCCTAACATACAATTTTTTTCATTATAAATACCGATTTATTCCGTGACAAAGCATTGAAGGCTTCATCCCATTTCCAGGATAGTTACTCTGCTTGTCAGACGTGCTGTTCTCCGTTATAATGTTTAATGTTTTCCGGTAATAATTAGTCAAAGTTATCATTAAACAGGTACATGTACATGAGCCAAAAAGTTGTAAGGTGGGCAATAAAAAAACTCTTGTTGATTGAGATGCTGTATAATCTTCAGTGTTAAATTGGTATTTTAATAAAGGATATCCACAAACAGCACAAAAATGTCTGGGAGGGATAGTAGATGTTGGAACAGCAGCACTGAAGTAATTAGGTGGTTCGCTGTGTGCTTGTTGCTGAAAGTAAAAAGTCGTTCTATGTAAATAATAAGGAACAGAGAAAATTTCAGTACTTTGGATTTTAAACTCTTAAAATATCTAACTATATGCAGCAGTGGGTGTCATTGAGTCAAGCCACCCATCACTGGCTCATCAAAATATTTCTTTCCAAACATGACTAGTAGTATCTATAAGGTTGTTTTGGGCGTATTCAACTCATTCGCATGATCTTTTGAGAACCCCACACAACCATTTGGAAATGGACATGCAAGTTATCACTTACCTAGCATAATGTGCCTAATTTACAAATTACAGTGCTTTGCTTTGCTTTTCAATTACGTGAGCCAAAAGTTATTGTTACAAATCTTTTCTTCGCCAAATTACACAATTTTAATTGGGGATAAACAATGATCTGAAATATGTGTTTTTCTTCAATACAAACAGTAAAAAATTTACTATGTGATTTTGATCATCAAGCACCAGCAGGCAACAGGGGTCTTGGAATTTGTGAATTCTTGCTATTTATAAAGACTGTTTTGTACAGCACAGACACATTTGGATTTATTTCTTCCCTCTTAAAGGAGCTATTTAAATCGCTAACATTTGGGACCTAGAAATTGACAAAAGTGGGTCACAACGCATATAATATCGTAATATGAATGTATATAAACAGATTTACATTCAATGGTTTCCGTTTTTACTCCAATTTCAATCAGTTATGTTCGGCGAAATAAGCCATGCAGTCTCAATCAAGTGCAAATTTCTAGCGTCTGGTTATTCCAGTCTACATTATCATATATGCCGTTTCATTTGGTGCAATGTGTCTTGCCTTGTCTCTCGAGTCCCTTATTACAACTGGGGCAGAAGCGCATTATGGTGTACGAGCCGTGAATTACATCAGTCTAGACTGAGAGAGAGTGGTTTAGTTTATGGTCAGATGATACACATACCCAAAGCAGACGATGGCCTGGCGAATGGATATTTTCTGAATAAGTTCGAATCAAAGTGTAGCCTCCCTGTATTTACGTTGTTATCAAAATTACATTGTGATGTGAATTTACCTCCTGCATATGACATGCTTAATGTTATGATGGCGGAGTCCAAAATAACAGAATAAGTCCGTAAATGAAAATAATCGTTTCCTTGGGGTTCAGGGATCACGTGACAGCATGGTCCCAGTGTCAGAATATTATGAAAATGGGAAACCAAAACTTTTGTGTCTCTATCATTAACTAGATATTATATAAATTAGTATACACGTATGTAACAAATGCTACAGTATTTTCTTTGCTTTCCTGTAAACAAGCTAACAATCTTAAAATGTTACCTTGCTCATTTCAAGTCTTTTGAAAGGGACACAAGCAATTTTTGGGAGTTTGGAAAAAAAGATTCAGACAAGTTGATGTCTGTACAAAGTTTCAAAAAGATATCTCGAACGGTTTATGAGATATGCTCCGGAAACAAAATTATACAAGAAAGATAGTAAGCTGGCACTGCCAGGCAGGATACGCCCACATTTTCCAGAGATGGTGGAGAACAAGCAATACTGAAAGTGATTTTTCCTACAATCAAAGGCCATAATTCATAAAGTTACAATTTAATATGCGCAGATATCGAAAAGAATCAAGATCTTTAGGTTATAACCAAGCATTTCAAGTTTCATCAAAATCGAAATTAAAATTGTGACCTCTACATGTACCATATTTTTACACTATTCGCGTACAACCGGCGGCCATTTTGTCTGGCAATTATGGTCCGATTTTCTCGAAATTCGAACTCAACCTTCCGTAGAGTGTAACCTGTGATAGAGTCAAACGTTTTTTTAAATCGTATAATAATCGTGACCTCCAAACGGACCACAAGCTAAACAAAGGTGATTTTGCGTATAATCAGGGCTATAATTCAGGAATTACAATCAAATATGCGCAAATATCGAAAGGAACCAAGATCTTTGGTTATAACCATGCATTTCAAGTTTCATCAAAATTGAATTAAAATTGTGACCTCTACAGGGTCCACAACCTTGATATACTATTTTTTAACAGTATCCGACAAGCTGCGGCCATTTTGTTTGGCAATTTTGGTCCGATTTTTCCAGAAATTCGAACTCAATGTTCTACAGGGTGTAGCGGCGATATAATCAAACGTTTTATCAAATCGGATAATAATTGTCACCTCCAGAGGGACCACAAGCTAAATTAGGTGATTTCTCGGACAATCGGGTGCCATAATTCAGGAAATTACGTTCCAATAGGCGCAAATATCCAAAGGAACCAAGACCTTTGGGTTATAAACATGCATGTCAAGTTTCATAAAAATCGGTTTAAAAATGTGACCTCTATAGGGTCCACAAGCTAAAAACGTGATTTTTCATACAATCAGGGGCCATAATCCATGAAGTTTTGATCCGATACATGCCAATATCGAAATCAGCCGAGATCTTTTGGGGATAAACCTATATTTCAAGTCTCAACAAAATCGGGTAAGAATTGTGACCTGTAGAGAGTCCACAAACAATTGTGGATGGACAGGGGCGACGACAATATACGTCCACATGAAAATGTAGAGGCATAAAAACTAAGTCAAATTTGTTTCCATGGAAACACACAAAAAAGAAATCTCAAAAATTCCTAAATAGCAAAAGGCACAACTACTGTAATAGGTAGATGTGTGTACAAAGTTTCAGAAAGATATCTTTAACATTTTATGAGATATGCTCCGGAAACGAAATCGGGCAGACAGAAGGATATCCTTCCCTAACTTCGTTCGGTGAGGGATAATATTAAATAAGAAGCTCCATAACAATTTGAAAATCAATTTTATGTTCCACTCAATCTATCGTAAAATAACACGTAAAAATAATTTGGGTTTAGGATTATTTTAATATTAAAGGAGCTAAATCGCTAACATTTGGAACTTAGAAATTGTCAAAAGTGGGTCGCAATGCATATTTATACTGTAATATGAATGTATATAAATTGATTTACATTCAATGGTTTCCGTTTTTTCCCCAATTTCCAATCAGTTATGTTTGGCGAAATAAGCCATGCAGTCTCAATCTAGTGCAAATTTCTATAGCGTCTGGTTATTCCAGTCAGCATACACTGTATGGTATGGTGCAATATGTCTAGCCTCGCTCCTCAAGTCTCTTATTAAAACTGGGGCTGAAGCGCATTATGGTACACGACTCGTGTACCAATGTTAAAAAAAAGTATTTTATCTAAAATATCGGATATCAGAAGCTCATCTTTTCCCGGTAAGTTTACATCAATGTTGATTTAAATTGGCCAATAATTCGTGTTTTCGATGTTAAAGATTTTGAGTTACGGACTTAGGTCCTTTAAAGTGAAATATTATTAATTGTTACACTTTGTGTGAAACAGTTCAAGCTTACCACACTTACTTCTTCTTCCAATAATGCAGCAAAATTCTTTCTATATCTCTGTTTAAATTCTCCTTTTGATTTTCGCTTTTTCTTCATATTTGCTGAAATCAAACATAACACTGCTAGAAACAACAATATTCCCACAAGTAGTAATTTGAAGCATAGTTTTTAAGTTACGGGGTCAAGGGTAATACTGTGTAATTTAGCATAAATTGCACGATTAGCCCCACAATCCTAACAAGTTTGAAAAAAAAATCTCAAAGTGATTCAAAGACTTTGATCCATACTATAGAGACATGCAAGGTTTCAAAGTTCACAAACTCCACATAGAGTAGTATTGATAGGCAATTCTGAAATTTAATATGATTACAGCTTAGTCAATCAGCGACCTCCAATGTTTGATACTTGTTTTCACAAAATAAGTCTGAAAAGTATCAGATATTAAAATTTACTGGATATCAAACCAAAAAACAAAGATATAGAAATGAGGATTAGGATCTACTTGACAAACTAGGTCATTTTTGGACTCCAATGATTAAATTCTATTGCAATAATCCGCTTGTGTGTAGGAGTTTTTTTTAGCAGTGGGAGGAAACCAGAGGGCCTGGAGAAAACTCATTAGTAAAAGGAGAACTGAAACCACAGCACTTGACTCAATGACAGACCTTATGATCCAACGTTCACACATTAACCACTCGGCCATTCAATCCCTCTTTAAACCAAGAAAGTGAGTGGAAAGAAATACAGAAGACATTTATAAGTTGGCTTAATGACACTGGTACAAAAATTTGATACGGTACACAGAAAGGAGAAAATGTTTGTTTGCATACGTGGTTCTCCAATCGATTCTTCAAACTTAGGAGCTTTTTTGCTCATCTTTAAATCTGCATGAGGATCATCTTGAAAATTATCTAATTCTAAAGCTTCAAGAGCCTTTCTCTGTCTTCTTTTACGAGCAGCTTCATCGAGAACTCTTTTCTGTTGCGATTCTTTGATTCTCCCTGAAAACACAACCCAGAAATATTACAGCTGAATTTTATATTGTGCATGACTGAATGCTTTGTCATAGTTGATGATGAAAGCCACATGTACTAAACCAATATCTAAGTTTGGAAGCTTTGCTGTACCAGCTCTATGACAGTTAGGTGGGGCAGAACACAAAAAGCACGTAAAAAAATAGGGTTTACAGACAATGGCGGCGGTCTTCTGCGAGGGGCAAAGGTGTGGAGCTTGGGGTTTACAGACAATGTTGCCGGTCTTCTGCGAGGGGCAAAGGAGGTGAGCTTACCATACAGTACAAACTCGTGGTATTCAATTAAAAGAAAAGTAAAATTAGTGTTTTATTAGATTTCAGGCACTTTATTTTGCCAAGTAGATGAAATAAAAAAACAAGCCAACAGATGACAGATTAATAGCCCATTTATTTTTTCAAAAGTATTAAGCAATCAAACAGATTCCCAACACTTATGTTTCATCATTCTCTATCAGATAGAATCAAAGTTATCTTGTCCCAAAGAATCGACCAATGAAATTGCTTAGCTTTAGCGCAAAATGTCCCCCACCGATTAGATCTACCTGACAAAATGTCAGGCACAAGTATGAAATAGTACCTAACATTTTCAATTTAGTGCCGGACATTATTAATATTGTCAGCAAAAAAGACAAATCAGCGCCGCACAAAATGACAGACACCAGAGGTTTTGTGCCTGATAAAGCCTGAATCTGTGCCTGACATTGTCAGTGACTGTGCCTTATTTCCAGGCTTGCGAGATCCCAAAATAAATAGATGACACATATTAATTAATAGCATTCATTAATTTCAAATGTATCAAGCAATCAAACTGATTCTAATCTCAACTATACACCATCAGATAGAATTAAAGTTATCGTGTCCCAAAGCATCAACCAATGAAATTGCTAAGCTTTAATAGCTCAAAATGTTAATCATTTAACTCAATCAAGATATTCAACTAATCAGATTCAGATTGCTTATCTCTGCTTACTGTAAGCCTAAAGCAGAAAATTTTATCATCAAACTCCATCAAGAAATTCACCTAATGAACGCCTACAAATTGCAAATTAACGCTCTGCTTACCCTCAGCAGAAAATGATCATTATCATACTTAGTCTCAAGATATTGATGCAATTAAACTATACACCAGTCAAGTTTCATCATGTCCTAAAGCATCATCCAATTAAATTGCTTATCTCTGCTTACCCTAAGAAGAAAATGCTCATCTTTGAACTCCATCAAGGTATTAAAGGACCTAAGTCTGTAAATCACAATCCTCCAAAATCTTCGACATCGAAAACATGAATTATTGGTCAACGAGCTTCTGATATCCGATATTTAAGATAAAATAATTTTTATTAACATTGGTATACAAGTCAATGCGATTGTTCATATCCTTGACACTGATTCTACACAAATTTTGTAGTATACTTAAAGAAGTGTGAATGGCCAAACATGTCAGCATTATCTGAACTCGGGAGCATGCACAAAAAAAACTTCCTATGTAGACTGGAATAACCAGAGGCTAGCAATCGCCCATCAATAAGGATACATCACGTATTTCGCCGAACATAACATTTTTTAAATTATAGAGTAAAAACAAAAACAATTGTATGCAAATCAGGTATACACTTAAAACATTCATATTACATGCGTCGTTCGATACCCATTTGTGTCCATTTCTAGGTCCAAAATGACAGCGAATTAGCTCCTTTAAAGCGACAATTTCATATATATTTAAGTTATATTTTTAAAATGTATTAAAATAAAGCCCTAAAATATATGGTATCTATTATAAACAGCCCTACCTTGTTAAAGAAAAATCCTATTAATCCTGTAATTCACTATTGCCAGTTGAGAAATTGGCAAAAATATCATTTTCAATTTTGAATCTCAACGTTGAGATTCCTTGAGAAAATCGAGTTGTTTCACACATAGAAATATAGACTTTCTATGGTTTTAAAGGGAGGAAAAACACAAGGGAGGTAATTGTGTTATTTTAAGTCTAGGTCAACCAGGCATTATTATCATTAACTGGCTAACCACAGACCTTGACCATCGAGGCAACACCCAACGTTGTTTTCCAGTGAAATGAAATGATATTATTTCCAAGCAGCTCAGGGCGAGTAGAAAATATTCCAAATTTGTATGTGAATGATTGTATGTGTTAGAATGATGCCTATGATCGTATAATACCATAGTGAGTTGAGAACCTATTTAGTAAAAGACATTCAAATAATTATGTTTTGATTTCCTTGGAATAAATGAAATTTTCGTTTTAACAATAAACACCTACACCAAGTTTGAACATTCTCGATCAATTAGAAGGAGAGTTATTGTGTTCCAAAAATTGTGACAGAGGACAGACGAACCCTTAATGCCTTAATAGTCCCCTGCTTTCTTCAAAATACTATCTCTCTGATATGTCTACTACATCGTTACACTGTTCATCATGTGCATTTTGTATACTGATACTATCTGATAGTTCATTGGCCAATCATGCTATTTTACCGAGATTTTGCTTAATAGTTTGGATGCAGCTATGGCGCGCCAGGCAGGGTAGCCTTACTCTTCAGGACACCTGTTGCCACTTTTTGTTGTGTGTTTTGTACAGTTAACAGTCCATAGGCATATGCTGATTACACTACAATTTTGCCTATACCGTTTTTTTTAGGACATCGTATTTTGTCTAATGGTTTGTATTGTTCGTACTTGTTGGTTTTTTTTATCTATTCTATGAGTTTCAGAAAAGCTTATAATATCATGGGATGAGTTGTCTTCTAGTTCTAACTTGGAATGAGTTGTCTTCTAACGGGATGAGTTATCGAGTTATTCCGGTACCGGTTATGTAATGCTAAAAATAACCAAATAGTACCTGACTCTCTTTTTTCTGCCATAACCGCATTTATATAATATATATACACGTCACTGGTTCTATTTAATAAGTAAAAGAAACTGACTCTATAATAATGTATCACTGCAGCTAATCAATACCGATATATTCCCATCTCATCATTTGAAAATTAGAAATCCATCTTTTCGAGAAAAACGGAAATGACTTAATGAGTCAAATTATACAGGAACATTGATTTTTTCACAAAATGAGCGCATTTCAAAAACTGTTTATTATTGTCAAATCTATGGGGCTGAAGTCAGCGGACATTACGTCGATCGCACGTTTTATGACCTTGACCCTCATCGTCGAAAGCTGCGGTCGATGACGTATTATAATATCTTTATTTTAGGGTAAGAAATTAGGCCAGGCCTTTTTACAATTCTGCCCTTGAAACATAACAAAACAATATGAGAACAACAATGAAACAAAATAAAGAGATACAAAATTAAAATATTAAGATAAAAATGCAAGAGAAGAGGCCCTTTTTGAATTAAAATTATGTACGTAAGGTTTACTAAAATTGAGGATTAGGTTTTGAGAAAAAACGAGCTAACTCTATCAATTCCTACAGATTTTGATGTATCTAAATTTGAAAGATATTTGTAGGCCTATACATCACAAGTAGAAATAATTGTTTACATTGAGGAGTACAAGATGAAATTTGATTGTTTACAAAATTATAAATACTATTGGAATCATTTTGAATGGTTAGAGTATTAAATGATTTGTATGTCAGCCTCAGGTTTATTTAATGGTTTTTTTAAGATGATAGTTTGTAGCTATTAACATTGATTTAGTTTTTGGTTCATTGATAATCAAAGCATTATTTTGTCACCATTGTATTATTTTATTGGTTTCCAATTGGAGTTTATTATTAAGAGATGTATCCAGAGAAGAGATGTAAACGGTGGTGTCATCTGAAAACAGATCCCAATTTACAGAAAGAGTAAACGATAGCAAAACATTGATAAAGAGATTAAAAAGTAAAGGTCCAAGGATGGATCCTTGGGGTAGGCCTACACCGGAAATTATATTTTGAAATGAAGAATTAATTTTGTCCAATTGATATGTACACTGTTTTCTACTATTAAGGTATGATTTAAAGAATGAGAGTAAGTTTTCAGAAAAATTATATAGTTGAAGTTTTTGTAGAAGATTATGATTTACCATGTCAAAAGCTTTTCTGAAATCAAAAAATATTAATCATGTTAGCATATTATTATTTAGAGTGATATTAACAAGGGCTGTTTGTTTGACAGGAGCTATTTGAGCGGAAGCCAGATTGATTTAAATATAAAAGATTATTTGTAGGGCCTACCCGTATTTAAATAATTAGTAATATTTAAATTTATATGTTTTTCAAGGGGTTTAGAGAGAGTTTACAAAAAAGATATTGGCCTATAATTACCGGTTAGGCTTTTATCACCTGATTTGAAGAATGGTAGTAGTACCTGTTTTAAAATGCCAGGAAATATGTTTTTTTCAATGCAAAGGTTAAATACATATGTTAGAGAGGTTTATAAAATTGAGGATCCAGTTTTGAGAAAAAACGTGCTAACACCATCAATTCCTACAATTTTTGATGTATCTAAATTTGAAAGATATTTGTACACATCACAAGTAAAATAAAAGGTTTTTTACATTGTCCAGTACAAGATGAAATTTTATTGTTTACAAAATTAGAAATACTATTGGAATCATTTTTGCCAAAAGGGACAATATCACTCTTGCTGGCTTGACAGGTCCAGAAAAAAAATTAGCCTTATTCTAACAGCAACATGTTTAAGTGTGTTACATAATGAACTAAGTAAATGATAAAATTAAACTTTTACTTTAGCATTCTCCTTTAAGGGAACATGTTTATTTATTTTTGGAGTAATAATTGAATACCAGACAGACATAGCTAAATTTGGATCAGAATAATTTTAAATATAGTCAAAGGGAGCTGCATGCAATTCATATAAAATTGATCTTTAATAAAGTTTTTAAATGACCTATATTTAATTGCCACATGTTTATATTTAGGAAAAGAAGCACCATTTTTATACCAGGTTACACATACTGGGTAATGGTCAGAGGCAGCATAACAAGGAATTTTGATTTCTTTGAAGAAGCACCATTTTTCTACCAGGTTACACATACTGGGTAATGGTCAGAGGCAGCATAACAAGGAATTTTGATTTCTTTGACATGACCAGGGTCTGAAACAACGAGATGGTCTATTAGTGGTTTTCGTTTTATCAGTAACTCTTGTAGGTGCTTTAATAAGTTGACCAAGGCCAAAAGTTTGTAACAAATCGGTCCAATATTTATTTTGATTTTTGTAAGGATCTATGTTTAAATCTCCAATCATAAGAATTTCAATTTGATTATTCCATGCAGATTTCATCATTTTCGAAAAAGAATCAATCAATAGTTTAGTTGAGGCTGGATTTCGGTTTATACAGCATAAGTGAATTGGCTTTGACTTCTTTAAATTTAGTTCTATCTAGATCGATTCAATATTTGGATGTTTCAGATCTGAGCGGTGTTTATAAATAAAGTTATCTTTTATGTATAGCAATGTTAACGATTATGAAATCCAGTAACATGTAATTGATCATCATCTATAGAAGTAGTTAAGTGTGATTCTCAAATAACAAATATATGAAAGTTTTGGATGAAAAGTCTTAAGTTCTGGAATTTTATTAAAGAAATATTGAACATTTAGATGACCTACAATATGTAAACCTTTTTTAGTTAAAACTGAGTTCATCTATCTTATAATTGTAATAAATGATGAAAGGAATGATGTTTTAATTATTTTAGAATTCAATTTAAAATCCTTCTTTTAGTTCTATCAGAAATGCTGTGTCTCTTTCTGTTTTTAAAAAATCTTGTCAAAACCCTTTTATTTAAAGAAGCCTTTAGCTTATAACGATTTTAATTTTTATACGCCCACATTTTCATTTGGGCGTATATTGTCGTCGCCCCCGTCCGTCCACAATTGTCTGCGAACACACCACAGGTCACAATTTTTATCCGATTTCAATGAAACTTGAAATATAGGCTTATCACCATAAGATCTCGGTTCCTTTCGATATTGGCATATATCGGACCGAAACATCATGGATTATGACCCCTGATTGTATTAAAGATCACGTTTTAAGCTTGTGAACATTGCAGGCCCCTTTCGATTCTGAAGCCTGAATGCGAACAAATCACTAGTTTGTACCGGGAGCTCAATTAATGGAGTATGTTGAATTTCAAATAATATTTGAAGAATGTTAAGGAAGTTACATCTCCCAGTTACATGATATTCTCCTGTCTAGCCTTGGCAGCTCGCGAAGTTTATTGAGTCCAGAAGATTAGCTTCAATGCACAATACGGCTAGTTGAACACAAGGCGGAGAAGGAACACTCACCTGAGCAACTAAATAAATACGCAATATCGTATATGTTGGGAAATGTCGATATTTACGCTGTTCAAGCATTTGTCTCTGAATAAAACATTCTGGAATTATGAGCTAGGAAATTTCTAACCTACACAAAGATTTTGTCCTTGACGACATTTACGAATTGCTACAGTTTGTTCTCGAAATGTTCGCCTATTTAGATGGCCAATCACAGAGTCTTTCCTGAATAGTTTATAAGTAGGTTTTCAGAAAAGGTAATTTCTTGATTGATGATTTTCATGCTAATGCAATGACTGCATTCTCATTCAGTAGTGGATTTGACAGGAACAGTGTATAGAAAACGATTGACTCGTACTCGGGAGTCTTTTAACTTGGCCAGAGGGGCCCTTTTGTCAGCCTTTCGGGTCCCCCCCTAACTAGGGTACATTTTCATTTTTCTCACCGGTTTTGTCATATTACAGCCATTTCACATTTCATTTTCTTCATTTTAAAAAGTACCATAAAAAGCAGAATTTAACCATAGGATCTTTCTGAATTTTTGACCTTAATGTTTCTGTTAAGATTATTATTATTTTTTATTTTTTGTGTATTTTCGGCAAATCCTATTTCTCAGAATCTAACCATAGGATCTTTCTGAACCTTTGACCTGTCCCCCCCCCCCCCCCAGGAAAACCCAGGAAAAAAATCTTTTTTATTCACCCAAATGCCTACAGATCTTTAACGTGGACCCAAATTTATAGACGGCTCCTCGGCCCATTCGAACAAATAGACAGCTGTTCTTGTCAGGGCCTCCATTCTGTACCACTGACAAGGGGAAACGACGCTGGAAAATGCTGATATTTATGCATATGTATAGGAGTAACATTGCACCCGGGCCCCAAAAATTGGGAAATAATTTAGACTTGTATTGCTGTAATTAAATTGACTCGGTTTCAGAAGTTTAAAATAAAATGTCAATGACGTAATTTTTGAAATTCGACAATAGCAGATTTAAAGTAAAAGTACCAATGAAATATTAATATGTAAAATAGGTCAAATATTCACATAGTTACAGCTATGTGGGTTAATTCTTTGGTCAGTAACATTGGTTGATTTCAGATTTGTAATTTTTTTTCGAAAATATGTATTCCGAAGTCAACATCAATTCTTGGCGACGGGTTAAAGATTTAGAAAGATCCAAAGATCAGATTCTTGGATATAAGCTTGACAAAATCTTAAAAGTAATTGTCCTGTAACCACGACCCATTGTGTAAATTTTCAAGCCCATTATGGCATTAAGGGGGGTGGCTCCAATTCAATGAGAAAATATTTTGTTTTTTAATTTGCACTGTCAACTATTAAAGCTAATGCTCTGAAATTTTCAGGACTATATCGTTATCACACAAGTTTTTGAAAAATTTGCATTTCGGAACCTGGACCACGCCCATTCCCCATAATCCAGGATGGCCACCCCATGCCGTTGAGGAAAAGCGTAAAAAAAAAACTGCTTGATAAAATATAGATTGTTATATATCCTACAAAAGCTATAACACCAAGGAACATAATTATCTATATTTGAATGTCATAAGCTGTAGTAGAAACAAGTAATTAAAGTAAATGTCAAATTTATTTAATATTTTCTCATTGAATTGGAGCCACCCCCCTTAATGTGGATGTTTCATTATTTTTAATTTTCAATTCAAAATGACGTCCATCGTTTGCCAGAAATCAAAATTATAAACTCTACATATTGGAAATTATAATTAAACGTTAAATATCAAAAATACCTTAGGGATATTTTACATATCAAGATGGTGATATTCCGGTTTGGGCTACAAACTCCATGGTCCCTCGCCTTTCGAAGAAAGCAGGGGACTATTACAATGGGTTCGTCCGTCTGTCTGTCACACCTTTTGGGACGCAAAAACTCTCTTCCTAATTGAGCAAGAATGTTCAAACTTTGTGTAGGTGTTTATTACTAGGACAATAACTTGATTGAGTTCGAAGATGAACATTTTTTGCTTAGGGTAAGCAGAGATAAGCAGTTTGATTGGCAGCATAACAAGGAATTTTGATTTCTTTGACATGATCAGGGTCTGAAACAATGAGATGGTCTATTAATGTTTTCGTTTTATCAGTAACTCTTGTAGGTGTTTTAATAAGTTGACCAAGGCCAAAAGTTTGTCACACCTTTTGGGACACAATAACTCTCTTCCTAATTGAGCAAGAATGTTCAAACTTTGTGTAGGTGTCTATTAGGACAATAACTTGATTGAGTTCGAAGATGAGCATTTTCTGCTTAGGGTAAGCAGAGATAAGCAGTTTGATTGGTTGAATCTTTGGGACACGATATCTTTAGTTCTAATTAAGTGAGAATGATAAAACTTGGTATATAGTTTTATTACATCCATACCTTGACTAAGTTTGATAATGAGCATTTTCGGCTGAGGGTAAGCAGAGCTTTAAGCAATTTGATTGGCCGACTTTTTGAAACACAATAAATCTCTTCCTTATTGAGCTAGAATGTTTAAAATTGGTGAAGGTGTTTATTAGGACAATACCCTAATGGAGTTTGAAGATGAGCATTTCTGCTTAGGGTAAGTAGAGATAAGCAATTTGATTGGTTGAGGCTTTGGGACAAGATAACTTTAGTTCTAATTAAGTGAGAATGATGAAACTTGGTCTTTAGTTTTATTACATTGATACCTTGACTGCGCTTGATAATGAGCATTTTCAGCTCAGGGTAGGCAGAGCTTAAAGTAATTTGATTTGTCGAGACTATGGATCACAATAACTCTCCTTCTATTTGAGCCAGAACGTTCAAACTTAGTGTAGGTGTTTATTGGGTCAGTGCCCTGATGGAGTTCGAAGATGGGCATTTAGAGTAAGCAGAGATAAGCAATTAGATTGGTTGGGGCTTTGGGACACGATAACTTTAGTTCTAATCAAGTGAGATAGTGAAACTTGGTGTAAAGTTACATTACAATAATACCTTGACTAAGTTCGATAATGAGCATGTTCTGCTTAGGGTAAGCAGAGCGATCAGTAACTTGATTGGTCGATACTTTGGAACACAATAACTGTGTAGAATGATGTAGAATGCAGGGCCGGCGGGAGCAATTCTTGATTGGGGGGGGGGGGGGCTTCTATACTAAGTCCCTATAGATGAGTGTCCAGGGGCAGCAATAACTTGAAGAAAAGAGTACTTGCGGCCAAATTTCAAAATTATCACTATTTTTGGGATTGAGAGAATTCAATTTCAGAACAATCAATCAAGTATCTTCTATAATATAAATAAAGCATAACTTCCTGTTAGTACTCAAAGCAAGTTTATATATGTTTAATATCATTGTCAACACAGTTTTCACAAGTTTATTTTCCGTGACAGATCTGTGTCATTATAATACTAAATAAAGCCATTAATTGTAGGTATTCATCTGCTCCATCCATCAGGCACTTATCACTCACCTAAAATTAAAACAAGTCATTTAATTTATTTCAAATATAAATATATAACATTAAGCTGCTATTCAACAAAACATAAGCTGGCCATCAGCATCACAAAATTAAAAGTTTGGTGTTTTCAAAAAGAACTCACCAAATTATGAAAACGTTCAATTAAACTTTTAGATCGAAAATGTTTGGAAAGAGTGATGTTTGGTCCGATTTTCCTGAAATTAAAACTAAACCGTCATTACGGTGTAACGATGATATAATCAAACGTTTTTTTTTAATTGGATAATAATTGTGACCTCTAGAAGGACCACAAGCTAAACATGCTCTTTTTCGTACAATCAGGTGCCATAATTGAAGAAGTTCTGATCCGATATGCGTGAATGAACTAAGATCTTTGGATAATAGATATGCATTTCTAGTATCATCAAAATCAGTTAAAAAAAGTCGAAGCAATTTTTCGAGCTTCATCCATATATACTATATGTCGAAGCTGAGTATAAGACGAACTCTCGATCGCCACGAAAAAAAGTATTTAATTGCAGAGTCTAAAGAACAATATACCGTGACCTTACCAATAAATAAATAATCTATATATAACATCAATTATTTACTTACAGCTAATTTTTCACAGATAACTGACTTCTGTGTATCTGTTAATTCTTCTGATATAACTATTCTATCATGTAACTGATTGATTACTTGTGTAGCAGCATAACCTTCATTTATCATTAGCTAAAATATAAAGCAATAAATACAAGTCCAATATAAAACAAACCAACAGTGGGGCTGATGTCCCCTGCCCAAATCTGAAAATAAATAGATGACAAATATCAATTAATCGCATTTATTTATTTCAAAAGTATCGAGCAATCAAACTATACACTCAGTTTTATCACTCTCTATCAGATAGAATCAAGATTATCTTGTCCCGAAGCATCAACCAATAAAATTGCTAAGCTCTGCTTAGCTTTAGCTCGAAATGTTAATCATTGATATCAGACAAGACATTCACCTAATGAACAGCTACATTAAGTTTAACATTCTACCTCTTTAGGGTTGTATGTTCGAAAGTCTTGACAAATCAAATTTTTTATCACTCCTAAGAAAGCAGAAAAATCGCACCATCAAACTAAGTCGAGGTAATGAATAAGTTCACTGCAAAATACTCTAGAGAAAGATTACACAAGCCTAAAAAACATGATTTTTTGTACAATCAGGGGGCATAATCGATAAAGTTTTGATCTGATACATGCCAATAACGAAAGCAGCAAGGATCTTTTTGAGATAAACCTATATTTCAAGTTTCGTCAAAATTGTATAAGAATTGTGACCTGTAGTGAGTCCACAACCTTGATATACCATATTTTTACACTATTCGCATACAATAGGTGGCCATTTTGGCTGGCAAAATTCAAATTCTACTTTCCATAGGGTATAAAGGTGATATAGTCAAACGTTTTTTTAAATCAGATAATAATTGTGACCTCCAGAGGGACCACAAGCTAAAAGATAGTCTGGCACTGCCAGGCAGGATACGCCCACATTTTCGAGAAAAGGATAGAGAACAAGCAATACCAAAAGTGATTTTTCCTACAATCAAAGGCAATAATTCATTAAATTACAATTTCATATGCGCAAGCAAATATAAAAAGGAATCAAGATCTTTGGGTTATAAACATACATTTCAAGCTTCACCAAAATCGAATAAAAATTTTGACATCTACCTTATGTAGGGTGTAACGGTGATATAGTCAAACGTTTTTTTCAATCAGATAATAATTGTGACTTTCAGAAGGACCACAAGCTAAAATAGGCGATTTTTCGGACAATCAGGGGCCATAGTTCAGGAATGATATGTTCCGATGGGTGCAAATAGCGAAAGGAACTAAGATCTTTGGGATATAAATATGCATGTTAAGTTTCATCAAAATCAGTTCAACATTGTGACCTTTATAGGGTTCACAACCTTGATATACATGTACCATATTTTTACACTATTCCCATACAAACGGCAGTCATATTGTCCGCAACTCAACTTTCCCAAGTATGTAATAATCAAACGTTTTTATAAATCGGATAATAATTGTGACCTTCAGAGGGGCCATGGGATGATTTTTAGGACAATCAGGGGCCATAATTCAGGAAGTTATGCTCCGATATGAGCAAATATTGAAAGGAACCAAGATCTTTAGGTTATAAACATGCATTTTAAGATTAAAATTGTGACTTCTCCAGGGTCCACAACTTTGATATACCATATTTTTACACTATTAACATACAAACGGGGTCCAATTTGTCGAATTAAACATGTCTTAGGTTGTAACAGTGATATAATCAAATGGTTTTTTAAATCGGATAATAATTGTGACCTCCAGAGGGACAATAATTCAGGAAGTCAAGTTACATTACAAAAGGCACAATTATCGAAAGGAACCAAGATCTTGGAGTTTCGTCAAAATCGGATAAGAATTGTGACCTGCAGAGAGTCCACAAACAACGACGTATAAAAATAGGCCGGTGGCTGCCAGACAGGATACGCCCACATTTTCGAAAGATTAGTTGGATTCAGTTTGTAATTACAAGTATTTCATCTCCACTGGCAGTCAGTTGATAACATAATCTATGCTATGAGGGCATCTTAGCAAGTATTTCATTTACAGCCATGTCTCCACTACTATCATCCACGTAACTGGCAGGCTGTAACGAAGCTCCTGGTCACATGCTTGTTACGCTGTTACGACCTTTATGTATTTATAGGGAAGATACTAAGCCTCGTCCATCAGCTCCAGTCTAGTACCCAAAGAGGAAACATCAAGAAAACTATGAAATGTACTTGATTGCTTGACTTTTGGTTGTTCTTTCGCTTTGAAAGATTGAAAGTAAATGAGGAAGGGTGAGCATGGCACGGTCTCTTTCGGCGTGGCGAGAAAACTTAGTCTGGTAGACACATCACTAGAATGTGGTGAGAAAGTATCCTGGTCTGACTGGTAACCGTAAGATCATGGTGGGAACAATTTTCGCGCAGCCAGAGCTTGGCCATGGTAGAAAGATCTCGTAGTAAGCACTTCGTGTGGTCTTGGCAGGCGCATGATGGGCACGTGGTGTAAGCACCACGCTGCTGCTGTGCTATCTTTGCCGTCATGCCAGGAATAGGCTTTGCTTTCCCAGGAAGATCGATGATAAATAAATGATAATAATGTGTTTAGAAAACGTTCCACTATCTTGGAAATATGCTATTTTGGTGAACATTCAACCATCGTAGTTGTATATGACAGAAATTGAATCTGCCTCCCCAAAAACATATGTATTGTTACCAAAGACAACTACTTAATCAAAATCAACCCATCATCTGGTTTTCCCGACACAAGTGATAGCAATGTTGGAAATATACTAAACATGAAATGATGGAAAACAATCTGAAATATAGTCATGAATGCCGCCTATATTAATACTTTGCCAAATTACAGTTGATATGTCGATAACATTATAAATAAGGTGAAAATAATTTGGAATATTATCGCAAAATGGCTACCCTCAAAAAGGATGGCCTCTCATACTATGAAGACCTACTGTAAAAAAATGTCATAATTTGTTTTTTTGTCATCAAACATCCAAACCTACCAAATAAGGCTTATTCCACGATTTCTACCCAAAAAGCCGACGGATTTAAATTAACGCTCCGAAAAGATGAATAGAGAACAAGCAAAACAGAAAGTTACAATTCGATATGTGCAAATATCGAAAGGAACCAAGATCTTAGGTTATGAACATGCATTTCAAGGTTCGTCAAAATCGGTTCCAAATTGTGTCCAAAAGCTAAAAACTTGATATTTCGTACAATCAGGGGCCATAATCCATGAAGTTTCGATCCAATACATGCCAATATCTAAAGCATATGAACTTATATAGGCTTTGTCTGTTGTTCAATCCTTTTCTAACGAATAAAATATTGTTTAAACTAAACTAAAAATCTAAAGCAGCCGAGATATTTTGGGGATAAACCTATATTTCAAGTCTCGGCAAAATCGGGTAAGAATTGTGACCTGTAGAGGGTCCACAAACAATTGTGGACAGACATGATTACAGGTCTACATGAAAATGTGGGCTTATAAAAAGGGGATTTTTTGGACAATAATTCAGGAAGTTACGATCTGATATGCGTAAATATCGAAAGCAACCAAGATCTTTAGTTTCCTAACATGTATTTCAAGTTTCTTTAAAATCGAATTAAAATTGTGACATCTACAGGGTTAAGAGTTAAGAGTTGGCCACGCAAATATGCCCATACAGCAGTTTATCTGATAGGAAAACTTTGATGTTATCCAAATTTGATAAGAATCTAGGATCCTTCAAACAATCTAATCTCTCTTTTTCACAAGAGTTACAGACACATAGTAAATCTCATACTCCTGGTAGTGTTCTGTTTGATTAGAGCTAATTCCACTTAACACTGATGGAAAGAGGAAACATTCTTGTCCTGAATTATGATTGATGAATAGTCCGGTAAACTACCAATCGATGACTGTGTTACAAAGGCATTACCCTTAAAACAGGGCGTCAAATGGGACGAAATATGTTTACATAATGTTACGTTATGGCGCATGATTTTATTATGGCCATTTAACCAGCGCATAGCAGAATATTGCAGTAAAACTAATTGCGTGAAAAACAAGGCTATCAACATTGATATAAAATAAACAATACTGTCCAAAGTTTAAGGGAAGACCCCAGATTAAACAAAGGACTGTCATGTTGCTGTACTTAAGTTTTAGATTTGATTGGACAGGAAGAAAGACACACTCCATCAAAAGTTCAAGTATCAGAAGCCAATCCAGCAATGGCCAGAGAGGGATTACTCGGGCCATTGCTTCAGGAATATTGATATATCTCTGCAACAGAATCTCCTAATGCTAAAAATGAATAGGGTTATAAATCTGTTAACCAGCTGTTGCCAAGAAAGGTACGCCCACATTTTGCACAGAGATGGATTGGAGTCCGCAGGTTTATCTTTTAGATTTTGTTTTTGTAATTTTTGTTTCGCGTGTAGTGCAGTCCTCCTGCATTTACTATTAGAGAAGAGTTTTAGCCCTTCGTACTGCAGAATGTTCTCTTTGCTCCTGTTTTCTCACTACATTTATAATTTTAGCGTTTTCCGAGTTTCTGTCAGGATTATCGCCCTTATTGTTAAAATTATTTGATGTTCTAACACCTGACGTCAAACTGGCTGACTATCGCCATTGAAGAGACGACCACTGAAAAGATCGGTCGCATTTTTTTGTAAATCATTTTAGTGAAGCCTGTACCAAAGCAGGCCCGGGACTGTACAGCGCAGTGGACGCTTACGGCTGGCCCCAAGATCCATTCACTTGATTTGATAATTGTTTAGTTTTTGCAATGTCTATTTTCTGTCTTGTCCGCAGGTTTATCTTGTAGATTTTTTGGTTTTGCGTGTAGTACAGTCCTCCTGCATTTACTAATAGAGAACATCTTAAAAACAGCGGCCATAATCCAGAATGTTATGGTCTGAAATGTGAAAAATATCAAAAGGTTCCAAGATATTTGGGATATAAAGATATATTTTAAGTTTCATCAAAAAAAGATGAAAATTGTGACCTCTAGAGGGTCCACAACCTTTGTATTATATACTTTTACACATATTGCGTTCAGAGCGGTTATTTTGTCAGGCAGTTTCATTCATTTTTCCCGAAATTTAAATTCAACCTTCATTATATATGATGGTATGGTAATATAATGATTCCTTGGCAGTTGGAATTCTATATATGAGTAGGTCATAGTCACTAGGAATCTGGTATCCTTTAACTTGGTCATTTTGCCTTTTAAATTCGATGAACAACCTTTAATTTCAAATTACACTGTGATAATTGATAAAAAACCTTTAAAAAAATCAAAAATCGTTTAATTACTACTATGGCTTAATTTAATTGTACACCGTTTAATTTTCCAAGAGAGATTTAGAAAAAGGAGGCTCGTTTAATTATCTAAAGCCTTTAATTACTAGCCGAGCCCTTTAATTACCAGAGATCCGTGTATAAATTAATACCATTTAATTTAGCGACAGTAATTTAAATATTAGACAAAGCGTTTCATTTTCCTGCGAGTCGTTTTCCGATCGGTTAATTTTGATTGCGATTATTTACGTATAAAGAATGAATAAAAAATGTAAATTAAAAAATAAATGCCACCCACTTTTCCGTGTTCACAGTATTAATATCCATTATCCATTAAAAAAAAGAAATGATTCCATCATTGACAATACATCAAAAATCGGTAAATCCCGTCCAATGTTATTATACCATTGGAAATCGACAAAGCACATCCCACACAGGGATAGAAACTAACGCTCGCCCGCTCGCCCATGGCGGGTAAAAGTCGGTACGGGCGAATGAAATTCAAAATCAATTAGCCCGTGTGGCGACCTGATATTTTCCAAAAGTAGTTCTAATAATTGGTAATTTGTACGTAATGAACATTGTCATCACAACTGAACACGATCTATGCTGTCATGAAACTAATTTCCGAAAATCGTTGCCATTATTATTTACGTGTTTTTAATCTTTGGCTTCTTTTCGCACTACCGGTATGAAATCTGAGCAAGCGAGCTTGCCGATGGTTGAAATTGTATGATAACGAGGGAGGCTTACGGAACAGCCTCTGTTTACAGTTTACACCTCGAAGAATTGTGAAGCGAAAGTCGATATAATTAAATAACTTTTCAGTCATATTTCAGGTTAATTATCATTAATCGCCTACCGGTAACATAATTGTTGATACACGATGAAGCAATTGTGCGAAGAACATGGATGTTAAAAGGTTTTATAACAGCGATATATTACGACAATGAATTCATTGAAGATGCTCGTAGTCGTAAATACACGTGCTCTGCTATACATTACTTCATCACTCGAGTGACAACTTATGGACTTATGTCGTATGATATTAAATTTTAAGAACATAACATCATATTATTTTGCATCTCACAACTGAATTTATAAAAATATGAAATGAAATGAGCCAAATTGAATTTTAATATATGTCTTCATGACTGATTAATGAATTCATTATTTGATGAAAAAAAATTAAATACAGAGGCAACAATGAACAAAGTCAATTTTTGTTGTATTATTTAATGTGCCAAAATAAATTTAAGTGCATGTATTTTGGTGTTTTTGATTGATTAATGATAAACAAAAGAACAGTTTCTTTTTGGGCTAGTAGACTGTTGGCTGGGCTAGTAAGATCTGAAAGCTACTAGCCCAAATGGCTAGTGACCATTTTAGGTTAGTTTCTACCCCTGCCACATACCGGTAATGTATTCTCTATAAATCACAAATGGTCGTAGTATTATTATCCATTAAAAAATAATTATTCCACCATTGACACAATACATCAAAAATCGGTATACCATTTGAAATCGGTACGGAACGTATCCCACATACCGGTAATGTATTTTCTTTAAATCACGAATGAACGAATGGTTGTAGTATTATTATCCATAATGCATTAACAAAATAATGATTCCACCATTGACTAATACATCAAAAATTTGTAAATCCCGTCCAATGTTATTAAACCATTTCATTGCATTGTAAATCGGTATAACACCTGTAACTCACAATGTACATGTGGATCGCACTAGTGGCAGTGTCATAATCTCGCAAGACCTTTTCAGTGGCGCCAAAAAAAGGCGCTATCTGTCAACCTCTATAGACAATTAAGCTGTCTATCAGAATGGCTTCAAACGATATCAAAAGGAATTAGGATTCAATTCAATGAGCACTGCCTTGATATTACGTAATCACTTTGATAAATCAACATTTACTCTCTCAATATATGTACTCGTATGGTGTTAAAAAATAATGTGTGTTGATGAGGCTGGAAAAAGAGAAGGGTTTATAAATAAAACAAAACACATTCTTAGCTATGATAATTTAATAACAAAAACAATTGTATGTATTATATACATGTACACTAAATACTAAAAACAATTTAAAAAAATATACACAACACTGGAATAAAATGTTGACCGGTGTTTTGTTTTTTTAAACAATATTTTATTCCCAGGATACCGAAACAAGCCAAAGGCTTAAATAAATGATATAAACATATATTAAAATTATCAATATTATGTATATGGAATATGAAAGTACATAAATAGTAAGATTACGGGAAGAATATAATCAAGTTTAAACTAGCACCAGGCCCGCTAGTCAACTACAATTTTTGTAAGAAGGTAAGAAAAAAGGACGGAACCTATGATGAATTCTAAAGTTATTGGGTGTCTTTTTGGGGTTTTTTTTGTTGTTGTTGGAGAGTACAGTGTATTTTAAATGACTTGGGTTCTTTTTGTAGAATAACTATTTCAACCCCTCCAGGGGTATCGTCTTTATAATATGTATAAAGCATATTATTTCCCAATGTTGATTTCTTTTTAATTTGCATAATATACTGATGCAGAGGCAGATCCCTAAATAACAGTATAAAAAAATAGAAATGCGCCACAAATCACCACTGACACCCCTATTTTTTCACAAATTTTCTCAGGGGACCCGCCTAACTGGATTTCCTGGGTCCGCCTCTGTTGATGAATTTATTTGAAAATGACATACACAAAAACAAGCCCCTAGAAATTGTTAACGATAATCCGTAATCTGTGCGTTGCACAATCCTCAACAAGCTTGTCGTAGATGGCAATACCAATCGATAAATTATAGTGTGTACACAAACCAAGGTTTTTAGTTCAGGAAAATAAAAGAAATATAAGAAGTTGCAATGATCACAGCGGGGTGATTAAATCAAATATACCGAAAATCCAAATGTTATTGTAGTATGTGAAAAGAAACCTAGCGGTCTTTGGTGGATGAGGAAAGACGTGAGTTGAGAATCATCAAGAATGACGGCCGTGTGTTGATTGCGTACTACTACAAAGCAGGGGTTTTTTTTCAGGAAAATATAAGAAATGGCAACGATCACAGCAGGATAATTAAAGCAAATTAACCGATAACCCTGATGTTATTGTAGACTGTAGTATGTGCAAAGAAACCTAGCGGAGAATGGCGACCGTGTGTTGATTGCAATTATCCCGTTTCACGGAAAAACATTAGCAGTGATCGGTCAATCAAGCTCCCAAATGACGCTAGTTCCATATTAAAACAAACATAATTTATTTAAATAACAGTTTATCATAGGTCCGAGGAGTCATATTAAAACAAACACAAGTTTTGAGAACAATCTCAATTTATTAAAACAACAATAACACAATATTAATTGGTCCCAGTAGTCTTTTCGATTAGTCCTAGTAATCTTTTCTATTGGTCCAAGTAGTCTTTTGATATCGTTTGAAGCCATTCCGATAGACAGCTTGTCTATAGAGGGAGGGAATCACGGTGGCTAAGTGGATAAGGGGCTGGTTCGCTAGCCTGGAGGTCGGGTGTTCGATCCCTGCATTGGCCGAGAAAGTTCATCTCGATTTTCCAACGTGATTTCCCCTTGTCAGTGATGCAGAAAGAGGGCCTGACAAGGACAGCTGCCTAGTCGTTCAGATGGGACGAAAAACCGAGGTCCCGTGTACACATTGGAGTGCACGTAAAAGATCCCTTGGCAGTTGGAATTCGATATAAGAGTAGGCTGTAGCGCCGCTGCCCGGGCAAAATTTCCCTCATAACACACTGTATGGCGTATGCCCGTCTTCAATTAGCTCAGGTTAAGTGCATAACAGTAGGACGTTAAACCCCATTTCATTCATTCATTCTATAGAGGTTGACAGATAGCGCCTTTTTTGGCGCCACTGAAAAGGTCTCGCGAGATTATGACACTGCCATTAGTGCGATCCACATGTACAATGTGAGTTACAGGTGTTATACCGATTTCCAATGCAATGAAATGGTTTAATAACATTGGACGGGATTTACAGATTTTTGATGTATTTGTCAATGGTGGAATCATTATATTAATGCATTATGGATAATAATACTACAACCATTCGTTCATTCGTGATGTAAAGAAAATACATTACCGGTATGTGGGATACGTACCGTACCGACTTCAAATGGTATACCGATTTTTTATGTATATGTGTCAATGGTGGAATAATTATTTTTTAATGGATAATAATACTACGACCATTTGTGATTTATAGAGAATACATTACCGGTATGTGGGATGTGCTTTGTCTATTTCCAATGGCATAATAACATTGGACGTGATTTACCGATTTTTGATGTATTGTCAATGATGAAATCATTTTTTTTTTTTAATGGATAATGGATATTAATACTACGAACACGTTAGGTGTGTGTGCATTTATTGTTTTATTTACATTTTTATTCATTCTTCATACGTAAATAATCGTAATCAAAATTAACCGATCGGAAAACGACTCGCAGGAAAATTAAACGCTTTGTCTAATATTTAAAGCACTGTCGCTAAATTAAATGGTGTTAATTTATACACGGATCTGTGGTAATTAAAGGGCTCGGCTAGTAATTAAAGGCTTTAGATAATTAAACGGGTAGTCCTTTTCTAAACCCCTCTCAGAGAAATTAAACAGTGTACCATTTAATTAAGCCATAGTAGTAATTAAAAGATTTTTGATTTTTATTTTAAGGTTTTTATCAATTATCACAGGGTAATTTGAAATTAAAAGGTGTTCATCGAATTTAAAGGGCAAAATGACCAAGTTAAAGGATACCAGATTCCTAGTGGTGCTGCTGCTAGACAAAATTTCCCTCATAGCACACTGTATGGCGTTTGCTTGTCTTCATTAGACCAGTCGAGAGCAGAACAGTAGGAAGTAGAACCCCAGTTCATGTCATCATTATCCAGGACATTACAGACTTAAACATATTATTTTAGAGGATCCACAACCTTGGTATATTTGTGATAGGGGACCGCAGTTTTGTCAAGAAATCTTGGTCCGATATTAATGAAAATTGAACTCTACGGTCATTAGGGTGTAACGGTGCTAAATTTAATTCTTTTTTTAAAGATAGTAAGCCGGCACTGCCAATCAAAGGCCATAATTCATAAGTTACAATTTGATATGCGCAAAGAATCAAGATCTTTAGGTTATAAACATGCATTTAAAGTTTCATCAAAATCGAATTCAAATTGTGACCTCTACAGGGTCCACAACTTTGATATAACATATTTTTACACTATTCGTGTACAAACGGCGGCCAATTTGTCTGCCAATTATGGTCCGATTTTATGAGAAATTCGAACTCAGCCTTCCGTAGGGTGCAACGGTGATCGAGTCAAACGCTTTTTAAATCAGATAATAATCGTGACCTCCAGAGGGACCATAGGTGATTTTTCAGACAATCAGGGGTAATAATTCAGGAAGATTTGATCCGATATGTGCAAATAACGAAAGGAACCGAGATCTTTGGGTTATAACCATGCATTTCAAATTTCATCAAAATCAAATTAAAATTGTGACCTCTACAATGTCCACAACCTGGATATACCATTTTTTAACAATATTTGCATACATGCGGGGGCCATTTTTTATGACAATTTTGGTCCGAAATTCGAACTCAACCTTCCTTACGGTGTAACAGTAATATTATCAAACGATTTTTTAAATTTGATTATAATTGTGACCTCCAGAGGGACCACAAACTAAACAAAGGTGATTATTTGGACAATCAGGGGCCATAATTCAGGAAGTCACGATCCGATATGCGCAAATATCGAAAGGTGCCAAGATCTTGGGTTATAACCATGCATTTCAAGTTTAATCTAAATCGAATTAAAATTGTGACCTCTATAGGGTCCACAACCTTGAAATACCATTTTTAAAAGTATTCTCGTACAAACGGCGGCCATTTTGTATGGCAATTATGGTCCGATTTTCTCGAAATTCGAACTCAACCTTCCGTAGAGTGTAACCTGTGATAGAGTCAAACGTTTTTTTAAATCGTATAATAATCGTGACCTCCAAACGGACCACAAGCTAAACAAAGGTGATTTTGCGTATAATCAGGGCTATAATTCAGGAATTACAATCAAATATGCGCAAATATCGAAAGGAACCAAGATCTTTGGTTATAACCATGCATTTCAAGTTTCATCAAAATAGAATTAAAATTGGGACCTGTACAGGGTCCACAACCCTGATATAACATTTTTTAACAGTATTCACGTACAAACGGCGGCCATTTTGAATGGCAATTTTGGTCAGATTTTTTCTAAACTCGAACTCAACCTTCCTTAGGGTGGAACGGTGATATAATCAAACGGTTTTCAAATCGGATAATAATTGTGACCTCCAGAGGAGACCACAAGCTAAAATAGGTGATTTTTCGGACAATCAGGGGCCATAATTCAGAAAATTACGTTCCAATAGCAACAAATATCGAAAGCAAACAAGATCTTTGGGTTATAAACATGCATGTCAAGTTTCATTAAATTCGGTTCAAAATTGTGACCTCTATAGGGTCCACAAGCTAAAAATGTGATTTTTCGTACAATCAGGGGCCATAATCCATGAAGTTTCGATCCGATACATGCCAATATCGAAAGCAGTCAAGATCTTTTGGGGATTAACCTATATTTCAAGTTTCGTTAAAATCGGGTAAAAAAGGAGTGCTGAATATCGATAGGGGTTGTTCACTCTTGACCCCAATGCTGGACACCAAATTTGACAGGCAGACAACATATTGAAATTTAAAATATTTTTTTTAAACTCACCTTTATAATCTTATCAAGTTTTTCATATGAATCTGACTGACAAGTTTTTAAAACTTCATCAATAGTTTCTTTTGGTACAATCTGTCAATAGAAATATGTTGACACATAACAACCAGCGGCTGCCAGACAGGATACACCCACATTTTGCAAGAGATGGATAGAGAACAAGCTAAAAACAAACACAATTTTTTGTTCAATTGGGGGCAAAAATCCAGAAATTTATGTTCTGAAATGCACAAATATTAAAAGGGACTAAATAAAGATATCGGATAAATAATGTGCCTATAGAGTCAACAACCTTCGTATTACATACTTTAACACAATTTGCGAACAAAGAGCAGCTATTTTGTTGGGCAGTTTCATTTCAATTTTCCCGAAATTTGAATGGTGATATATTTAAACTATTTTCAAAAATGTGATCGGCTCGAGAGAAATGGAAGCAGGATTTTAACCCATGCCAAAACATTGCTTGACTTACTTCGAGCGATATATGAATAAAGTGTGAAAATAATAATGTCTTCCGCAAATTCTGCCGTAAGAATAGCTCGTATGCTAAATTCCATCCGGGAATTTGGCATTGGAGACGAAGAAGTTCTTGGTGTGTTTGAAGATTACTTTTCGGCTTCGTGAATCGTATGATGAAGGTAATTATCAATAGACAACTGGACAGCAAACAAACTCGGTAATAGTGTCAATGAAACGTTTATAAATATCTTAGTGTATCCCACGACTGTAATTATCAAAGTATCAAGTATATTTAAGTAATTAGAAACTTTCGCTGAAAACCACATGGTAGACCTGAATATCCGGAATTTGTGTAGCCTATCGCCATATCTCAGTAACTGTGAACTGTTAGACTTGTCCAGCCTATAATAAACTGTTCCAAATTATTTAAGAATTAATCGTATAAGTGATAATATGGTGCCCTTCCCATGCCTGTGACCAACTTTATTTGTTAATGTTCGATCATTTATCTAGTGTCAAGTGGGCAGCCAATAAGTCGTTGTACCGTTGATTTGAAACCTTGTCAAATCAGAGTATTTTGTGATATAGAATTGATCTGTTTACATTATTGTGTTGTGGAAAAAAGTAATTATTCTTTAATAAACGGTTAAAAAAAAGTACCCCCCCCCCCCCCGGCCTTCCCCCCACACAAAAATTTAATTTGACATCCAGTTTTCTTAGAGGGGTCCTAGGTGTGCAAAAACATAATAAGTGGTGTTTTAATCCTTAATTGTTTATTTTGTTGTGGAGAAAAGTAATTATTTTTTTAAACGGTTTAAAAAAAAAGACCCCCCACCCTCCACCACCCGGCCTTCAACACACACAAAAGTAAATCCGGGATATTTTCAAATTCAAGATGGTAGTTCGGTTCAGCTGTTGCTATGGTAACAGTCGGTGACGCTCATATTATTATGCCAAAGATGTGTTATTTTGTTTAAATAAATTTTATTCACAACGGAAAAACGTAATTATTTTTTTATAAACGGTTAAAAAAAAAACCACCCCTAAACCCACCCACCCCTCCACCACCAGGCCTTCCACACACACAAAAATAAATTCGGGATGGTAAAAATTTTTTTTGAATGTGTTGAATTGATTTTTGATTTGATTAAAACGTCATTACACATTAGGGCAGACTTTGGTGGAGTTGGCTTAATTTGGGACATTTTCAAATTCAAGATGGTCGTTCGTTTCAGCTGTTGCTATGGTAACAGTCGGTGACGCTCATATTATTATGCCAAAGATGTGTTATTTTGTTTATATAAATTTTATTAACAACGACGCTGTGTAATGTTTTTTTTTTGAGGTGTTAGATCTGTATTTCAAACTTTAACCCATATTTGTGATTTGAGCAGGATCTGAGAAAATTGATAAAACTTGGTCATTGTTTGACTTATCATTTTTTTTTTTATAAAATATTTTTTTATGTATAGGACTATCATATGAAGAGAAATGATCAGAGCTATGACTGTGACAATTTTCAAGTCATTTGATTGATTTATAAGCTTGGTTGCTATGGACTTTTGAATGAGATAATACTTTCTTCGATCTTAATGTTTGGCGGCCATTTTCTCAATTTCTCAGTCTGCTGAGTTCTAACCCAGAAAAGGGTATAACTTACCGAATTTTTATCCGATTTCAAAAATTTATCCAATTTTAGAAAGCTCTTAATGTGCAGACTCCAAATCTATCAGAATCTAAATTTTGAAATTTTGCAAGAAGAGCCTGTTTTTGCCAGAGCCCCTCACAAATTTGACCTCTAGACAATCTGCAAGCTAAAAATGCGATTTTTCAAAAATTCAGGGCCCATAATCCAGGAAGTCATGTTCGGATATGCGCGACTATCAAAAGGAACCAAGATCTTAGTGGGTAACATTGATATATTCATACATTTTTTTTTAAAATCAGATAAAAATAGTGACCACAAGCTAAGACATGATTTTTTGTACAATCAAGGGCTATAATATCAAAAAGAAACAAGATCTTTGGGTTATAAACGTGTATTTCAAGTTTCATCACAATTGAGACCTCTAGAATGTCTACAAGCACGAAACACGATTTTTCGTACAATTGGGGGCCATAATCCATGAAGTTATGATTCAATGATATCGTCGGTGGGCGATCATAACCTCGTATATCGATTTTGGCGCCAAAAACGTTTTTTACATGGTTAGAATCGTATATTAAGAGGCGCGTCGAATGGTGTATTCGTGGTAGTTGTAATCCAGTTAAAACTCAAGTTATAGACATGTGACTAAACATCGTATTCTGATTCGTGAAATTTTCTACAAACCAAAATGTCGTATCTTATATATACGCCAATTTGTCATAAACATCTTTCAAAATCCCGTGGTTTGTAAGAACCAAAACGTCGTATCTCCAAATTGACGTCGACACAGGCTACAGACTAACAATGTAAGTTTTGTATAACACAGCCTGTCGATGGATACTGTTTACAGGGGCGAATCTAGGAATTTGGGAAAGGGGGGGGGGGGGGGGCGGCAAAATGAGGGCACGTCGCTGCGGTGAGTGGTGGAAACAATCGTTTGCGAGCGAAAAATTTTTTTGGAGGGGGGCGTGGTCTTTTATAAAAACTCAATCCTTATTGGTGTATTGTTAGAGCATTTGCTGTCTTATTTGCTTCAGTGCAATTCAATTTCTATTTATATATTCAACTTTATATAGGCCTATTCTTAAAACGGTGTTTGTGTTTTATTTGAGTACAACGCAATATGACAACAGGTAGATATTGATAATTAAAACACGCTGTTTTGTTTTATTTGTGTCTCACAAATTACATTATTATTACAGTTGAATGACAATCAGGTCAAACAGAAGTTGAGAAAGCTTTCATCGTCCTCCTAGCCCTACTACCGTGCCGTAGCAAATTCATGATCAACACAGGCAAGAAATAAAATAAGAAACATTGACATTCTGGATAGGCTAGGATTAACCGTAGATTTAAACAGTCCTTCAAAATTGATCGTAAAACCGAACGTACGACACCATTAACGACATCTAAACCTTTAACATTGGAGTGCCGTAAATTTGGATGATAGGGTCTACTACGGCACACAGACATGCTTTGTGTAGTCTTTTATCAGGGCTTTGTCGTTTGCCGTGGTAAATTTCGAGCGCTGAGTTTGTGTGCAGAGAAGGATGAAGTCGAGGGGGTTTAAATACGACTGGGCGGCTTTTTTCGATTTTTCTTTGTGCTTGGCGGCAGAAAATAGTGCCGCCTGTCGTGGCTACATCCCTGTTCCTTGCATCTGTAGCAATTCCAAGAGCTATTTGGCTGATATTTTCGGACATATTTGGGTCTGAGAAAAGGCCCCTTTCAGAAGTAAAAAAGGCACTTTCAGAAGTAAAAAAGGGCACTGTCGAAAATTAGGGGGTGGGGGGTTGCGCGCCCCTTGCGCCACCCTTTAATCCGCCTCTGGTTTATTTTGACATAATAGTGGTTATTTTGAATCTAAATGATAGTGGAATTCATGTTAGATAGAGATGAAACTTGTAAAACTGTGTCCCAAATCTAGATGAAAAAAAAGAAAACAAGAGTCTTGAGCTTTTAACGAACCAGCTTAATTTCACATTACTTATTCTTAAGTTTTGTCAAACTGTTTGATTATTATTCCAATTTGTTTCAGGCACCAATACTGGCGTATTCGAATCTGTCTTTGTCGAGCGGGGACACTTATGCTTCCGATCTCCCTAAATTCGAATACATCAAAAGCTTAGCTCCAGGAAGTACATGATTGTGTCGCCTACTTATAAACTGTTTAAAAATGAGAAAGTTTCCATGACAAATTTAAAATAATCCAGTGGTGAAGATAACGACGATTCACGTATAGATCCAATCTCGTTTATATTTCGATATAAAAAAATCCTTAAATTAAGACACAATTTTTCTATTAAAGAGACACTAACACCCTTGCTGGCTTGACAGGTCCAGAAAAAAATACCCTTATTCTAACAACAAGATGTGTAAAGTATCCATTACATCCTATTTTACTTTTCCAGAGTTCGAAAATAATTTAAAATCTAAGTTACATTTGAAAAGGTTTCCGTATAGCTTTTCAAACCATGTAGTTGAATTTTTCCATTTTTTTAAAATTCGTTGTGTCAAGATGAAATTTGTATCATCTATTAATTGGAATATTGTAAAAGAGTACAATTTGTTGACCAGAATAATGATTGGGACATATTATTCAGTTACAACAAGCGTGTTATTGAGCCTTTAATCAAGGCCGAATGAATGGTATAGTTATACCGGCATCGGAACATAAAGCTATACTTGAAAGTATGTCTAAATAGCCTATCGGACTCCTGTAAGTCGATTCCATCCGGCGCAAGTAGTCGGAAATTTACTTTAAAAAATGGAAGGCTTTGCGCCATTTTATAACCCTCTACAGACCCCTTAGTAATATGTAGCTGTGATCATGAGTCAGATTGGCCGTGTTCTTATCAGGTCCCAGCACCACGTGCAGTTACTAACACATACCTTGCTCCAACACCTGGTGCAACAACTACTTGCCTCGTTTAAACATCACTGCCAATGCCCAAGTACTTACCAGGCCTCTTGAAACCAGTACTTACCTCATCCGAGCATCACCCAAAATAACCAATAATTACCTCGCCCCAGAACCGACTCAAGTAAATGGTACTTACATACTTTTAGCACGCCCCCCCCCCCCCCGAAACCAGTAGTTACATTCCTTTACCACCTCTAATAACCAGTTCTCATATTCCTTCAGCTTGACCTCTGGTAACCAGCACTTACCTCGCTCAAGCAACATCTCTTGTAACCGGTACTTGCATCTCTTCAGCATCACCTTCGGTAACTAATTTTTACCTCATTCAGACACAAAGTCTAGAAACCGGTACTTACAACCCTCCTGCATCACCCTCGGTAACTAGTTCTTACCTCGCTCAGACACAAGCTCTAGGAACTGGTACTTACAACCCTCCAGCATCACCCTCGGTAACCAGCACTTACCTCGCTCAAGCACCACCTCTAGTTACCGGTACTTACAACCCTCCAGCATCACCCTCGGTAACTCAAGCCTCAAGCACCACCTAAAATAACCGCCACTTTCAGTAACTAGTTTTTACCTCGCCCAAGCACAACCTCTTACCATTACCACTTAATTAGAAACAATGACAGTTTACAGGTCTGCAAGAATATGTTTTTATTGACGTTTGCGTTTGCTTTTGGAGAAAAAAATGGTGCACATAAAATTATAAAATTGTTCATTTGTTTTTGAAATGTTTAGTACAATAATAAATTGTTCTTAATTACATGTAGGCCTACTGTATTATCCAAGAGATTATCACGCATTTTATGATCAATTTAGTCATGATGAGAACTAGAAGCTTCGCTTGGAAATTATAAAATTGTTCATTTGTTTATGAAGTGTTTTATTTTAAAAAGTCAAATTCGATAGCTTTTCTATAATATATTCCATGCTCCTAAACGTACATTGGGTTTTGTGTTCCTGTGTATGGAATAAATATCACGACCCTTGACATCTTATCTTAGTTTGTGTAGTCAGTATCATCCGATCCAAGGCTGTATTTACCTACCAGAACCGACTGAAGGCTATTTACCTACCAGAAAACTTACCTGGAAATGTGTAGTAGATACTATGGCCCTGTGTAATTTACCTTGAATTATGTCGTGGATATTATGGCTCAGGATTATTTGCCTTGAATTATGTCGCGAAAATTACAGCCCTATAGGTTACTTAACCTTGAGTAATGTCGTGGATACTATCGCCCCGGGTAACCTACCCTGAATTGTGTAGTGGATCGGATGACCCCGCTTAATTTACCTTGGTTTATATGGTGGATATATCTAAGCCACGGATAACCTATTGGGCCGGTGGCGGGTCGAGGTGCCCCACCCGCGCTCCCTTAAATAACAGTATACAAAATAACGTGTACATTTCTGTACTTTGTTAGGGTGATGCAGCTGATAAAATTGAATGTTATATTCGGGTGCAGATAAGCTTCACAATCCACCACTGACACCCCGATTTTTCCGGACTTGCTCCGCCCCCCCCCCCCGGGCCGTTAAAAAAATCCTGCGTCCGCCAATGCACTAGGTAAATTACCGTAAGGAAGTAATCTGTGTAAATAGGTTATTAAGAACAAAACGTCGTATATACCCAGAAAATGGCTTATAGTTAGTGAACAAAACGTCGTATATCACATACGCCGCCATTTCACAAGACAAAATGTCGTATATAGCCAAAGCACATAAACCCCTAAAAATATCCAAAAAAACACCTTCCCATATTATATGTTCCACAAATTAGTTCATAAATTAAAAATATAATAACATTCAATAAAAAATCCGGTAGCGCAGATAGTTTTTTGTTCCCCCTGAAAACTTGCCAAAAACCGATATACAAGGTTTTGATCGCCCACCGACGATATGCAATATCTGGTGAAATGAAATCCAATCAAGACAATTGTTGCAAACTGACTGTCCATCCATTTGGATATAAAATGCATTCTAAAATTTCAAAATAAATAACATAAATCAAGACCAGTTGTTGACAATTTAAAGCTATTGTAATTATTTATTAAAATTTAACAAGACAAAAACCGCACTACTGTAATCGCACATTTATTTTTTTCAAAAGAATTGACCAATCAAACTATACATTTAACTTTCATCACTCTTTATTAGAGAGAATCAAGATTATCTTGTCTCAAAGCATCTGCTTAGCTTTAGCTCGAAATGTTAATCATTGAATTCAGTCAAGACATTCACCTAATGAACATCTACATAAAGTTTAAACATTCTATCTCAATTAAAAGCAGAGTTGTTATGTTATTAAAGTCTTGACCAATAAAATTGCTTATCGATCCTTGGCCTAAGCAGAAAATTCTCACCATCAAACATAGTCAAGGTAATGATTTAATGAATTTATATTTAAAGTGTCATCGCTCTCATTTCAACATAACCGAAGTTTTTGTGCTCCAAAGCATCAACCAATCAGATTGTTTATCTCTGCTTACCATAAGCAGACAATGTTCATCATTGAATTCCATCAGGCGTCGCTGGGCTTACACTGGCTATTAAATTTTTTCCACCAAAATGGATAATAATTTTTATGTACAAAAAAGGATAATATTTTTATCCGCCAACTGGAATAATTTATCTGCCAAAAATGTGTGATTTAAAAGACAACGGGAAACTTTTTTTTTTCTCAGGAAGACCTATGTATGTTTCACATACTGTTCCCTTTACTCTACTGAATTCCCTGAATACATATCCACACTTCTACATCAATACCAACCAACTAGAAGCCTTCGCTCAGAGAACCAGAACCTATTAGTTGTACCAAAAGTAAAAAGTAATCTTGGTCTCCGTAGCTTCAAAGTGGCTGCTCCGAAACTATGGAATGAGCTTCCACTTGAATTGAAAAGTGTAGATAACATAAACATTTTCAAAAAGAAACTAAAAACTCATTTTTTTAATGAAGCCTTCGTGATGCCCCGTTGCGATTTTTAAACTTTTTTCCCACGCCATTATGAATATTGTAACAGCGCACCAGAGCAGCTAATCTAGCTGGATGTTGGCGCTCTATAAATGTCCATTATTATTATTATTATTATTAAAAATCACCAATATATTTAAAATATACAACTTTCATCTTTACATACGTAAGCCCAGTTTTTGAGTTAATTTACTAAGATTAAGATCAGATTTTTTTGGGGTGACTTTTCCCCACCTATTGCACAATATATATTTTCAGTATTTACACGTCAAATCTCATCCAAGGACAGCTAATTTTCTTTAAATGTATGTTTTGCATGTACAATAGGCCTATTGTTATTTTCAGATACCGTAAAGGTATCAGAATCTGAATCTCTGATAGAATGACATAAATTTCAATTTTATTTGTAACAGATCCGTCCATTATTGCCGTTCACTTTAAGAGCTCATTGGCGGCGGTAATATGAAGTATTGTGGACCATTTTCTCACTCGAGAATCCGATTACATTTCCGACCAATGGTGATAATATAAATTAAAATAAAAATATCCGCTTAGGCATGCTTCTATATTTTACATGCCCTATGAATTCAACTACATGTATCAAGATATTCAATTCTCTTCGAAAAGAACTGTCGGTCATTTTTATTTTTAAGACAATCAGGGGCCATAATTCAGGAAACTACGATCGGATATGCACAAATATCAAAAGGAACCAAGATCTTTGGGTTATCACCAAGGCTTCCATTTCGGCCGTATATGCCGGTCGGGACCTACGGCCCTGGAAAATGACCTACACCCGAGCAGACCCGTAGGTCATTTTGCATGCCGGAAAAATAGCATATTTTGTGCTAAATCATAAAATCCCGGGATACGAAGAATCTCCGTGCATGCCGTGATGTAAACTGTCGGGTATAATCAAATTAACAGTGTTCAGTAGTCCGCGAATTGACACCACTGCCAATCAATTATCCTTGTGTATATTGCTGTACTCACAATCAACGGAGGATCAATATCAACAGATTAAAAGCTTGACATTTAATCACGTTAATTAACCGAGTTTTATTTTTTAATCAGTACTGTGTGACCATTCTTAAAACCGAGTTGTTGTTACAGCATATTTGCCGACTTTCATCGCTCGTGCAGCCATATTTACTACATGTATGTCAACATCAAACAGTTTAAAAACATTACTTTGATGTCTTCACTTGATAACTAGAGTTAAGCATGCGAATGATATATAAAGCAGAAATGTTTGCATGCTTTATATCATTTCAAAATGTTGAAATTCCAAACCTCTCAGAATAACAATTGTCGTCAAATGCATCCAACCGCCTATTTTCAACATCGGTCCACGTGGAAGACAAATTCTGTCTTAAAATCTTGTCACAAACATTCCTGTGGTTAAGATTTAATATTCCTACACAAAAATTTATTGTCGTTTTTTTTTTTAATCCTTTTGTTTCCTTTATGTAACAACTGATTGTCGTTACTTTACTTGACACAATGAACTATTTACGCAGGCCGCCATTTTGATACACTATGAATTAATCTTTACATGCTATCGAGTGCAAATACAAGAACGATCATCTTTGAGCTCCCCAAATATTGATACGAGTTAATAATATATTCATTAGTTTAAAAAGTATGTTAATTATTGTACATTGAATGACTTTTAATAATTTAAATGCATTAATCACTCGGAACTACTTTTCGCCGCGTATGGAGAAATAGTGATCAACAGTCAAATTTGTCCCGTATACGAACAGGTTAATTAAAAGATCGTTGTTAGAAATATAACGTCAAGAATAGTTTTGTGATTGTTCCCAAAATTTTAGAAAGTCGGCTCTCGTAGAGCACACTGTCTCCAGTGACAATAACACGTCACATGAACACGAATATCGACTATTTAAAGATGTTATACCACAACAGTTCCATTTGAGATACCACGAGTATAGCCTATACGGGTGATGTTGTAAAAAAAAAGTAAGAAAATAGTGTACTTGCGAATGTTTCTTGTTGTTATATTTTTATATTATATAAATCAATAAATGATAATTGGTTACATGTGTTCCTTTATTAAGGGGATGGGTGGGTATAAATGCCGACGTGAGATTAAATTTCTTTGTGACTGTCATTGATCCAATTAAACCCGAACGGCATTTCAATACCATGTTGTTTTATGGCTTCTTATTTTATGCTAAAAATACCATCACTTTCTCCACGGGAAAAATGACCGGTTGTGAAAATTTTGAAGTGGAAGCCCTGGTTATCACCATGCATTTTAAGTTTCTTTAAACACTGAAAACGTGATTTTTCGTACAATTAGGGGCCATAATCCATGAAGTTATGGTCCAATACATGCCAATATCGAAAGGAACCGAGATCTTTGGGAGATGGCCTATATTTCAAGTTTCATCAAAATTGGATAAAAATTGTGACCAGTATAATATAGAGTATCCACAAACAAATTGTGGATGGGCAGATGGACAGGGGTGACGACAACATACGTCCACATAAAAGTGTGGGCGTACAAAAATTGTGACTTCTAGAGGGCACACAAGCTAAAAACATGATTTTTTTATACAATCAGGGGCCATATTCCAGGCAGTTACGGTTTGATATGTACAAGTAAAGACAGGAACCAAGATCTTTGGATTATAATCATACATTTCAAGTTTCATCAAAATCCGATAAAATTATGTAACGGTACACTATATGCGTACGAGGGGGGACTATTTTGCCTGACAATTTTAGTCCGATTTTCACAAAACTGAAACAATCGACATCATGGTGATATATTAAAATGATTAATTGAAAACAAATTTTGATTTTTAGTTGATCGACGAGCTAAAAATGTAATTTTTTTAAAAACAATCAGGGACAATAATTCAGGAAGTTACGATCCGATATGCTCAAATACCGAAAGGTAAAGAGAGAAATGGGGTATAACGTCCACTCCACACAAACTAGGTCATTTCGGGCCTAACATATGGTTTGTAATTTTATTTCAATAATTCGCTTGCGTGTAGGGTCTTTAGCAGTGGGAGGAAATCTGAGTGCCCAGAGGAAACCCACGAGGTTGAGAAGGCGCCCCCATCTCCATGCCACATACGCTCACACAAGGGCTCAAAACCACAGCCGCAAGCCAGAGGTTGCTGGCCAGCTACAGGTCGAAGCGCGGCACTCTAGACCACTAGGCCATCACAACCCCCCCAAGATAAATAGATGACACATATTAATTAATTGCACATTTATTTTTTTTCAAAAGCATTGAGCAATCAAACTATACACAAAGTTTCATCACTCTCTATCAGTTTGAACATCCTACCTCAAATAGAAGGAGAGTTATTGTGCTCAAAAGTCTTGACTAATCAAATTGCTTATCGCTTTGCTTACCCTGAGCAGAACATGCTCATTATCGAACTTAGTCAAGGTATTGATGTAATGAAACTATACACCAAGTTTAAACACTCTCACTTAATTAGAACTTAAGTTATTGTGTCCCAAAGCATCAACCAATCAAATTGCTTATCTTGGCTTACCCTAAGCAGAAAAAGCTCATCTTCAAACTATATATCCTCAAAAATCAAATGTGGCCAGCAGAGGTCGCAGTGGGTCAATTTGGAAAGCGTAAAATTAGCAGACATTCCAAAATTTTGCGTTTTTACCCTCCTCAACTGCGTGACTTAGAGCATCACAAAATACCCAATAGAAGCATGTAAAGTCGTTTTGTCAACAACCCTCTGTACACAAACTCAGCGCTCAAAATTTACCACCCACGGCAAACGGCAAAGCCATGCGGCAACTGATATCCTGCACAAACCATGTCTGCCACGGCTTTATTTATTTTCGTGTGCCGTAGTAGACTCTATCATCACAAATTAGTTTTAAGAAAGAAGTATTGGTATTTTGTTATTTATATTTAGAAGTTGTAGGTCTATTCCTTTCACGGTCACCCCGACCAATTTACAGCACTTCAATGTTAAGGGTTTGGTTGTTGTAAATGATGTTGTACATTCGGTTTTACGATCAATTTTTAATGTACTCATTCTATGGGTAATTCTACCAAATCTATACTAAATACTAGCCTATCCACAATGTCAATGTTTCTTATTTTATTTCTTTTTTTATTTCTTGTCTGTGTTGACTGTGGATTTGCTACGGCCCGGGAGTAGGACGGAGGACGATGTGAGCTTTCTCAACTTCTGTCTGACCTGATTCTCATTCCACTGTAATAATAATATAATTTGTGAGGCAGAAGTCAAATAAAACGTGTTTTAATTATCAATATCTACCTGCTGTCATAATTCGTTGTTCTCAAATAAAATACAAACACCGTTTTAATAATAGGCCTATATAAATTTGAATATATATATGGAAATTGATTTGCACTGAAGCAAATAAAATAACAGCAAATGCTCTGAAAATACACCAATAAGGGTTGAATTTGAATCTTCATAAAAGACCATGCCCCCTTCCCCAAAATTTGTTTTCTCGATGCGCTCGCAAAGGATTTTTTTTACACCTCTCAGCTATTCCTGGCTACATCCCTGTGTCTATGGTTGATGGCACAGCCATCTCAATCTTTCACTTTGACAGAAAGTAAAGAGAAACTATCGCTATGAAAGCCAACATTTGATTGGCTGAATGTAAACAGTATATCGTGTTGTAGCCAATCCCAAGTCTTGTACGAAATGCGAGTTATTGCTTCCAGTAGGATAGCTACGTAAAGAAGGCTTACGGTCATGAACTTATGAATGAAATAAGAGGATATCAGGGTTCAATTTAGTCTAAAACCAATGAGTAGCAAATTTTTGTGCCAGATTCACATTTTGGCTAATCAATTCCACATTTGAATAGCATTTGCTCAGATTTGAGGAGCAGTAAACCGCACATCACCAAAATGTGCAATTCTGATAAATAAACAATATTATAATTAATTTATAATCTTTAGTCTTGTTTTATTATTAATTTACATGTACATGTAGGCCTTAAGGTATTGCTCTATGTTTGGAGCATAAGTTCCACGTTGGTCGTATATGACGATCGGCATCGAGGACTATGGAAATTGACCGTAACTAGATCTGACGGTCATTTTTGACGCCGGAAAAAAGTCTTTTTTCATAACCCAATTTTCAAACATGTCTTCAATTGACATCTACTGTGTAACTATAAAATTGTACGGCCAGTGCAGAATAATTGTCTACGATATCACCCTAGGTGGAAGTGGACGTTAAACCCTTGACTTACGCAGGCACAGGTATAGAAGCCACATAATCTCATGATTGGTGTTATAGAGTTGTATACGTCATCTAGTCGTCAATACATTATACTGCGTGTTGTGTTGATAATTTATGATGAGGGTCTGGTAGTAGAACAATTAAAGTTAATTGATATTTAGGAATCTTATCAAAGGCGTTAAGCGGTCCATTCTTAGTTAATCACGTATTGTCTACCGGTCGTAAGAATTTTCTAGAACAAAGCCATTTACCGCTATTACAGTCACACACGATGTAAACAAAATTATTATGACCTTCGAAAAAGGCGCAATTAATATAAAATACTGCTCTTCAAATCCAATCAACTGTCATATTAAAAAAAAACAGCATAGAACCTACGTAGGCTAAATCATCAACAACGTATGTGTTGGGGGGGGGGGGAATGCAGAACAATTTTTTTATAGAGGTATTACGTCCCTGTGAAAATTGTAGAAATAAAATCTAGAGAAGAGTTAACTTGCTTACCTAAAAATTAAAAACATTACGTATTCCAGTGTTATTGCGTATAGTAGAGGTGTGTAAATGCTGCGTGAAGCACATAAATTGTACAAACTACGACATAAAATAATCTTTTCTAGCGCCGGGGGAAGTTTCTGCGTGTGAATTAGGCAGCGGACGTCAATATTTGTGTTTATTGTTTTAAAAATGTGTGAAATACGCAGATTTTTGCATGACTGTGACTAGGGGTGGCCAGACCTGCATTGTTTATGAATGAAGTTTTTATGGTAAGTCTTATCATATAATGTTAAAATAATCCTGAAATAGTGTCTGTTTGTTATAAAACATTTGGAGTCTGAACCACTCTAATCAAGGGTCAAAACTCAGGCAATATTTATCGATAACCATTGGAAATCTATAGAATTAGTCAATTTGACCTTAAACATAGTTTATAAGCTCAAGTTGATGACAACTTTGGTCTCTCTAGCTAGCATCCACAAGATTTATCAAAGTGATCAAGGGCCACAAATCTGGCAGTATCTAGCCCAAATCGTTTAAGGCCGTCGTTCGCACTTCATTTGATGAATTTTAACAATAAAATCATTTTTGAGATTTTATGATTATCTGTGAGTAATGCTATCTAGGAACACATACCAGTCATTTTTTTCACTAAATTCTTCTTTATTTCTACACAATTCGGTTCTGAATGAACCCCCCCTTTTTTATTTGGCCCTATTTCTGCTAAAACTATTGAGAAAAATCTAAAAACAATAGACATTTCATACGCGAAATACCGGGTTTCCAATCGGTAAACTGTCGCCATGTTGGATATGGTTGGAAAGCTTGGGATTTCCCCTATTGAAAGGAAATGACGTTTTTGTGGGGTGTCTTGAAACCTTTCCTCTGTAGGTAGATAAAAATAGCAAGCATGAACAAGTTTTGCATAAGTAATGAGGTTACCTCGAGAATACGTTATTTGATTGGTCGGTCACATAGGTCAATGGCGAAGTGTCCAATCAGAAGCGGGCATTACTCTAGGTCAGTTCAATGGGCATGCGCACTAAGCTAGTGACCTATATCAAGCATGGCTGCTGTAATACTGTTCCATACGGCATTGTTTATCAATATTTTTGAAGATTTTCAAATAAAATGCTTTTGAAATTGTTTAGATGACTAAATAAGTATGTCAGACACTCATAATAAACAAAATGGAGATGAGTAATCGTCTGCTAGACCTAGTAGTGGTACTGATAGCAATACCATTACCAGGTAGGCCTACTGTACGTACTGTCACTGATTATACTTGAACTTCAATGGTTGATTTCTCAAAACAGTTTTTTCTAGAGTTACCAATTTTAGTCACGCTATATCTCTGAAAGTTATGGTCAGATTTTCTTGAAATTTGGAATATAACTCCCTATATAATAACTTTATGCAATAGGAGATTTTTTTGTAAATCTGCAAAATAGTTCCTGATATATTGTTGCCATAGCAACAGTGACACGGGAAATAATTTCGAAGTTAACATTAAAATGTGTATAACTTGCTTTCTAATTAATATTTTGTAATGAAACTTGCCTATTGCACAGACGAACATGTCAGTAACACCTGTGCATAATTTGAAAACATTCTGTTGAATAGTTTCTGAGAAACTGGATGACTAAAGTTATATACAGAAATCCAAGATGGCCGCCGTTTCCATAGCAACAGGTACCCCCAGGAAAATTTTTCGTCCGTTTTTGTATTACTCAATGGATGTGTTCTTAGATGTGTGAAATTGATAACTTTACCTCAATTATTAAAAAAAATGAAATTTTCTACTGTCCACCCCCTTAAACCTTGTGACCTTAAAAACTGTGTATAAATGTAAAGTCAATCTGATATGAACTATAGTAGTCGATAGTCTGTAGAGTATCCACAAGTAATCAAGGGAAATAACTCGGGCAGTAATTATCGGAAATCATTAAAAATCAGTAGGATACTTTGTCAGATGACCTTAAACATTTCGAACACCTCCTGTTTCGCATTTAGAGGGGTGTTATTGTCCAATAGACATGTCCTGAGATCATTAGGACCCAAGACCCGTTAAGCATGTTACAATGGACAATAACACCCCTCTCAATGCGAAACAGGAGGTGTTTATCTACATTGTAACATGCTATTTTTTTTAAATTTTAAACAAACTTAATTTTTGTGTAAATTTCAAAAATTTGTCTCATTGCAAATTGTTTTTTGTGACGTAAAAACCATTTTGACGTAATGAAAACGTTGTGACATTTATAACAGGATAACAGGCTGCTCTCATTAGATTTGGCTCGCTTATCGCTTGGTTGCTATCTGTATGAGTATAGACACACACGGACAACTGGAATTCTTACTTCATTTTTTAAAAGTACTTTTGTGGTTATCTCTATTAAAGTAGTATGCATAATATTAATACGCAGTGATTTTTTTAATTTAGAGGGGTGTTACTGTCCAATAGATGGTGTCTAATTGACTAATCAAAACACAATATAAGACCACATTTCAATGTGGGTGTATAAAAAGGTTCTGCCTCTAAATCTTACCCCTGATATTTCAAAGATATCACTTTGTGTAATTTGGGTTTCATCTTGATGTAAGGAGGAGGCACTCTGTAAATAGGTGATCGCTCTTCTTAAATCACCTTCTGATGTATCAATAAGAGCCAGGATAACCTAAAATAAAACCCAAAGAAGGTTGTCAGGTAAAAAAACCATACATATTACACAGTTTTTGCATATTTATTCTGTTGTATGTAATATGAGCATTTAAGGGCTTTGGGCAGTCTAAATGGCACATTTTAAAACTGGCACTGTAATTTTTCTTGATAAGATAAGACATTTTTTATTATTTTGGGTGGTAAACTACATATTAGTCACAACAAAAATACCAGTTTTATTTACCAACTATGTTCCAAACTTGGCCCAAAAGTATGATAATAAAGTTAAATTTCCTCAGTTATGCCTGCATGGATTTTCTTTAAATTTGGCATGGACAATTCTAATTGCAAGTCCAAAAAAGCTACTGGTCAATTTTTGGCTATAGGCTGTGGTTTGTCTGGTATCTATGGAAACGCAAATAAACTATAAGTTTTCTTGGAAATTCTATTAGTAAATGCTAAAAAGAGATATTCTAATTGCAAGTCCAAAAGATAGTAAGCTGGCACTGCCAGGCAGGATACGCCCACATTTTCGAGAGATGGTTAGAGAACAAGCAAAATCGAAAGTGATTTTTCCTACAATCAAAGGCTATAATTCATTAAATTACAATTTGATATGCGCAAATATCGAAAAGAATCAAGATCTTTAGGTTATAAACATGCATTTCAAGTTTCATCAAAATCGAATTAAAATTGTGACCTATACTGGGTCCACAACCTTGATATACCATTTTTTAACGTATTCGCGTACGAACGGCGGCTATTTTGTATGGTAATTTTGGTCCGATTTTTCCGAAATTTGAACTCAACCTTCCTTAGGGTGTAACGGTGATATAATCAAACGATTTTTTAAATCGGTTAATTATTGTAACCTCCAGAGGGACCACAAGCTAAACCAAGACGATTTTGTGTATAATCAGGGGCCATAATTCAGGAAGTTACAATCCGATATGCACAAATATTGAAAGGAACCAAGATCTTTAGGTTATAACCATGCATTTTAAGTTTCATCAAAATCGAATTAAAATTGTGACCTCTACAGGATCCACAACCTTGATATACCATTTTTTAACAGTATTTGCGTACGAACGGCAGCCATTTTGTATGGCAATTTTGTTCCGAATTTTCCCGAAATTTGAACTCAACCTTCCTTAGGGTGTAACGGTGATATAATCAAACGATTTTTTAAATCAGATAATAATTGTGACCTACAGAGGGACCACAAGCTAAACAAAGACGATTTTGCGTATAATCAGGGGCCGTAATTCAGGAAGTTACGATCAGATATGCGCAAATATCAAAAGGAACCAAGATCTTTGGGTTATAACCGAGCATTTCAAGTTTCATCAAAATTGAATTAAAATTGTGATCTCTACAGGGTCCACAACCTTGATATACCATTTTTTAACAGTATTCGCGTACGAATGGCGGCCATTTTGTATGGTAATTTTGGTCCGATTTTTCCGAAATTTGAACTCAACCTTCCTTAGGGTGTAACGGTGATATTATCAAACGATTTTTTAAATCGGATAATAATTGTAACCTCCAGAGGTACCACGAGCTAAAATAGGTGAATTTTCGGACAATCAGGGGCCATAATTCAGGAATTTACGTTCCGATAGGTGCAAATATCGAAAGGAACCAAGATCTTTGGGTTATAAACATGCATATAAAGTTTCATCAAAATCGGTTCAAAATTGTGACCTCTATAGGGTCCACAAGCTAAAAACGTGATTTTTCGTACAATCAGGGGCCATAATCCATGAAGTTTTGATCCGATACATGCCAATATCGAAAGCAGCCGAGATATTTTGGGGATAAACCTATATTTTAAGTTTCGTCAAAATCGGACAAGAATTGTGACCTGTAGAGAGTCCACAAACAATTGTGGACGGACGGACGTCCGGACGGACATCCGGACGGACGGACGGACGGACGGACAGGGGCGACGACATAATACGTCCACATGAAAATGTGGGCGTATAAAAAGCTACTGGTCAATTTTTGGCTATAGGCTGTGGTTTGTCTGGTATCTATGGAAACGCAAATAAACTATAAGTTTTCTTGGAAATTCTATTAGTAAATGCTAAAAAGAGATATTGATAATTGTACCAGTAGACGGAAAGAAGAGGTTATAAGCTACAGTTCGACACCAAGAGTGTTGTAATATATCAATGCAAAGTATTTTTAAAATCTTTGTTCATTATTTACCTTCAAATGAGATTTTGTGTGACCTCCAGAGGGACCACAAGTTAAAAAAGGCGATTTTTCGGACAATCAGGAATTTACGTCCCGATGGGCACAAATATCGAAAGTAACCAAGATCTTTGGTTTATAAACCTGTATGTCAAGTTTCATCAAAATCTGTTCAAAATTGTGACCTCTTTAGAGTCCACGAGCTAAAAACGTGATTTTTTGTACAATAAGGGGCCATAATCCATGAAGTTTCAATGTGATACATGCCAATATCAAAAGCAGCCGAGAGCTTTTGGGGATAAACCTATATTTCAAGTTTCATCAAAATCGGATAAGAATTGTGACCCGTAGAGAGTCCACAATCAATTTTGGACGGACGGACAGGGGCGATGACAATATACGTCCACATGAAATCAATTGTGGATGGACTGGGGTGACAATAATGTACATCCACATGAAAATGTTGGCATATAAAAAGAACAGGAATGCAATGCCTGTTAAAGACTTGATTTTACCTGCTCTCGCTTCAGCTCATTTTGTTTTAACAATTTGTAATGTCAGGCAATCTAACCTCTGCCATTTCCCTCAGATATGTTTTTTCTTCAATCTAGCCGTTTTGATTTGCATAAACAGACCACAACATTTTACGCGAACAATACCAATCGATTACACGCGACCGCTTTCCTGGTTATGCAAATTGAAATATCGGTTACATTCATTAACAAATTTCATTTACATTTGATCAACTTTTATACAGGATGACTTTGTGACAGAGGTCTTAATTATTTGTATTATAGCACAAACTCCATTCATTCATTTTTGGCATTTCATTCCTCAATCTTATCGGTACTTTGACGGATCAGTGGATCACCTATTTTGACACCGTACGCTATTGACCAGTTGCAAGCCGGTTGATTTTAAAATGCTCCCCCCGATTATTTTTGCCATAAATATTTGAAAGGGTACCTTTGGATTTTCAAACACTAAATGAGAAATTGGGTTAAACGTCCTACTGTTTCGCTCGAACAGGGCTAATGAAGACGGGCATATGCTATAGGGTGTGCTATAAAAGTAATTTTGCAAGAAGAGCTGCACTACAGCCTACTCTTATATTGAATTCCAACTGCCAAGGGACCTTTTTTGTGTACGCCAATGTGTACATCAGACCTCTGTTTTTCGTCCCATTTGAATAACTACACAGCTGACCTTACTCACTTAGCCACAGGGAATATTTTTACCAGGTTTGTATCGCAACTTGAGACTCAAACGTCCGATTTGATAAGCATTATTAGCATAAAACCCTGCTTCAGTGCGAATAAAAGTTTTGAAAACTAATTTTAACTTTAAATCCATTCAGTATATCGTAAAACACATCAAAACATATCTAAAATCTCGCAATTTTATTGTCTATATCATCAAGACTCTTTACTTGCCTCCGCAACGGATAAATAAGTCACTCAAAATGAAGCAGCGATGGCAATTCTTACGTGACCATCTTGAGACTTTACATACTTATTCCTTTTACCCTAAGGATGATTTCTATTGCTTTTGGTGCATGCCTGACCCCCCAGGGGCAGAGCAACGCTCATAATTCATAAATATAAACAACAGTTTGGTAATACAAATAATATTGTTATTGTCACATAATTATGTGAGATAAGAATTCTATTACATACTAAAAAAAACTGCTAATTAATTGGTAAATTTTGCTACTCAATTATACAATTGATTAGCATTCTTACACAATTTTTCTGGAAACTGCTAATCAAATGTAAAAAAGTAAAATATTCCCTGCTTAGCCACCATGGCTCCCAAACTGCACAATAGTAAATATTCTTTAAATCTATAAAACTTACCTCATCACTTAACATAATATTTTCTTTCTTACTGATAAGTTTTAACCGGTCACTGAGTACGTCTTGAGCAAGAGGTTTAAAACGAAACTTGGCACATCTTGATGTGATTGGTTCTATAATGCGACTAACATAATTGCATATTAAACAAAATCTAGTTGTGCGTGACTGTTTCTCCATTGTTCTCCTTAAGGCAGCCTAAAATACACAATTTTAGATAAATAGAATGGAAAAGCAATAATGTTCTTAAGAATCTGATTGGTTTATTCCAAAAAGTTAATAAAATGTTTAGATATGGAAGCAAGAGAAAGTGAAATGGGATTTAACGTCCACTTGACACAAACTAGGTCATTTCGGGACTAACATAATATGGATTAATTTTGTTTCAATAATTCGCTTGCACGTAGGGGTCTTTAGCAGTGGGAGGAAACCAGAGGGCCCGGAGAAAACCCACGAGGATGGACAGGCGACCCTACTCCTTGCCATGTACAACCGGGGATTCGAAACTATGCCAGTTGACTCAATGACAGCCATCCACCCTCCAGATATGGAAGCAATGTTTAGAAATAGAGTTCTCAGACTACCAGTATCATTCTCCTTTAATCCTTTTCTAGGACAGACACCACCTAATATCAGGTTTTTACAATGAATTAAAAGGAACATAATGTTTCAATTTGATTTTCTAGGATAGAGCTGTGTACTATTTATCGAAAAAGCTATCGCAATGGTAGATATATACTAGAAGATTGTGATTGGATTAGCTGAGTGATAACTGTTCTCTACAATTGTTGATTTTCCCTCTTTATTATCAATCAACACATCAAATCATTCTTAACAATCATACTCAATTAAAATAAATGCAAGAAAGTAAGAATTGAAAGAGATCAAAAGAAAAGTGAACGAAAATTTTTGATTTTTCAATAGGATCAATGATTTACCTGTGCTGCACCAGTCATAGAATCTGCTTCATCTAATATAACTATCTTAAACGGTGGACATGGTTTCCCACTGAAAAATACGATTTACATAATTACAAGGTATATATCATTCAATCTTACAATGCCATTCATACAGAAACAAGATTGTATATTCGGCTGTGATTAAGCCCCGACAACCATTGAATCTAAATCACACCAGTAGACTCAATGACGTACAGTACAAGGATCGTGCAGGTTTGAGCAAACACGGTATTACCGTGTTTTCTATCGTGGAACTCCATGATTTACCGAGTGAATATCGTGGAAATATCGAGTGTCACGACAGCACTGCAACGGTGTTGAAAACACCGTGTGACTCGGGTGTTATAATTAAAACATGCATCTCATCGTTTAATTTAGGTGAAATACACGTAGCACTTTATACATGTAGATCAGTTATTACGTTGGCATTTTTCCATTAATCACAAATATTTGATGGCTAGTTCGAAATCAGAACGGAATTAAATACATTGAAGCCAAGAACTATTCATTCCTCTTCTAAACAGAATATATCTATAGATACCAATATCTAACCTCGTCAACAGCAGGAACACTGGGTGAATGTGGCCGCCAAAAATTATCCATTGATTACATGTCAAATTGTGCCAAGTACTGGTGTAAACTTGTCTATATGTCAAAATGTAGACAACCTAAACAAATATATATTATGCTAAAACAGTTCGATTTAGTTGGCCGTGTAACCTGGGCAACCAAAGTCAGGGTATTATTTTACTCTATTGGTTTTGGTTTCGTTTGGAATTCAAACGATATTGGCAATACTTCTCTCTTTATCAGAGAATTTAAACTTAGACTGTCTGATATTGATCTACAAGAATGGTCAGATGTAATATCAAATTCAGATAGTCTGCAATATTACAAACATAGGTTGCCAGGCAACGAAACATACGCCCACAGCAGCTAAATCGTCCGGGCAGTCAACAAGAGTTGTCGCATATTTTATTTTTTTCGGTACACTAATATCTGATTAAAAGTAACAACTCATTATGTAATAATCAGAAAATCATTGGAATTTGTTTGGCTTTGATAAAGTTCTCCTCCATGCTGTTCAAGTTAAAAAAATTCATTGAAACTCAATATACTTGTTCGTCTCATGACCTTTAACACTGTGTATAAATTTAAAGTCAATCGTATATTAACTTTAGCCTCTAGAGCGTCCACCAAATTTTGAAAGTGATCAAGGGCCATAACTCAGTCAGTAATTATCGGAAATGATGAAAATCAATCGGCCTCTTCGTCTCATGACCTTAAACACTGTGTATAAATTTAAAGTCAATCGGATATTAACTTTGGCCTCAAGAGCATCCACAAGAATTTTTGAAGTGATCAAGGGCCATAACTCTGACAGTAATTATTGGAAATTGCTGAAAATCAATAGTCTTCTTCGTTTCATGACCTTAAACACTGTGTATAAATTTAAAGTCAATCGGTTATTAACTTTAGCCTCTAGAGCGTCAACAAGATTTCTTTAAGAGATCAAGGGCCATAACTCTGACAGTAATTATCAGAAATTGCTGAAAATCAATAGGTTTCTTCGTCTCATGACCTTAAACACTGTGTATAAATTTAAAGTCAATCGGTTATTAACTTTAGCCTCTAGAGCGACCACCAGATTTTTTTAAGTGATAAAGGGCCATAACTCTGACAGTAATTATCGGGAATTGCTGAAAATCAATAGGCTTCTTCATTTTATGACCTTAAACCCTGTGTATAAATATAAAGTCAATCAGTTATTAACTTTAGCCTCTAGAGCGTCCACAAGATTTTTTAAGGTGATCAAGGGCCATAACTCTGACAGTTATTATCGGAAATCGATCAAAATCAATAGGCTTCTTCGTCTCATGACCTTAAACACTGTGTATAAATTTAAAGTCAATCGGATATTAACTTTGGCCTCTTGAGCGTCCACAAGATTTTTCTAAGTGATCAAGGGCCATAACTCTGACAGTTATTATTGGAAATCGCTGAAAATCAATAGGCTTCTTTGTCTCATGACCTTAAACACTGTGTATAGATTTAAAGTCAATCGGATATTAACTTTGGCCTCTAGAGCGTCCACAAGATTTTTTTAAGTGATCAAGGGCCATAACTCTGACAGTTATTATCGGAAATCGCTGAAAATCAATAGGCTTCTTCGTCTCATGACCTTAAACACTGTGTATAGATTTAAAGTCAATCGGATATTAACTTTGGCCTCTAGAGCGTCCACAAGCAATTGTGGACGCCGGCCGGCCGGCCGGCCGGACGGACGGACGGACGGACGGGGGCGACGGCAATATACGACCACATTTCAATGTGGGCGTATAAAAACTTTAAAACAAATATTTGTCAAGAGCAATATTTATCCCTTTATTTGGAGAAAAGGGTAAAACGAATTTTTACGCTTTTAAGATTAAACCTATTACCTACAAATGCAAATTTGTTTAAACAAAAAAGGAGCCCATCGCCCCTTTGTCGTTTGTGTAACCTTCTAGATGTGGATATTGTACATATTTTATATGATTGTGAACAATTAAAAGATTTGAGAGCTCAATATATTCCAAGAAATTACTTGCGTATCCGAAATAACTTACACAACTTCTCAAGTTTAAGTCACTGTATTAATGTTAATGACATTATATCTATAGTAAAGTATATCAATAAGGCCATGTATAAAATAACTGATCAGGTTTAAGAAATTAAAGTACTATGAATGTATTTCAACTAGTTCTGAATTGTACATCCTTTAAAATTGTCTTCAAATTTGTTTTCTGTCACCATCATTTACCATCATCCAAATGGTTATTGTATATTTGTATCTTTGGGTCTGTGACCTTCAAAACTGAATAAACTTTATATATTAAATACGTTATTGCTTCAATAATATGTTCAATATTTTTAAGACTTGCGTCAATCGACTATTACAAATTCATTCATATTACGGAAAAAATGATAAAATGCGCACAAATCAATTATGGTCTTACCGGGGTGTAATTTTATCCTTCTAAATATAATTTAAATACTGACAAATAAGTCACACGGTGCATACAGTTTAAATCACAAATGAGTTAAAAGATATCGTGAACCGATACGAAGCACGCCTCGCCAGAATTTTACTGTCAGCTAGGTTACGGAACTTTGCTCAATACATGTACATGGACACGTATCACTCCGATGAAGGCGTTAATATCATGCTGTCCTTTTCATTTCGTCTCCATTAGGTCTGGTAAATGCAAACTGACAATCAAGGTTCCATAATGTAAATTGGCACGTGACATCAAAAGAAACCAACTAACGCCCATTTTACAACAAATTGTTATGTTATAGTGGGCATTCAAAGAAGGGTCACAATTGTTTGTTCCTTGCATGTCAATCATTTTGCGTGTGTTAAAATTAAACGTAAAGGAAATTTTCAGAGGAGATGTCTTGTAAAATAACCTGTGTTTATTACTCTAATATTTTTTCATTTAGCAGAATGTCAAAATAAAGAAAATTACTAACTACGAAGATATTTGTCGAAGTTTCACTGGGTTGTTTGTATTTGGCTGGACACCCCGTCCCTACATGTAATATCAATGTGTAACGAGAAATTATAATAGATGTTTTACGGTAAAATACATGTTTTAGGAATGTGGATGTGTGATTGTTCAATTGTTTAAATCAGTGTCTATATGACATATCTGTATGAAAAAGCTGAAGATCCGGGCTGTGGAGTATCTTACTTTTATCGACATAATGTCCATAAATTAGAAATTTCCATATTATGGATAAATATCACAACACTCTGAACCATAAATTGTTTAAAAATCACAAAAGGAATTTCCAATGACATTGCAACTATTACCTCACACAATTTACTTTGCTGTTAGCACAGAACACAAGTTATTTGTATGTTAATGACTTCAAAAGAACATTAGCTGTCAATCATTCTTTGAACTCTCGTATTACAAATGTAAAAATAGGCTAGCGGGTCTTGCTGCACGATTTTTTCAAGACAATTCTCTTTGATCCTTAGACAAGTCGTCTCCCAAACAAGCCACGATGGCGCCTTGTTCAACCAAGACCCTATAAATCACACAGTGGAATTGATCATTATTACTTATCGCAGACGTCAACCTACGAATAAATTGTTTAAAAATCACAAAAGGAATTTCCAATGACATTGCAACTATTACCTCACACAATTTACTTTGCTGTTAGCACAGAACACAAGTTATTTGTATGTTAATGACTTCAAAAGAACATTAGCTGTCAATCATTCTTTGAACTCTCGTATTACAAATGTAAAAATAGGCTAGCGGGTCTTGCTGCACGATTCTTTCAAGACAATTCTCTTTGATCCTTAGACAAGTCGTCTCCCAAACAAGCCACGATGGCGCCTTGTTCAACCAAGACCCTATAAATCACACAGTGGAATTGATCATTATTACTTATCGCAGACGTCAACCTACGAATATTTGAAATGATAAAACATCAAAGAATGAGCCGAATAATGATATGATTTTAACGGATTGAGTTAGTTGAACAGTAGATACAAGACAAGGTGATCAACAATGGTTACAAAGTAAATTCACTGATTGAGTACAATTCAGAGGCACACAAGCGCAAACGGCAAACGTCACAGAAGAGTCAATCACACCGGGAAAGTATATTCCTGAGTATATTTCAGTTCCTTTGTGGTAACGACAAGTTCTTTGATCTGAATAAACAAAGTACCAATAGTACTTTCATTTGGCGAATCGCATTAACAGTAAAGAGGTTTCGTGCAGATTGTATTATAGAGCAGAAAAGACCAACTGTAACACTCACAAATGTATTCTACGTACAATTTTTAAACAAAAAGTTCATAATAAAGAGTTCCTTCAATCGAAATATATTTTAACTTTTTTGTCAGAATGGGAATAGCTATATTCATAGATAAAACTTACGACCACGGTAAGATCACCAACTATTTTTTAAATTTTCGTAATTTGACTGAGTTTGAAATAGTCATCGATGCATATTAAAAATGTATCGAGAAAGTGACATAATTTGTTAATTTTTCAATTTTTGCGATTTATTGTTATGTCTAATAAAACAATGTTTTAATAGATAAACAATTAGAATTACCATGCAAACACGTTTCGTATTGAAACTACAGCTTTAAAACTATGAGTGTAAACAACAGCAATTTTTTAACCATCATACTTTAATACAGTAAAAACGTGTAAATACGAAAATAAAAACAACAAAAAACACCGCAATATAAATGTTGTAAATGTAATACAGTATAGTCGTTCTCTAAGGTTACGCATACGTGTCCTTCTCTAGACATGAAGCTTTACGTGACTCACGTTAAAATATAACCGCATGTGAACATTCGTTTTATACAGCGTGGCTTTTCGCGTGAGGATTATTTAAGAAACTATTCAACATTATGAAATATCGTGGCAGTTTAATAACATCGTGGCAGTATATCTTTTTGACATCAATTGTTTATGACAGATAAACATCGTTAATTTTTCAAATCAAATTAGACCGAGGCCTATTGTGTCACGCGACTATCGTGGCACACGATAGCGACTGCTACACCGAGTTATTTATCGTGGCAATACCCTGCCGTTATCGTGGAAATTTTTAACAAAAAACGACACGATAATCGAGTTTTGTCAAACCTGCTCGATCCTTGTACTGTACCTTATGATACAGCGCGCACATGTTACCAATTCGGCTACTCAACCCTCCTATAAGAGACTTGCGGACACGCTGTTTACTTGCACATTCAATTTTTTTTAAAGCATCAACCAATAAAACTACTTATCACTCTGCTTAACCTGAACAGAAAATGTTTGTTATTGAAATTACACTTAGTAAGAATGTTATTGTGAGTTATCGTGTTCCAAAGAATTGACAATAAAACGCTTATCTATACTTAGCCTAAGCTGAAAATCACAATTATCGAACTTAGTCACGACATTCACCTAATGACCATCTACACTAAATATGAACATTCTACCTCAATTAGAAGCAGACTCATTGCCTTTCAAAATGGCCAATCAAGTACAATTGCTTACTCTGATCTTGATCCTGCAGCAGTTAACTGTGAAAAGTTTTTAACTTTGGTTCTGACAACATCAATACCTCTTTCATCAGAAGCATTCAGTTCCAATATTCTAGTTTTAAAGAGTTCAGGTCTGAAATAAATTATTAAGAAATGAAAACAAGATGACTAGACATCACCAATCATCATCCTGCACCCCTGAACTTGATTGAAATGAATAAGGAACCAGTGGATAGAGAATAAGCTAAAAACAAACACGATTTTTTGTACAATCAGGGGTAATAATCCAGAAAGTTAAGGCCTGAAATGTGCAAATATCAAAAGGGACTGAGATTTTTGGGATATAAAGATATATTTTAAGTTTCATCAAAATCAGATAAAAATTGTGATCTCTAGAGGGTCCACAAACTTTGTATTACACACTTCTACACAATCTGCGTACAAAGAGCGTCTCTTTTGTCAGGCAGTTTCATTTTGATTTTCCTGAAATTTAAATTCAACCTTCATTATGGTGGAATGGTGATGTATTAAACAGTTTTCAGAATCGTAAAAAAATTGTGACCTTTAGAGAATCTGCAAGCTAAAAATGTGATTTTTTGAACAATAAGTTAAGTTTGGGTATCCGTTATTATCAAACGAACCAAGATCTTAGTGTGTAATCATATGGTGATATATTTACAGTTTTTTTTAAATCGGATAAAAATTATGACCACAAGCTAAAAACATGATTCAGGGCCATAATTCAGGTAGTTAGGATCCGATAAGCGTGGATATCGAAAGGAACCGATATCTTTGGGTTATAAACAGAATTAATCAATTTTCTTTGAAATCGAATGAAAATTGTTACCTCTAGAGGGTACACAACTTTGATATACATGTACCTAATGTTTACACTATTTGCATACGAGGGGCGGCCATTTTGTCTGGCAGTTTTGGTTCGATTTAGATGAAATTCAGACACAATTACAGTGTAATGGTGATATATTTGAATGGGTTTTTTTAAATCGGATAATAATTGTGACCTCTAGAGAAGAACAACAAGCTAAAAATGCGAACCAAGCAAGATATTTGGGGTATAAACATTGCTTTCAAGTTTCATCAAAATCAAATGATAATTGTGACCTCCAGAGTGTCCACATTCCTGATACACAATATTTTGACACTATTTGCGAACAAGGGGAATTTAAAACTCAACCATCCATAAGGTGTAACGGTGATATTTTGAAACAGCATTTTAAACAGATACAAATTGTGACCTCTATAGGGTCCACAAGCTAAAAACACAATTTTTCGTACAATCAGGAGGCAATAATTCAGGAAGTTATGGTCAGATATGCGTGACTATCGAAAGGAACCAAGATCGATGGGTTATACACATACATTTTAAGATTAAACCAAATCGGATAAAAAGCTAACACCGTGATTTTCATCAAATCAGGGGCCATAATCCATGAAGTTTCAGTTCAATACATGCCAATATCAAAAGGAATCGAGATCTTGGGATGATAAACCTATATTTCAAGTTTCATTGAAATCAAATAAAAATTGTGACCTGTAGGTTTCATACTCTGTTCATAGTAGATCAGCAAGGCACAGTCACTATTCCCTGTAAGGTTTGCACAACAACCTTTGCCTACCTCAATCAGCTGCTGTATGTTAAACATAAAGCTTATACATCAGGAAATAAAATACTTTAATAATTTAATGTTTGTATAAAGTTTTAAAAAGAGTTATTGTGCTCTAGAAATGAAATCTGGACAAAGTCATCAAAAGATAGTAAGCTGGCACTGCCAGGCAGGATACGCCCACATTTTCGAGAGATGGTTAGAGAACAAGCAAAACCGAAAGTGATTTTTCCAACGATCAAAGGCTATAATTCATTAAATTAAAATTTGATATGCGCAATTATCGAAAAGAATCAAGATCTTTAGGTTATAAACATGCATTTCAAGTTTCATCAAAATCGAATTAAAATTGTGACCTATACTGGGTCCACAACCTTGATATACCATATTTTAACACTATTAGCGTACAAACGGCGGCCATTTTGTCTGGCAATTATGGTGCGATTTCCCTTAAATTCAAACTCAACCTTCCGTATGGTGTAACAGTGATAGAGTCAAGCGTTTTTTTAAGTCGGATAATAATCATGACCTCCAGAGGGACCATAGGTGATTTTTCAGACAATCAGGGGCCATAATTCAGGAAGTTATGATCTGATATGTGCAAATAACGAAAGGAACCAAGATTTTTGGGTTATAACCATGCATTTCAAGTTCATCAAAATTGAATCAAAATTGTGACCTATACTTTCAAACTCAACCTTCCGTATGGTGTAACAGTGATAGAGTCAAGCGTTTTTTTAAGTCGGATAATAATCGTGACCTCCAGAGGGACCATAGGTGATTTTTCAGACAATCAGGGGCCATAATTCAGGAAGTTATGATCTGATATGTGCAAATAACGAAAGGAACCAAGATTTTTGGGTTATAACCATGCATTTCAAGTTCATCAAAATTGAATCAAAATTGTGACCTATACTGGGTCCACAACCTTGATATAACCATTTATAACAGTATTTGCGTTCACACGGCGGCCATTTTGTATGGCAATTTTGTTCCGAATTTTTCCGAAATTCAAACTCAACCTTCCTTAGGGTGTAACGGTGATATAATCAAACGATTTTAAAAATCGGATAATAATTGTGACCTCCAGAGGGACCACAAGCTAAACAAAGACGATTTTGCGTATAATCAGGGGCCATAATTCAGGAAGTTACGATCCGATATGCGTCAAAAATCGAAACGAACCAGGATCTTTGGGTTATAACCATGCATTTCAAGTTTCATCAAAATCGAATTAAAATTGTGACCTCTACATCGTCCACAACCTTGATATACCATTTTTTAACAGTATTCGCGTACGAATTGCGGCCATTTTGTATTGCAATTTTGGTCCAATTTTTCCGAAATTCAAACTCGACCTTCCTAACGGTGATATAATCAAACGATTTTTTAAATCAGATAATAATTGTGACCTCTGGAGGGACCACAAGCTAAACGAAGGCGATTTTGCGTATAATCAGGGACCATAATTCAGAAAGTTACGATTCGATATGCGCAAATGTCGAAAGGAACCAAGATCTTTGGGTTATAACCATGCATTTCAAGTTTCATCAAAATCGAATTAAAATTGTGATCTCTACAGAGTTCACAACCTTGATATACCCTTTTTTAACAGTATTCGCGTACGAACGGCGGCCATTTTGTATGGTAATTTTGGTCCGATTTTTCCGAAATTTAAACTCAACCTTCCTTAGGGTGTAACGGTGATATAATCGAACGGTTTTTCAAATCGGATAATAATTGTGACCTCCAGAGGTACCACGAGATAAAATAGGTGATTTTTCGGACAATCAGGGGCCATAATTCAGGAAATTACATTCCGATAGGCGCAAATATCGAAAGGAACCAAGATCTTTGAGTAATAAACATACATGCAAAGTTTCATCAAAATCGGTTCAAAATTATGACCTCTATAGGGTCCACAAGCTAAAAACGTGATTTTTCGTACAATCAGGGGCCATAATCCATGAAGTTTTGATCCGATACATGCCAATATCGAAAGCAGCCGAGATCTTTTGGGGATAAACCTATATTTCAAGTTTCGTCAAAATCGGACAAGAATTGTGACCTGTAGAGAGTCCACAAACAATTGTGGACGGACGGACGGACGGACATCCGGACGGACAGGGGCGACGACATAATACGTCCACATGAAAATGTGGGCGTATAAAAATAAAATAATAGGTTGATAAATGTAAAAGTGTTATAAAGGTATCTTGAGCAGTTTCTGAGATATCGAATGGAACCAAGATCTTTGGGTTATAAACATATATACAAAATCAGATTAACATTGTGACCTCTTCAGGGTCAACAACCTTGAAATACCATATTTTTACACTATTGGCCCACAATAAAGATTTTGGTCTGATTTTCATGTAATTCAAACCCAAACTTTATTATGGTGTAACAGTGATATACCCAACCATTTTTAAAAATTTGATAATAATTGCCACCCTCAATGGGACCACAAGCGGTGGCCATTTTGTCTGACCATTTGGTACGATTTTCACGAAATTCGAACTCAACATTATTTACGGTGTAACGGACAACGGTGATATAAAATGGAATGTTTTTTTAAAAAAAATAATAATTGTGTCCTCCAGAGGGACCACAAGCTAAAAGATAGGTTGACAGGCAACGAAACATACGCCCACAGCAGCTAAATGGTCCGGGGAATCAACAAGAGTTGTCGCATATTTTACCTTTTTTGGTAATGAAACATTTATCAGAAAATCATTCGAATTTGTTTGGCTTTGTATAAATTTAAAGTCAATCGGATATTAACTTTGGCTTCTAGAGCATCCACAAGAATTATTGAAGTGATCAGGGTCCTTAAATCAATAGGCTCCTTCGGTTCATGACCTTAAACACTGTGTATAAATTTAAAGTCAATCGGATATTAACTTTAGCCTCTAGAGCGTCCACAAGATTCTTTGAAGTGATCAAGGGCCATAACTCTGACATTAATTATTGGAAATCGCCGAAAATCAATAGGCTTCTTCTTCTTATGACAGGGGCGTATAAAAACAAAAGAAAATTTGGTTAATCTTTCGAAAAAGGACTAAAATTTGATTAAATAGAAACACAACTAGAAATAATGGCGTCCAAATAATAGCTGAACCGGAAGCGGTGTTAGTGGAGAGTAGGTCACTGTTCGTTTTAATAACATGTTGCCAAAATCTTTGAGGCCAGGGTAATAATAATAACATATTTGCATTAATTTCCATATTCGTTTCAAGAAACAGCTGTTACATTATTAACTTTACCCATATAATTCCCTGGCAGCAGCTAATATGGTTGATGTTTTTCCTGTTCCTGGGGGTCCATAAAACAGCAAGTTAGGTAACTGAAAATAATTAAAAGATAACAAATCTAATATAGTCAAAGTGGAACAATTGACAGGAAAGCAGATGTAAGACTACAGTCATGCAGAAAAACTTGTGGGTTCAGCAGATGAGCCCACTACTCCTGGCCACAAACAAAGTGAAAGAAATTGGACTTAACGTCCACTTGTTTTAATCAATTAGCAATGACATTTCTAGTGGTTTACCCACAAGTCAGCCAAGAAGTTGCTGTAACAGACCGTTTCATTGGCTTATGTCTCACATCATCCAGAACAGGTCAATGATAACAACTCTTCCAGATACAAATGTAGGCCTGCAGCCAAAATTTCTGGCATAAAGTTCCGCTACATGGTGCTTCCTAATAAACAAACTATACATTTTCGGAAAGCTTATAACACCAGGAAGACGAATACAGAGAGTTCCAAGCAAAAAGTCTGCACTAACTCGATTTAGGGCCAAATGAAAATTGTGGTAATTGTCAAATAAATGCTATTTATACTAATAATTGTCAAGTTGACAAAAAATTAAATATTGGCGAAAACACCTGATGCCTTTACCCTAGTCAAAGAGTATGCCGTTGGTTAAATTGTGATTTAAATCAAAATGCAGAAAACATAATGCACAGGGAAAATGTACAGAATTTCGGAAATCCAGTTATGGTAAAAAAAAGAGTTATCTCCCTTTATGGGAAATATCAATAAATAGTAACATGATTTAACTACAGACAAGGGCCTATGTAAGTTCAACCTTATTTTCAGATATGATTTGAGGCTAAAGGTCTAATGAATATACTATTAAAAAAATGGATAGAGAACAAGCAAAACCGAAAGTGATTTTTCCTACAATCAAAGACCATAATACATTAAGTTACAATTTGATATGCACAAATATAGAAAATAATCAAGATCTTTAGGTTATGAACATGCAATTAAAGTTTCATCAAAATCAAAATGGTGACCTCTACAGGGTCCACAACCTTGATATACATGTACCATTTTTTGACAACATTCGCGTACAAACGGCAGCCATTTTGTATGGTAATTTTGGTCCTATTTTTTTCGAAATTTGAACTCAACCTTCCTTAGCTTGTAACTGCAATATATTCAAACGATTTTTTAATTCGGATAATAATTGTGACCTCCAGAGGGACCACAATCAGGGAAAAAAAATTCACGAAATTTCGATCCGATATACTCAAATATCGATAGGAACCAAGTTCTTTGGGTTATTACCATGCATTTCAAGTTTCATCAAAATCGAATTAAAATTGTGATCTATACAGGGTGCACAACCTGAAATACCATTTTTTAACAGTATTCGCGTACAAAAGGCGGCCATTTTGTATGGCAATTTTTGTCCGATTATCCCGAAATTTGACCTCAGCCTTCATTAGGGTGTAACGGTGATATAATCAAACGATTTTTTAAATCGCATAATAATTGTGACCCCTAGAGAGACCATAAGCTAAACAAAGGCGATTTTGTGTATAATCAGGGGCCATAATTCAGGAAGTTACGATCCGATATGCGCAAATATTAAAAGGAACCAAGATCATTGGGTTATAAACATGCATGTCAAGGTTCAAAATTCTGACCTCTATAGGGTCCACAAGCTAAAAACATGATTTTTCGTACAATCAGGGGCCATAATCCATGAAGTTTTGAACCGATACATGCCAATATCAAAAGCAGTCGAGATCTTTTGGGGATAAACCTATATTTCAAGTTTCGTCAAAATCGGACAAGAATTGTGACCTGTAGAAAGTCCACAAACAATTGTGGCAGACGTCTGGACGGACAGGGGCGACGACATAATACGTCCACATGAAAATGTGGGCATATAAAAATAACGTATGGTCTAATTGAAAGTGTATGTTAGTTTGGGTTTATGTTTTAGTGGTCTCAATGCAATTTGGGGGATCACGTGGCTAAGGGGTAAGGCGCTGACTCGTTAGCCTGGAGGTCGAGTGTTCGATTCCTGCATTAGCCGAGAAAGTTTATCTGGATTTCCTGGCGTGGTTTCCCCTTGTCAGTGATGCAGAACGGAGGGCCTGACAAGGACAGCTGTCTAGTCGTTTGGATGGTCCGGAAAACTGAGGTCCCGTGTACACATGGGCGTGGAATTCGATACAAGAGCAGGCTGTAGCGCCGCTACACGGGCAAAATTTCCCTTATACCACACTGTATGGCGTATGCCCGTCTTGCCCAGTGTAGGAGTAGGACGTTAAACCCCAATTCATTTCATTTTAATGCGATTTACAAAACTACTGACATAGTATCCATTACTTCATAGACATATTGTCAACCAATTCCCAGCGGGCCCGCAACGTTGTGACAACGTCAATATTGGTCGCGACGTTGTACAACTTGTTTTCGACCAACATACAACGTTGTATTTACGTTATATGCAAGTTGTAGTCACAATGTTGTGACAACGTCAACACAACGTCAACACAACATTATCAAAATGTCATACTCGGGCCTTGACCCATGGTTTAAGTGATCAAGGACTATAACTCTGGCAGTAATTATTAGAAATCACTGAAAATCAATAGGATTCTTCATCACATGACCTTAAACACCGTGTATAAATTTAAAGTCAATCAGGTATTAACTTTAGCCTCTAGGGCGTTCACAAAAAACTGTGGACGACGGATGGACCGAACGGACGGACGGACGGGGCGACAACAATATACGACCACCTTTCTATGTGGGCGTATAAAAATAAAGGGCCCGAAATTCGAAGACTTTTAAGTATAATAAAACATTTTCACTTCATTCTTGTTATCAAAACGTCAGGTTATGGATACAACGTTGTCACAACGTAAGAGTTTGTTGCAAAACAACCTACAGCCGACCTATTTCCGACGTTAAACAACCTCTGAACAACGTTGTCACAACGTTGTGTGCCCACTGGGTTTCTGGGTAAACACCCGCTCACCAACACTTGCAGTCCCGTGACCCCATTAACGATATTCATATTGGGCTTGAGTGCCCACACAGGGTCTTGTGCGTCATAGGTGTACTGACACATACAGCATCAACAGTCAACACACACCTGAAGCACATGTCCTGTTACAAATTGCAGACCTTTGACAGAAAGGGAGATAACTCTGTAATCTGTATTACCGTTAATGGATTTCCAAAATTATGTATGTTCCCTTGCCCATTATGTTTTCAGCATTTTGGTATAAATAAAACTTTAACCAATAGCATATTCTTTATGTGTTTTCGACAACATTTAATTTTATGTCAACTTCACAATTTTAAGTATAAATATAGCATTTACTTGACAATTATCACAATTTTCATCTGGTCGTAAATAGAGTTAGTGCAGACTTCTTGCTTGAAACTCCCTGGGTTTGTGTTCCTGGTGTTAAAAACTTTCGAAAAATGTATAGTTTGTTTATTAGGGAGGACCATGTAGCAGAATTGTGTTTCTAAGCAAGCTAGAAATTTTGGCTTCAGGCCCATTAATTATCTCCAACAAAAACTGGTATGCACAAATTAATTGATTGGTACTGCCATCTACGGCAGGAATGCATATCAACGTGCAGCTTATGGATTATAGTTAACAATTTCTAGGGACTTGTAAAGATAGTAAGCTGGCACTGCCAGGCAGGATACGCCCACTTTTTCGATAGATGTATAGAGAACAAGCAAAACCGAAAGTGATTTTTCCTACAATCAAAGGCCATAATTCATTAAGTTACAATTTGATATGCGCAAATATCGAAAAAAATCAAGATCTTTAGGATATAAACATGCATTTCAAGTTTCATTAAAATCGAAAATAAAATTGTGACCTCTACAGGGTCCACAACTTAGATATACCATATTTTTACACTATCCTCGTACAAACGGCGTCCATTTTGTCTGGCAGTTATTGTCTGATTTTCCAGAAATTCGAACTCAACCTCCCGTAGGGTGTAAAGGTGAAGGAGTCAAAATATTTTTAAATCAGATAATAATTGTGACCTCCAGAGGGACCATAGGGGATTTTTCGGACAATCAGGGGTCATAATTTAGGAAGTTATGATCTGATATGTGCAAATAACAAGAGGTACCAAGATCTTTGGGTTATAACCCTGCATTAAAAGTTTCATCAAAATCGAATTAAAAATTGTGACCTCTACAGGGTCCACAACCTTGATATGCCATTTTTTAACAGTATTCGCGTTCAATTTTATGGCAATTTTTCCGAAATTTAAACTCAACTTTCCTTAGGGTGTAACGGTGATATAATCAAACGATTTTTTAAATCAGATAATAATTGTAACCTCCAGAGGGATCACAAGGTAAACAAAGGCGATTTTGCGTATAATCAGGGGCCACAATACAGGAAGTTACGACCCGATATGCGCAAATATCGAAAGGAACCAAGATCGTTGGGTTATAAGTTTTATCAAAATCAAATTAAAATTGTGACCTCTACAGGGTCCACAACCTTGATATACCATTTTTTAACAGTATCCGTGTACGAATGGCGGCCATTTAGTATGGCAATTTACATAATAAGTAAAAGAGCACATGTAATCAATTATTATCATTTATTTATTTATACATTCATAAAATATAACAATGTACATTTATTCATCGATAGGACACTATTTTCGTAATTTATTTACAACACCACTCGTAATGTACTGGGCGTTTTTTTTTTACACGATTTTCATTTCTGTAAAGCATGTGCTTGTTGAAATTCGGCACGTGGGGGTCCCTCCGTAGAAATCCTCACTAGTTAGTCAAAGGTTTCCATGCTCAAAGAACATCGCAACTTGTATTGGGTTTTATCACATTTTAGCATACGTGACAAATTGGACTGAACTATTGACTATTTCTCCATACACGGGGAAAAAGTAGTTCCGAGTGATTAGCTCATGTAAATAATTTAAAGTCATGATTAACAGAATTCTTTAACTTATCAATATTTTAACTCTTTGTAAGCTTAGATAATATCGAGCTAGTATTTAACTCTATAACATGTAAAAACATTAGCACATATTTCAAAATAGCAGACACCGTGAAACGGATTGTTTCAAGCAAAATGACGTCTATCAATTGTGATATAAAAGAAAAATATGGATTAAAGATAGTAAGCTGGCACTGCCAGGCAGGATACGCCCACATTTTCGAGAGATGGTTAGAGAACAAGCAAAATCGAAACTGATTTTTCCTACAATCAAAGGCTATAATTCATTAAATTACAATTTGATATGCAAGGAATGTTGAGTTCGAATTTCGGGAAAATTCGGAACGAAATTGCCATACAAAATGGCTGCCGTTTGTTCCTTTCGTTATTTTCACATATAAGATTATACCTTTCTGAATTATGGCCCCTGATTGTCCGAAAAATCGCCTATGGTCCCTCTGGAGGTCACGATTATTATCCGATTTAAAATCTTGACTCTATCACCGTTACACCATACGGAAGGTTGAGTTTGAATTTCAGGGAAATCGGACCATAATTGCCAGACAAAATAGCCACCATTTGTACGCTAATAGTGTTAAAATATAGTATTATAAGAGATAAAGTGGCTTTGGAGACCTGGTTATCCCGAATGTCAGTGACTAGTTTCGTTCGTATTGAACTCTTCAGACTGGTTGGACTCACGTGTTGGGCGATTTTATTTATACTATTCCGAAACCCCGGTGGGGTTTCCATAGTTACTATTGTCGGCTTTACCGGGGTTTACCCCTTGGCGGGTTTGCGATTTTTTACCGGGGTCGGTAGCTCGCTTACCGGGGTTGTACAGAGGTTTAACAAATTGGCGGGTGCCAAATTGGTTACCGGGGTCGCTAGCTCGCTTACCGGGGTTGTACTAATCGTTTAGATTGAAATGCTAGTGCCCATAATTTGGCTAACTGGGATGCCTTGGGTTGGTTTGTAACATTGTTACTTGTCATAACAAAGAAGAGATAGTATATAGACAAGGGTGTTTATTTAACACCCGTGAGAGGGGTATACGGCTAAATATAAATCCAAAGTTGGAACACTCAGAGGAGAGCATTGTAAACAAAAATAAAAGTGGTTGGAGTGCCCAAGTTTAGATTTGTCATTGATTCCATGAAGTAGCTAGGTTTTAGAATGCTAAATACTGTGTAATTCAACATGGCGCCCGTGGGGTTTAATATGATATATAAAGGTACGAAATAGTACCAAATGGTTAATTTGTATAAGAGTCAAGATTTCTGACTATAATGCCTTGGAAATCGGAAGTAGAAGGCGACTGGTATGTGTCTTTCCTTTATGGACCGATGTGTGAAATGTCCGTTGTAATAACTGGACGGGTAGGCCTATTCACCTTCGGTCAAGCGTCAATGTGAAAAGAGCGGCTTCTTATCAACAAAATCGGCTCTGAACCGGTTTGATTCTATGTATCTCTCGTAACTGAGAGAATAATGATTTATTGGCCGAGAGACTATCTTCCGTCAAAGTGGTGGTTGATTCCGAGGTAAAAAGGAATCATGACCGATCGAATTGATCAACAACATTTGCCATAACGAGATCGTAAGCAGAGGGTATGATAACATAAGAGATAAAGTGGCTTTGGAGACCTGGGCCCTGTTTCACAAAAACTTAAATCTCCTTAAAATCATTGTAAACTAAAATTTCATCCTAACTTACAATAGAAGCGTTTCACAAAACGATTTTAAGCATTGTAGCTAAAATCCACTAAAATAATATTGTAAGTTACAATTGTATCCTAACTTAAAATAGTGGCGTTTCACAAAACTATTTTAAGGACAATTTTAACTAAAATCGATTGTAACTTAGGATAGCTGTCACCCTCTCCTAACTTACAATCACGACATTAACAAACATTGATTAGAGCTACATTGTTTGATTTATTGCGACATACAGATATAATTGGCACATAATTTTAACATACAATCATTCACAAAAACAATTTGCATTCAATTTCTTTTCATAGTATGGGATATACAGCTACGATCCACCCATTTATTTTATTGTAAGGCAATTTAAGCATTGGATGGCGCCCCATATTAGAACTCCAAGAAAAAACCCACCCAAAACGCCAGTAAACTACACACTAAAAGAAAATTTATATCCAATGTCATGGAAAGAAGAGCCCTCTTATTTATAAAGAAAATATCTTCGTGTTTCATATCGCCAATTTCTTGGTATTAGAAGGCCTAAAGGCCTATAATACTAGACATGCCATAATATGTAGTATTTACTCATGTTTTTGGGGTTATGATGATTAGTATAAAGATAAATCAATAAACACAAATGTGTTTATTCAAAAATGTTATAGGCCTATTTGAAATTAAATTTTAATATCATAAATTTATTATAATTTCTTAATGAAGTTACGTTAATAAAACAACATCAATAAAAAAAATAGGCTCCAAAACTATTTTATCTTGGGAAAAACTCATTTAATTGAGTAAGATAGATAGACTCTTTTGCATTTTTAAAGTATCATTGAAAGGGTCTATTAGAATGACATTTATAATCTAGGCATCGGAACATTGCCTATTTGGCTTATTAATTTCAAAGTTGATAAATACTTTAAAACTTTGAGTGACACATATCAAAATATGTTTGTGAAAATTCTCAAAAGTTTCTCTTGTCCAAATAACTATAAAAATTCGAAATTCCAGCGCTTTAGTTTATCGATACACATTACTTCTATTGAAGCCTGCTAGGAAATCAAATGCCAAGTTCAAGGTCAACCCACCAATACATTTCGAAACTAATAATACGCAATTAACTCATTTATTTCATCTCTCTACGACTTTCTGACCATGTGCAGACATTTCTACAACGTATGAAACTCTCCCTATTGATAATGTAACAGTTAATTCAGTTTGTCAACAGTTTTCAGTTTCGAAGCGTATTTGCTTTCACCGTAAGTACCCGCAGCGGAAATCTGCACTGCGCGGGCGCAAGCGATTTTAACTAAAATCTATTAAAATTGCATTTTAAGTTACAATCGATCTTCGTGAAACGCATAAAATTTAAAATCTCATTTTGATTTTAGTTAAAATCAATTTTAAGGATTTTAGTTTAAGTTTTCGTGAAACAGGGCCCTGGTTATCCCGAATGTCAGTGACTAGTTTCGTTCGTATTGAACTCTTCAGACTGGTTGGACTCACGTGTTGGGCGATTTTATTTATACTATTCCGAAAAATGACGTCTATCAATTGTGATATAAAAGAAAAATATGGATTAAAGATAGTAAGCTGGCACTGCCAGGCAGGATACGCCCACATTTTCGAGAGATGGTTAGAGAACAAGCAAAATCGAAACTGATTTTTCCTACAATCAAAGGGTTGTACTAATCGTTTAGATTGAAATGCTAGTGCCCATAATTTGGCTAACTGGGATGCCTTGGGTTGGTTTGTAACATTGTTACTTGTCATAACAAAGAAGAGATAGTATATCAAGGTTGTGGACCCAGTATAGGTCACAATTTTAATTCGATTTTGATGAAACTTGAAATGCATGTATATAACCTAAAGATCTTGATTCTTTTCGATATTTGCGCTTAGGGTGTAACGGTGATATAATCAAACGATTTTTTAAATCAGATAATAATTGTGACCTCCAGAGGGACCACAAGCTAAACAAAGACGATTTTGCGTATAATCAGGGGCCCTAATTTAGGAAGTTACGATCCGATATGCGCAAATATCGAAAGGAACCAAGATCTTTGGGTTATAACAGTGCATTTCAAGTTTCAGCAAAATTGAATTAAAATTGTGATCTCTACAGGGTCCACAACCTTGATATACCATTTTTTAACAGTATTCGCGTACGAACGGCGGCCATTTTGTATGGAAATTTGAGTCCGATTTTTCCAAAATTTGAACTCAACCTTCCTTAGGGTGTAACGGTGATATAATCAAACGATATTTAAAATCGGTTAATTATTGTAACCTCCAGAGGGACCACAAGCTAAACCAAGACGATTTTGCGTATAATCAGGGGCCATAATTCTGGAAGTTACAATCCGATATGCGCAAATATTGAAAGGAACCAAGATCTTTGGGTTATAACCATGCATTTTAAGTTTCATCAAAATCAAATTAAAATTTTGACTTCTACAGGATCCACAACAGGGCTAGAAATTCACGCGAATCTCCGAATCTAATTCGCGCAAGGATTCTCGCAAGAGCTTACCGTGCGAATCTATAAGGATTCGCGTAAAACTTTTGTAAAAAAAATTAAAAAATCTCGGGTCCGACTATTGAATGTCAGTTATGGTGTTTTGAATCAAAGTTGTATGACTTACTTTATAGCATACTACATGTATAATAAAATAAAATAATTGTTGTATTTTTGTTTTACTTTTAACTTATAATTTGGACGAGTTACAGACTGGCCGTTAATTGTCTTTGTTATGTAATAAATTGTGTGGAAACTTCCACGATCACGACACTGCGACGACTTTTAGAAGTAGAGCATTTATACATATTTCAGTTACGCTACAAAGTTATCGGTTTCCTTATTATTTATTTAAATCCTTCTTAAAAAAAAAAAAGAAACTGCTTTAGCATGCCAACCTTAAAACGAAATAGCTTTGGGTTCCATGATTTTATCCTTTCGAACGGCGATTTGATTCCGTTAGTTGTTAAATTGGGTCATTCCAATTCTATTTTGTCACTGTCAAGGTCGGCCACGGACTCGATGTCGCATGGAATTCTCCGCCTTCCATATTAGGCATGGCTTACTACGAAATATGTAAAAAGATTGCTTTTGGTGCGAAATAGCTGTCAACAGCCACGTACACCAATAACAGACATATCACGGACCTTATAATACATGGACTAAGTGCATGCCGCACGAGACGAGGAAGTTGGCGATGCCATTTTACAAGGGATAGAATTCCTCATGTATAAATTGATTTTAAATCCAGTTGTAATATTGTTATTTAATTTACAATCAGAATGTGGCGTTACTGTGTCCGAGATGACGAATAAACCGTTCCCCAATTGGACATTACCAGCTTGGAGGCTCTTCTTTTCGCCTCCCTAGACATGCGTTGCCAATTTTTAAAGACACGTGGTTTTTATTTTTATTTGTACCGTCTTGTGCGGGCTCTCTTGTTGTTTTTCGTCAATACGATTATCGCTATATAGGCCTATGTTAAAATATTATGTACGGGAATTGTTGTACTTGTGAATTGTAATTTATTGCCAGTATTGAATTTTTAATTAGCAGTTAAAACGGTAGCCGTTTGCTATTCAGTTCTCACGCATATCAACGCAGTAAAGACAATGACATTATCAGCCATGACATTATAGAATTTATATACGGTATCCGATTAATCGGCACTGACACGATTTTTGGCTGGCCGATTTACCGATTCAAGAATTTATAATAGTGACTGTAACACTAGTGGATATTTTCCCGACGGAATCTCGCAGTGTTTGAATTCCAATAACACGTGACATCTTGGTAGGAATTAGGTCAATTAACCAGTTCTACATTTGCGTGTACCGTTTTGATTATTTTATTTTATACACATGCTGACAGATGCTTAATTTTTGTAATGAAGGATATATCCTAGCCGTAGGACTGCTGAATTTTACTTTATAGCAATTGCAGCTATGGTTGTCACGTGATCATTGTACCGCTTGTCTATCAATAGTAATTAGTATCATCGACGAATGAATAAAAAATTGTGCAAGTTACGTGATAGAAAAAAAGGCTATACCCACTGTGATATACAGAAATAGCATGGTGCCGTATTAGTTCATTTTGGCTACGGCATTATCTGGATATTACTTTTTACACTATTTAAGTGTTTACCGAAAATTCTATCTGATTGTTTTATTTTTATCATTGTTGTTGTATTTTGGTGTTTTAGATTAATACAAAAAACACAATTTTGTTTTTAAGACATTATTATAACTTAAGATTCGGTGGATTCGCGCAGATTGCATATATGAGAATCCTCTTAGATTCTTGCGAAAAATGACGAATTTCTAGCCCTGCACAACCTTGATATACTAATTTTTGACAGTATAAATTGCGTACGAATGGCGGCCATTTTGTATGGCAATTTTGGTCCCATTTTTCTGAAATTCAAATTAAACCTACCTTAGGGTGTAACGGTGATATAATCAAACGATTTTTTAAATCGGATAATTATTGTAACCTCCAGAGGGACCACAGGCTAAACCAAGACAATTTTGCGTATAATCAGGGGCCATAATTCAGGAAGTTACGATCCGATATGCGCAAATATCGAAAGGAACCAAGATCTTTGGGTTATAACCATGCATTTCAAGTTTCATCAAAATCGAATTAAAATTGTGATCTCTACAGGGTCCACAAACTTGATATACCATTTTTTAACAGTATTTGCGTACGAACGGCGGCCATTATGTATGGTAATTTTGGTCTGATTTTTCCGAAATTTGAACTCAACCTTCCTTAGGGTGTAACGGTGATATAATCGAACGTTTTTTTCAAATCGGATAATAATTATAACCTCCAGAGGTACCACGAGCTAAAATAGGTGAATTTTCGGACAATCAGGGGCCATAATTCAGGAATTTACGTTCTGATAGGTGCAAATATCGAAAGGAACCAAGATCTTTGGGTTATAAACATGCATGTAAAGTTTCATCAAAATCGGTTCAAAATTGTGACCTCTATAGGGTCCACAAGCTAAAAATGTGATTTTTCGTACAATCGGGGGCCATAATCCATGAAGTTTTGATCCGATACATGCCAATATCGAAAGCAGCCGAGATCTTTTGGGGATAAACCTATATTTCAAGTTTCGTCAAAATCGGACAAGAATTGTGACCTGTAGAGAGTCCACAAACAATTGTGGACGGACGTCCGGACGGACAGGGGCGACGACATAATACGTCCACATGAAAATGTGGGCGTATAAAAATACACCTGCAATACATCTGGGAATATCATTTCTTAACCACGGGAAATATTTGTGACCATTTAGTCTAGAATTTACGGCTAACTATGTTTTTTGAAGCGGAACTGTCATCCTCGTGGGATTCATTGACGGCAATATGATCATCTCGCTTTCGTTTGTTATTTTGGAAGGTGAGAAATTTCCACATTTTGAAATGATATAGAGAATGCTAACATTTCTGATATTCGTGACGTTGACATGATTCACTCTTGTAGGCCTAATCAAGGGAAGACATCAAAAGAAAAAGGTTTTAATGTTGATACAGTAAATATGGCTGCACGGCTGATGATAGTCGGCAAATATGCTGTAACAACTCAATTTAAAGATTGATCACAGTATTACTAATTATAAAACAAAACACATCTAAGTAAACTGATTACATGTTGAGCTTTTAATCTGTTTGATGTTGCTGCTCCGTTAATTGGGATTAGAGCAATATACACAAAGATAATTAATTGGCAGTGGTTTCAATTCGTGGGCTACTTAACACTGTTGATTTTATTTCACCCGACAGTTAACATCATGACACGCACAGAGTTTCGTCCTGTCAGGAATTTTATGATTTAGCACAAAAAATGCTATTTTTCTGGCGTGCAAAATGACCTACGGGTCTGATCCAGATCCGGTCGTTTCCCGGAGCAATAGGTCCCGACCAGCATATACGACCGACATGCAACCCATGGTCCACAACCTTGATACACCATTTTTTAACAGTATTCGCGTACGAATGGCGGCCATTTAGTATGGCAATTTTGGTCCGATTTTTCCGAAATTCGAACTCAACCTTCCTTAGGGTGTAACGGTTGTATATTCAAACGGTTTGTGAAATCGGATAATAAATGTGACCTCCAGAGGGACCACAAATTAGAATAGGTGATTTTTCGGACAACCATTTTCGAGAGATGGTTAGAGAACAAGCAAAACAGAAAGTGAATTTTCCTACAATCAGAGGCTATAATTCATTAAATTACAATTTGATATGCGCAAATATCGAAAAGAATCAAGATCTTTAGGTTATAAACATGCATGTCAAGTTTCATCAAAATTGGTTCAAAATTGTGACCTCTATAGGGTCCACAAGCTGAAAACGTGATTTTTCGTACAATCAGGGGCCATAATTCATGCAGTTTCGATCCGATACATGTCAATATCGAAAGCAGCTGAGATCTTTTGGGGATAAACCTATATTTCAAGTTTCGTCAAAATCGGACAAGAATTGTGACCTGTGAAGAGTCCACAAACAATTGTGGACGGATGTCCGGACCAGGCGATGACATAATACGTCCACATGAAAAAGTGTATAAAAAAATAAAGTCATAAGTATCACTAAACCATCTTTAAATCCTCTATCGTTTCGTAAGTTAAGACTTACTTCTTCAGAGTTTTGAAATACAGTTGAAACATATCTAGTTTATTATGACATAGATTCCATCTAAGGTAATGTTTTTTATATGGTTTTGGACTCCTCTCACTTTCTGTTTTTTCATGCATTAGCGACCGTGGCTAATGAATTTTAGAAGCTAGTGCTAATACAGAAGTGTCGTCAAAAATTGTGACCTGTAGAGTGTCCACAAACAAAATGTGAATGAACACATAAAAAGTTGGGCATATATAAACAAGATTTTTCAAACAATAACCAGGGGCGATAACCCATGAAGTTACAGTCTGATACATGCCAATATTGAAAGGAACCGAGATCTGGGGATTTAAACATATTTTTCAAGTTTTGTCAAAATTGGATAAAAATTGTGACCTGTACGTAGAGAGTCCACAAACAAAATGAGAGAGGACATACAGACCCTTATATGGACTGGAATGATGACAATATACTACTATACTATTCAAAAAAAGTAGGGGATATTTAATTTTTGGGGCATAATACTAAAATATGAAAATGACTACGAAAAAAGTCACTATTGAACCTAACAGAAGAAACATTTCCAGTTACATGTGACGCCCAAACGCACCAAAAGCTACCGCATGGAATGCAGGTGATGCTTGGGATCATCATGGGGGTCCAACCCAAGATTTGCACGACTCTGGCATTGAATGTTACAGTCATTGTGGCATTGAATTCCAGGGTGGAAACATCAGTTTAATTGTTTTAGTGACCAGAAAACAAATTTTGATATGCGTCGGCTTACCCAAAATAAAAGGTTACGTGCCCTTGGCATGCTACAGATCGGCACAACACAGGTGGTTGTGGCGCAGACGATGAATGTTTCTCAGTCTGTCATAAGCAGGCTATGGTCCAGATACCTTGATACACAATCTGTACAGGACAGACCACGCTCAGGTCGACCAAGGGCGACAACTCAAGCCCAGGATCGATTTATCCGTACCATGGCCTTGAGAAATCGTGTCATCACAGCAAATCAGATCAGCGCTCGTCTTCAAACAGACACTGGTGTGAGAGTGAGTTGCCAGACCATTCGGAATCGACTGCATAGGGGTCACCTTCGCGCTCGACATCCTCGCGTGATCCCTTGTTTGAGAGATCATCACATTCAGGCAAGACGTCGTTGGTGTAGGGATCATCAACACTGGGATAATCGACGCTGGAGCAATGTGATGTGTTTAGATGAGTCAAGGTTCACTGTTGATTTTTTGGATATACGTAGGAGGGTGTGGCGTCGTTGAAACGAGCGCTTCCAAGACATGATCGATTTGGGGGTGGTTCTGTTATGGTGTGGGGAGGCATCACTGTTGCTGGAAGAACAGCTTTACATGTTGTTGCAGGGCGTGTTAAAGGCCGACAACATCTTGGCAGTCCATGTTGTGCCGGTTGCACGACATCATGGCCGCCGTTTCATCTTCCAGGATGACAACTCAAGATGTCACAGGGCCAGGATCGTTACAGGTTACCTCCAACAACAGAACATCACCACATTACCTTGGCCAGCATTGAGTCCCGACCTCTCCCCCATCGAGCATGTCTGGGGCATGCTTGGACAGAGGTTACGTCAACGACGTCCGGCCAATGTCCAAGAACTTGCTGGTGCGTTGCAACAGGAATGGGACAATCTGGACCAAAATGACCTTAGACGTCTCATTAGGAGTATGCCACGTCGGATCAATGCTTGTTTGGCAAACAGAGGAGCATTTACCCGTTACTGACTGTTGTGATTCTGTGGTAACTTTGCTGTTTGACCCCGGGTATCATTTTTATCTTATAATTGTCAGTCTGTGCCTTACTTAGTCTAATGATCATTTGGAATAAATCGATGAATGTGAACTTCATTTCATTTTGTCATTTGTTTCTTCATCAGTTTCGTTAGGTGACTTTAATAACACTTAACCAGCGGCTGCCAGGCAAGATACGCCCACATACAAGAATGGATACAGAAAAAGCTAAAAAGAAAGTGGTTTTCCTACAATCAAGGGGCATAATTCATAAAGTCACAATTAGATATGCGCAAATGTCAAAAGCAACTGAGATCTTTCAGTTATAAGCATGAACGGATTGAATGAAATGAGGTTTAACATCCTATGCTTCTGCACCTAACCTAGGTAAATTGAAGACAGGCATACGCCATATGAGGAAAATTTTGTCCTGACAGCTAGTGAAATTCCAAGGGATCTTTTACGTGCACACCAATGTGTATACTGGACCTCGGTTTTTCATCACATTCGAAAGGACAAGCCAGCTGACTTGTCAGGCCCGTCGTCTGCATCACTGACAAGGGGAAACCACGCAAAAAAATCGCTATGAACTTTCTCGGCCAATGCAGGGATCGAACACTTTACCGCTAGGCAAGCGAACCAGCACCTTATGCACTTAGCCTAGTGATCCTCCTATAAACATGTAGGAGTTCTCAATTGAAAAAAAAACTTTCATCGACTGTAAACTTGTCTATTTCTTTTTCTGTGGAGACTGCCATATTTGTTGATGGTGTGTTATTATGTGCAACGACCTCTGATTGGACAATGTAGGGCGTGGGCCGAACCAGATAAATGTGATTTTTAGCTGCAAGTTTTTGGTGAAGGGGAAATCTCATCATAATTAAATCAAATGATGTTATTTATGATTAAATCAACATTGTTTGCCGCAAAAAGTATGTTTGCTACTTACAAATTGCTATTTTAAAGTGACTTAATTTTAACTTAATTTTAACAAATCAAAACAGGATTAGGCCTGAAACTGTCAAGCCCGTACCTAACAAATATGGCCGCGCCCTTGCTTGAATGTTGTTGTCATATCACTGACTGCACAGATGAGTCAATTTTACCTGTTTCTGATGTATCCTGGGGAAGGATATGTAAGTGTATGGCTTTGTGGGCTTCTCTAGACGGAAAAGGAAAGATAGTAAGCTGGCACTGCCAGGCAGGATACGCCCACATTTTCGAGAGATGGTTAGAGAACAAGCAAAACAGAAAGTGAATTTTCCTACAATCAGAGGCTATAATTCATTAAATTACAATTTGATATGCGCAAATATCGAAAAGAATCAAGATCTTTAGGTTATAAACATGCATTTCAAGTTTCATCAAAATCGAATTAAAATTGTGACCTATACTCGGTCCACAACCTTGATATACCATATCTTAACACTATAAGCGTACAAACAGCGGCCATTTTGTCTGGCAATTATGGTCCGATTTCCCTGAAATTCAAACTCAACCTTCCGTATGGTTTAACGGTGATAGAGTCAATTGTTTTTTTAAATCGGATACTAATCGTAACCTCCAGAGGGACCATAGGCGATTTTTCGGACAATCAGGGGCCATAATTCAGGAAGTTATAATCTGATATGTGCAAATAAAGAAAGGAACCAAGATCTTTGGGTAATAACCATGCATTATAAGTGGGTAATAACCATGCATTTCAAGTGTCATCAAAATTGAATCAAAATTGTGACCTATACTGGGTCCACAACCTTGATATACCATTTTATAAAAGTATTCGCATACACGCGGCAGCCATTTTGTATGGCAATTTTGTTCCGAATTTATTCCGAAATTTAAACTCAACCTCCGTTAGGGTGTAACGGTGATATAATCAAACGATTTTTTAAATCGGATAATTATTGTAACCTCCAGAGGGACCACAAGCTAAACCAAAACAATTTTGCGTATAATCAGGGGCCATAATTCAGGAAGTTACGATCCGATATGCGCAAATATCGAAAGGAACCAAGATCTTTGCGTTAAAACCATGCATTTCAAGTTTCATCAAAATCGAATTAAAATTGTGATCTCTACAGGGTCCACAACCTTGATATACCATTTTTTAACAGTATTCGCGTACGAACGGCGTCCATTTTGTATGGTTATTTATGTCTGATTTTTCCGAAATTTGAACTCAACCTTCCTTAGGGTGTAACGGTGATATAATCAAACGGTTTTTCAAATCAGATAATAATTGTGACCTCCAGAGGTACCACGAGCTAAAATAGGTGATTTTTCGGACAATCAGGGGCCATAATTCAGGAAATTACGTTCCGATAGGTGCAAATATCGAATGCATGTAAAGTTTCATCAAAATCGGTTCAAAATTGTGACCTCTATAGTGCCCACAAGCTAAAAACTGTGTATGTCACGTATGATAAAGAACCGTAAGTCAGTAAGAACAACTAATGTTTTATTGTTTGGTGGAGCCTTTTCATAACCATGTGTTTCATGTTAATATTTTTCTTTATGTTTTTAATTGGCAGATATCTAATATATTCATCAGCTACTATACATATTACAAATATAAAGTTATGAGATGTTAATTTCGTAAACATTCAACATTGGAAATTTTGGTGTAGGTGCGTGATCCATGACTTCACATGCTGTACTTGATGGCAAGCGGTAAATCTTACCTGCAAGTTATTTTTTTAAAGCATTTTTGCCTTATTATAAATTGATTTGACAGTTGTGGTCAATCTTTTTTCTTTCCTTTCAACTTATCCCCCCCCCACCCAGAGGACCGAAATCACAAGTAATCAGATAAGCAACACTACTCCTTATCACTTACAAGTGGAGAACCGAAACCACGTCATTTGACTCAATGACAGACCTTGTGATCTACTGTGCACACATTAAACCATTTGGCTACCCAATCCCCTCCAACTTAAGATCTAAGGCACAAGCATTAGACAACTCACTCAACCATAAAGTAATACTTACATCTGATCCTGATAGAGATTTCTTTAAGACTAATACAACTTCATCTTGAAAAGCAACATCTTCAACACATCGTGGACGACTGAAAAATAATAATCTTATTTATATTTAAAATCCTTTTACATTTGCTGATCATGACCCGAGCATTATTAGTTGCTAATTGCATGAAACACTTATAATCTTTACCCTTTCATTTTCCCATCAAAACTAAATTTATGTCATATTTATAACTCTATATACTCCACATATGACAATCTCTTTTTACACAATCTATGATTATAGTTATTACATCAAAAGATAGGGGTAGGAGATTTTAAATTACATCAATAGATAGGGGCAGGAGAGTGTTTTAATTATATAGACAGTGGTAGGAGAGTGTTTTAACACTATATCAGCAGAAAGGGCCAGAGGTACATGTAGGGTTGCAAAATTCCTGGGATATTTAAAACAGGGAAAATTTCACAGGAATTTGGGGGAATTTTGAATGTGGTGCCATAAATTGAAACCTGTTTCGTTATTAATGAGTTACAAGTGACAGTAATATTTTAATAACTAAAAGATACAAAACATACTATCTGATATGTCATATATACTAAAATTTAATAACTAAAAATGAGATACAGGTAGTTCTGTTAAATTGTTTATACACAGGTTACACATTCTATATAATTAATGCTCAAAGTAAGGTAACTCTGCCATTTCATCATTATCTTCAAAATCATTACCTACTTCATCATCGGTGAATAAAAGGGAGATTTTAGATGAATCCTATTGAATATCTGAAATTTCTGTGCTGGAAGGTTCCTTGTCAAATTAGATCTTATACAGACCAACTATTCAATAAGTTCCTTTGTTAATCTGTTTCTAACTTTTGTACGAGTTGTACCAAACAGAGACCAAATGCGTTCTGATGCTGCTGATGAAGGTGGTATTACAAGAATTAATGAAGCTATACGGTACTTGAAACATAAATTTATCTCTTTAGTTTTACCATTTGGAACACAACTTACATGGTTAAATAAGTTTTAATAGTTATAATGGATGAAAATAAAAGAGAAAAGAGAAGTTCCAGTAAATAATTATAATTTTAGTATTTTTCAGTTTTAAAAATAGATTTGAAAATTCCTGAAAATTCCCGGAAAGTTTCCCACCCTTTGCAAGCCTAGCCAGAAGTATCCACTTACTATTTTTCAACCCATGGAATATGTTTTCGTTTTTCTGTTGTATCTTTCGAGGAATTTGCGGGTGGTTTATCTTTAGCTTTTTGTAAACTACTTGAACCACCTTTTAGAAAAGCCTGCATGTTGGTTATCTTGGGGTATCTGTCAGTTAATAAACACAATACATATTATATACAAATAAATCAAAAATAAGTTTACACATATTATTCTCACTTTATGTGGATTAAAGACATGAGGATGAGGTCATTTTTTTGTACTTACCGGTATACACCGACAATACTTTATACCGGAAAACACTAAATACCAGAAAATACACTGAATACCGGAAAATACACTGAATACCGGAAAACAGACTGAATACAGCCTTACCTTAGGGTGTTTCCCTGTAAATAGTATAGCCCAGCTCCGGTATCTTTTTTAACAATATTTATTCACAAAAACTGGCCTGGAGAACAGGCAGAAGCCTATAGCTTAGACCCTCTCTCCATATTTAAAGGTTAGGGTTAGTTTCCACTCCGGTATATAGTATAGTCCTGCTCTGGTTTACCTATTTAGTAGGGGTTTCAGAGCAAACAGAATTATTTTTATAAATATTTTGTGAAAATATACATATTAAAATGCTACACAATTTTTTTTATTTCATTAAAATATTCTAATTAGATCCAAAGTTATGGAATTTTAAAATTCGAGATTGGCGTCAATAATGTTATCAAAATGCTCTAAAATACCATTCAATGCGTGGCATGGCACCAAAATAAATGCTTTTCAGTCATAAGCGGTATTCTCCCTTCAGAATCGCTAGTACCAATTTTAAAACTGAAATCTGCACGTTAATTGCAGCTAAGAATTATTATAATCGTTCTAATTTAAATGATAATTAAATATGTCAAATATTTATAATCTTGATGATACCACAATAAAGTATTATATATAATCACCAAAATAGTATATTGTTTGATTGGTTCTATATCAAATTCAATCGGAAACTAATGTGCGGATTCACCAATGAAGTGCCGTAGCAATGGAAAATCCACGTAACGTAAAATTGGCATTTTTAGAAATTTGGTCAGAGAAATCCCATGCATTGCAAAGCAATGGTTGCTCCTTGTAAGTTTACTCTCAGATCTCCGGTATCAGGCGTATTCAACACCAGGCTAATTCAACACCAGTAAAATCGGCGTATTCAAGACCAGTTTTTTTGTAGGGTTGATTGGTCGGTATATAAAGGGGCTAATTAGTACTCATCAGTGCCAACGTCGGTGGATGTTAATTAATCTGAACAACTAGACAGCTGTCCTTGTCAGGCCCTCCTTCTGCATCACTGACAAAGGGAAATCACGTCGGAAAATCGAGATGAACTTTCACGGCCAATGCAGGGATCGAACACCCGACCGCCAGGCTAGCGAATCAGCGCCTTATCCACTCAGCCACCGTGATCTCCTTTACAATCTCAAGCTTAAGATTAAATAATTTAAACAACAACTCAATAAAAAAAAACAATTTAATACCGGTACATCAAACACCAATCATTAATAATTATCGTATAGGCTTCTATCCACACTGATGAGTACTAATTAGCACCTTTTTACACCGACCAATCAACCCTATAATATCATGTACTGGTGTTGAATACGCCGATTTTACCGGTGTTGAATTAGCCTGGTGTTGAATACGCCAGGATTCAGATCTCCGACAGTGCACATTGTTTTCGAAATTCAATGTTACATTTGTAAGATGAATTCATATAAGTCCCGGCTTGTTTTCAGATCCCAGATTTATATATTATATTTATATTATTATTATTATGTAAATAGTATCTGAATAGATCTAAATATTGTTAAAAAAAAAAATGTTCAATGATAATGATGTTGGCGCTACTGCACTTTCGTACCTCTACCAGTTCCCGTGGTCGTAGGAACTTGAAATTTGCAGGGGATGTTAAGGATGACTAACAATGATCAAACACCAAATTTCAGTCGAATCGTTCAATAACTTTTTTTTTAACCGACCTTTTAATTTCTGCCGAGAGAGAACTTCATCCGCATTCGCCATTTATATTGTTTACTATTTCGACGGAAACCGACACACTTTAGACTCGAATAACAAGACACTAAAACGGAAACTGACATACTGAACTAGCTCCCTAACACTGCAGTTCATAAAAATTAATATTATTTTCGTAAACTTTAATTTTTGCGCGAAGCCATCATTTTCTATAAAATACTATTTGGTTTGATCAGTGGATTGGCCTTTAGGTGTGACTATTGCCATGACCTTGATATTGACCTCGAGTCAAAACTTCCAATCCATATCGGGGCCTTTGCGTTTATGCTTGCCGTGGCCTTATTTCTTGCATTATTATCAAAGTTAAGGTTCGAGGAGAAAGCAGAGACCACGTCCTTCAAAAAAGATAATTGGGTCAAGGTCGTAGGTCAAGGTCAGTTTACGGAAAACTGAGCTCAAACTTTTCAAAGTCATTTTTGGGACATTTGATCTTGACTTACGACCTTGACCCCATAACATTTTTTAAAGCCTATCATCTTGGCTTCAACCACCTACGTTTAACTTTGCCCTGTCGCACACTGCTCGGTCACAAAACGGTCAAACGCAACGGTCCCGTGTCCGAAGGGAAGTCAATGGGCGTGGCCAATGTGAAAGGTCGTGATGACCTTCACAAGTCAAGGGTAACCAACCGTGACCTTGACTTTGACCTTAAGTCCAAACTTCACATCGATCTCGGGTCATTTGCGTTTTTGCTTGTCGTGACCTTATTTCTTGTCGTATTATCAAGGTTAAGGTTCGACGTGAAAGCAGAGACGATGTCCTTCAGAAAAGATTATTGGGTTAAAGTCGTAGGTCAAGGTCATCTTACAGAAAACTGAACTTAAACTTTTCAAAGTCAATTTCGGGACATTTGACCTTGACTTACGACCTTGACCCCATAACTATTTTTACAGCCTATCATCTTGGCTTCAACCACCTACGTTTAACTTTGCCCTGTCGCACACTGCTCGGTCACAAAACGGTTAAACGCAAGGGCCCCGAGATCGATGGGAAGTTTGGACTAACGGTCAAAGTCAAGGTCGCGGTTGGTTAGCCTTGACTAGTGAAGGTCACCACGACCGTTCACATTGGCCACGCCCATTGACTTCTTTTCGGACACGGACCCTCTGCATTTGACCGTTTTGTGACCGAGTAGTGTGCGACAGGGCAAAGTTAAACGTAGGTGGTTGAAGCCAAAATGATAGGCTTTAAAAAATGTTATGGGGTCAAGGTCGTAAGTCAAGGTCAAATGCCCCAAAAATGACTTTGAATAGTTTGAGTTTAGTTTTCTGTATAATGACCTTGACCTACGACCTTGACCCAATTATCTTTTTTGTATGACGTGGTCTCTGCTTTCTCCTCGAACCTTAACTTTGATAATACGGTAAGAAATAAGGCCACTGCAAGCATAAACGCAAAGGACCCGAGATGGATGGGAAGTTTAGACTCAAGGTCAAAGTCAAGGTCACGAGTGGATAAAGGTGACTAGTGGAGATCACCACGACTTTTCACATTGACCCCGCCCATTTAATTCCTTTCTGACACGGGACCCTTGCGTTTGACCGTTTTGTGACCGAGCAGTGTGCGACAGGGCAAAGTTAAACGTATGTGGTTGAAGCCAAGATGATAGGCTTTAAAAAATGTCATGGGGTCAAGGTCGTAAGTCAAGGTCAAATGTCCCAAAAATGACTTTGAAAAGTTTGAGTTTAGTTTTCTGTAAGATGACCTTGACCTACGACCTTGACCCAATTATCTTTTTTGAAGGACGTGGTCTCTGCTTTCTCCTCGAACCTTAACTTTGATAATACGGTAAGAAATAAGGCCACTGCAAGCATAAACGCAAAGGACCCGAGATGGATGGGAAGTTTAGACTCAAGGTCAAAGTCAAGGTCACGAGTGGATAAAGGTGACTAGTGGAGATCACCACGACTTTTCACATTGACCCCGCCCATTTAATTCCTTTCTGACACGGGACCCTTGCGTTTGACCGTTTTGTGACCGAGCAGTGTGCGACAGGGCAAAGTTAAACGTAGGTGGTTGAAGCCAAGATGATAGGCTTTAAAAAATGTCATGGGGTCAAGGTCGTAAGTCAAGGTCAAATGTCCCAAAAATGACTTTGAAAAGTTTGAGTTTAGTTTTCTGTAAGATGACCTTGACCTACGACCTTGACCCAATTATCTTTTTTGAAGGACGTGGTCTCTGCTTTCTCCTCGAACCTTAACTTTGATAATACGGTACGAAATAAGGCCATTGCAAGCATAAACGCAAAGGGCCCGAGATGGATGGGAAGTTTAGACTCAGGGTCAAAGTCAAGGTCACGGGTGGTTAAAGGTGACTAGTGGAGGTCACCACGACCTTTCACATTGACCCCGCCCATTTACTTCCTTTCGGACACGGAACCCTTGCGTTTGACCGTTTTGTGACCGAGCAGTGTGCGACAGGGCAAAGTTAAACGTAGGTGGTTGAAGCCAAGATGATAGGCTTTAAAAAATGTCATGGGGTCAAGGTCGTAAGTCAAGGTCAAATGTCCCAAAAATGACTTTGAAAAGTTTGAGTTTAGTTTTCTGTAAGATGACATTGACCTACGACCTTGACCCAATTATCTTTTTTGAAGGACGTGGTCTCTGCTTTCTCCTCGAACCTTAACTTTGATAATACGGTAAGAAATAAGGCCATTGCAAGCATAAACGCAAAGGGCCCGAGATGGATGGGAAGTTTAGACTCAGGGTCAAAGTCAAGGTCACGGGTGGTTAAAGGTGACTAGTGGAGGTCACCACGACCTTTCACATTGACCCCGCCCATTTACTTCCTTTCGGACACGGGACCCTTGCGTTTGACCGTTTTGTGACCGAGCAGTGTGCGACAGGGCAAAGTTAAACGTAGGTGGTTGAAGCCAAGATGATAGGCTTTAAAAAATGTCATGGGGTCAAGGTCAAATGTCCCAAAAATGACTTTGAAAAGTTTGAGTTTAGTTTTCTGTAAGATGACCTTGACCTACGACCTTGACCCAAATATCTTTTTTGAAGGACGTGGTCTCTGCTTTCTCTTCGAACCTTAACTTTGATAATACGGTAAGAAATAAGGCCACGGCAAGCATAAATGCAAAGGGCCCGAGATGGATGGGAGGTTTTGACTCAAGGTCAAAATCAAAGTCATGGTAATATTCACACCTAAAGGCCAATCCACTGATCAACACCAAATAGTATTTATAGAAAATGGTGGCTTAGCGCAAAAATTAAAGTATACGAAAATAATCTTAATTTTTATGAACTGCAGTGTTAAGCAGCTAGTGCATCTAGTCAGTTTCCGTCGGAGTGTCTTGTTATTCGAGTCCAAAGTGTGTCGGTTTCCGTCGGAGCGTCTTGTTATGCGAGTCTAAAAAGTAAACAATTCAAATGGCGAAAGCGGATGCAGTTCTCTCTCGGCAGAAATTAAAAGGTCGGTAAAATAAAAAGTTATTGATCGATTCGGCTGAAATTTGGTGTGTGATCATAGTTAGTCATCCTTAACATCCCCTGCAAATTTCAAGTTTCTACGACCACGGGAACTGGTAGAGGTACGAAAGTGCAGTAGCGCCAATGATGTTGTGGTGTTTTTTTTATTTGGTTTACAAATTACAGAGACTGAGAGGATTATAAACACCATTATGATTAAAGACAACACTGCCTGTCAATACATAAATGTCAATAACAATAACATCTCTAATAAAATCTGTAAACCTACCTAGTTTGTTGAATGTTCTAAAACTAAAATACTGTAAATAATACTATATTCTTAATATCAGTCTACTTTCCCGCCTTGCCAGGTAGTTACGGTTTACAAGACCTAAATTACACTGTTTCTATGTGTTAATCAATGACGTCTACGCCAACTCTGGATAATCTTGACTCAACGTCATTGGGTTAACCAGATGGTATAACCCGATGCAGAAGTTGATTAACACTCTTTCATAGTCACCAGAGCAGAATGATTGACAGCTGATGTCAGCCTTCACCTTCGAAATATCAAGGTAAACAAGCGAACCAATTGACCGATCGCAGCTGTCAATCAAAATAATAAATCAACCAATCAAAACACGTCCCCGCTTCTGCGCGAGCCAGCTATATTTTGTCCGACATTATGCCCGTCAACTTCCGCCAGATGTAAATAAAGGTATTTCCAGCAGACGTCAACAACCAACCCGTCAAAATGGTAAAGAGATGTGCTTGGGGTACGTGTAATTCTGATAGTAGATACCCAGAGAGACTGACAGGAGGAATAACCTTTATTCCTTTCCCAAAGCTTGGAAGAACACGCGATAAAGCCAGACGATGGATACGTTTATGTGGACGACCTTTCGAGCAGTTGAACGAAGAGATACTGGGTGAGCGGAGAAAGGTAAAACATCTGTTTGTGTGCACTAAGGTTATTATTTTGTTATACTTTTAGGCCTATAGGCTTTCTTTAATCTTACCTGGGACTGCTATATTTTTTTTATTTCAAACAAAATGAATGTTCCACCAGTAGGCCTATAGGCCCCATATAATGATATAGGCCTAAGTAGTCATAGGCTAAATCATGAATGTGGCTATTCTGTTTTTACAACGGGACATTCACTGACATTAGAATGTCGGCACAAACATTTTTCTAAATTTATTTCGTTAGGTAATGCACCAGGGCAGAAGTGACATGCATTGTAGAAACAATCTTTTTTATAATCATCTTGTTCTTATTTCAATTTGAATTGTTTCTTGTTTGAGTCTGTATAACTATAGTAATTAGTATAATTATTATAGAGTAGTACAGAACAGAGTAAAGGCCTGCAGCCTGCAGGCTGAATAGTTCAGGCATGGCCCTCAATTTCAAGTTTGAATAAAAATGAGAAAAAAATAGAAAGCTGTACACTACATTAGCCATTGTTTACATTGGTAACATAGGACCTAGTCTGTACATAGTCAGATTATAATCATACATAATAATAATATTCTTTTTATTTTTTTTAGCACTTTGTAAATGGTCAGCCAGATCCCATCGCTGCATTGCACTATGATGATCATATTACTCAACCAAGACCACCACCAAAACCCAGAAATAATTATATTGAGAAAACTGCAGTGGTTGAATCAAAGGTTTTAAGGTAACAAGGGTTTATCAATATCAGCTTAAATAGAATAATTATTTCCTGTGCTTACACTAAGTTTGTGCCATATGGACGTTAAAATCCATTTCTCTCTCTCTTACTTCTGTATACATGTACATGTACCGGTATATCGTTTTAGATATATAGTTCATTTTGATACTGGTATACAGTACACACATTCAAATGCATAGATGTAGGCTAAGCTATGGTAATAGCATAAAATTAAAATAAAGATGTGTTAATGCTGCATTTTTTTATTAATGACTAATTATTTATTATTATATTTATTAATATCAGATGCCAGGTTTTAGCAGCAAACAAGAATATATTTTACTATTTAAAAAATTATTCTCTGGTATAAAAATACTGATTATTATTTATGTACAAATTTTATATTATGTCGAATTTTTTATTTATGTACAAATTTTATATAATTATGAATTTACAGAGTTTCTATAAAGTCGAATAATAATATTGTGTATGAAAACTGTGAGATTAAAGATTTGAATAATAAAATGGTACAGACAGAGAATGTAGTTGATGCTGCCACAGGTTAGTTAAATTTATTTTATAGACATAGAATTTTTAATAAGAAATGGCTTTAAATGTTCAACATAAAAACATGATAATTTTGAAAGAAGCTTCTGCATGGTTTCTTTTTCGGGATATATTCTCTCTATGCAGAAATCCTGTCTCGTAAAAGTGACAAAGTCGCAAAATTGGGCCCCAGTTATGAGAAGTTGTCCCTGAACCTGAAACCAGTGAATATGGTTTCGAGACAATTTATATTCAGCATCATTTTGCACTAAAAAGAAATCTTTCAGTGCATTGCATGCGTCTGAAAGTGTCATATCTCGAGCTGAAAAAGGACATTTAATTTCAATGAGCCCGGTCTTGCCTTTATCACAAACAATTGCATCTGGTGTAGCACCTAAAAATGGAAAAGCAGGATTTATTACAAGTCCAATGTCATGAATATGATTTCCGGTCTGTTTAATATACATTTGTTTAGCAATGGTTTCATTTGCTTGCCCATAAGAAGTGGGAACAGAATAAAAATTACTTTTGTCAAATGTGTTTTTTAAAAATGAATCGTTTATTTCTTTCTTTCTTTTCATAACAGCTCCAAAATTTGAGGCAGTAACACGACACTTTCTTTGGTTCATCCAGGTGTTATTATTATTTCTTGTCGATCTCTCTATTCTTATGGCTTCATCTTGATTTACATCTATATCTTTCCACTCAACTTTCATCTTTTCTATCTGTTCTAAATCTAAATGTAGAGCAACTGGTTTTGGAAAAGCTATTTCACCACATTTATCCGAGTTCTCTTCTCTTAGATGTGTTGTCACTTGCATAAGGGATGCCTGAAATACATATTATAATCTATTTACTGTTCATATTTTTCAGAATTTCAACCGATGGACATATTGGCTCTTGCTGCAGAAAATACAAAAATCAAGGAAGAATATGCAAAGATAATTCTTGAAAATGAAAACCTTAAACGCAGTCAAGTTCAACAAGTAGACAAAGGAACCAGTATCGACCTATCTACTCAATGTTTTAGTTGTTCAACTTTAAAAAAAGATTCATTTCAATATTATACTGGCTTTTCATATGACCGTTTTTATAATGTATATAAGTTTTTTGTACCAGCAGATGATTTACCCTTTGAATTTTCTAAGAATATTAGCAGCTTAGTCAGTGTTTCTTTAGATAATCAGCTTCTATTAGTATTAATAAAATTAAGACAAGATTTTGATTTTAAACACATATCAGATATGTTTGGAATTTCTTCTCAAGATTGTAGTTGTTTATTTACAAATTGGATCAATTATATGTTTTACAGACTTGGCTCTCTTGTTATATGGCCACACAGAGACATTATTATTGAAAATATGCCAGAACAATTTAAAACTGATTATCCCAACACAATGGTCATAATTGATGGAACAGAAATAAAAATTCAGAGACCAAGTTCCCTCCATAGACAGAGTCAATGTTATTCAGACTATAAATCCTGTACCACACTGAAGGGTCTTGTTGGTGTCGACCCAAGGGGATCTATTGTGTTTGCATCTATGTTATTTTCTGGATCAATCTCAGACAAAGTAATAACGCACAGAAGTGGGTTTTTAGACACTTTACAATCATTGTTACAAAGTGGTAAACTTCAAGAAGGTGATGGAGTTATGGCCGATAAAGGGTTTACGATAGAAAAAGAAATCAATAATTGCGGGTTATGCTTAAATATTCCCCCATTTGTGCCATCATCTGCCTCCCAAATGAGTGCCCCAGCCGTTACAGAGACAATTAAAATAGCTAAACATAGGGTACATGTTGAAAGAGCTATATGTCGGGTTAAACAGTTTAAACTCCTAACCAATAAAGTTAGCCTGAGCTTGTTCAGCTGTATTAATCAAATATGGCTTGTTTGTTGTCTTTTAACAAATTTTATGCCATTCCTTATTGAGAAATAAACCTTTTCAAACGCTATATTGCCATTGCTAATCAAAATCAAATTTTTATTTTAACTAGTAACTCTATTTCTCAGTTATGTTCGTTTCCAGTATTGATGACTCGCCTTGTATATACCCACCACGTACCTTACATATTCTTACACTATCCTTTCAGGAAGCGGTGTTTATAAGCTTAGCTTGTTATCGTATCCTTGTATTCTTTGTATATTTACCTATTTTACTTTACAATTAATAAAATATTGTTTAAATCAAATAAAAGTGAAATATAAAATACTGCAGTGCATTTTTGTTATGGTACTGAAAACAGAGGGGGGTAACTATTGATATTGTTTAAGATTCATTATTACGTACATGATATGCAAGTGGGGATCCAATAAGTTGCGGGCCAATGGGTGTTGTAATGGAGTCTGCTGTGTTGCTCACCAAGTATGAGATTGGACTGTCTTTTAAGCTTTGGAGATGTAAAATAGTTGTATCTGATACTTGAATTTTTCTGAAAAAGAAAGAACAAGCATATTTATAGAAATCTTCAACCCTTCTCAAATAAAGTCATTATTATTATTATTATTATTGGGGTGGTTGCCTATGTCACCTGAACACTTACGTACCTGTTGTCGTTAAAATTTGCCATCACAGGCTTTCTTTTCCTTTTTACATTCCCAGGTCTTGAAATAATTATCTGTGACACGGGGTCTGGTTCAATTTTCGACCCCCTTGGCTTATCCCACTGCTGTGGTAAACTTGTTGAAGATGGTTGAGAAGGGACATCTTTGTATCCTGCAATCTTCCATTCTTCTATCATCATTATAATTGCCAACACATGAGCACACCTTCCTCCCATTCTAAAAATAAAATTATTTTTATTGGTTAAAAGGGCTGATATTTTAGATCATAGACAAATTGATTAAAAATTTTCAAGTTTACTATATAACTATATTAGTGAAAAATAAAAATAAATAATTCAGTCAATGCAATTCAATTATCCCCAAAATTCACACATTAATATTTTTTATTTGACGATCTACAAATATATAAGCAGGTAATTTACCAACCACACAAAAGTAGCTGGGATATACTTACAGTATAAAAAATGTAAAAAAAAGAAACTGAACAGGGAAACAGAAATCAAGTTAAACTGAAAAAAAGCACAATAGAAATAATAAAAACAAAAATAATGCAGGGTAGGGCCTAGATCTAGGCCTATGTAATATCACTGACTGTCAACTGTGGTGAGTGTAAGAAGGATAAAAAACCAGGCGACTGTTTGACGTACGTAAAGATTAAAAAGAAAAAACTACCATTTTAGAAAAAGTGTAATGAATCAATGATATTTTTTTAAAAAGCTGTTATTTACCCTGCTTTACAGCTACAGTGAGCCTCTGTTATAGTCCGGTCTTCAATGTTGACATCTATTGACGTCTGGTGTGGTTCGTCGGATTTGTTCATGCTTCGATAAATTCGAGCGAAAACATGAATGGAGTTTACATCAATACCAGCCGTTAGGGACATAGATTTGAAGTATGACCCCCTGGTAAAAGCTGTAGCTCGCTGTTTCTGTCGTAGCGACGGTATGTACGGCAAATACCTCGAGGAAAAATCGCTGGGTACATCGCTTAAACTCAATACTGCCGCCATTATTGTTTGGCTTGGTGACGGTCTTAAATTGGGTTATCTCCCTTCATTCTAAGGGGCGTGGCTACGACTGCACTCACGATCGGTCAATTGACCTTTCCGTCAGAGACCCGTAGCTCCTCCCCCTTTTTATAATGACGTCACCTTAGACAACATTGACGCGCCTTAGACATAAACAAGCATGGCGATGGCAGAACGACGTCAGTTGGTAATTAGTACTCGTACTGATAACACCTAATGCTCCAGAGCTCCTAAGCTATTGTCTAAATTTATCCTGAGATAAAGTAGCCTAGCAAAGACTCAAGAAAGACTCTCCAATTGACTTATAAGACTCTACAAGAATCTTCAGTCCCAAGGTTGTCTTTCTATTATTTAATTCTTATACCTAAATAAGGTATAAGTTTACTTTGTTTTTTTTTAAAGTTTTTTTTGCTTAAACCTTTTTCTTTTATTTTTTGACAGCTCTTTTTGGTTATTCTGTTTTATTTTCTACTTTTTTATTCTAGTTTATTTGAGCTTATTTTTTCCTTTTTTTTCACTTTTTACTTTCTTTTCTAGTTCTAGTTTATTTGAGTTTATTTTTTACTTTTTTTATAGATTATTTTACTTGGTATTTTATCTTTTTTTTTCTAGTTCTACTTTTCTAGTTTATTTGAGTTTATTTTTTTTATTTTTTTTTTCATTTTTTACTTTCTTTATAGGAATTCCTTTTTATATATATATACTTTTTGTTTATTCTATATCATTTTTCTTATTTTTTGCTCTTATTTAAACTTATTTTTATTTTTTCTTGCTTGGTTAAATTATCGTTGTAAAGGCTTCAGTTCTAATTCTTTGTTAGGCAATCAGTGTCCAAGCGATCAGAGATTAGCTCAAGCGATTGAACTACGCTCAGATCAAAGGCGATATAAACAAAGGCTTAATCACCTTTGTTGAGCTAACGATCTCACGACTGCTCTGTCTATTGACTTATACAAACATTAGGAACCTATAGTTAATTAGTATAATCAAATTTAATTAACTAGTGGATCTGTGTGGAAAGGGTCAGTAGCGTGATCAGGTGATCAATCCAAAACAATTACAACTGCATCTAGTATTGACTTATACAAACATTAATATCCTATAGTCAATTAGTATAACCAAAACTGATTAACTAGTGGATCTGGGTGGAAGAGGTCATAATCATCACTCTACTCTAGTACCAACTAGAATCATCTCTTGTTGATCCTTCTTTTTAATTTAGACTTTTTCAAAGCAGGAAAAGGGAAATGGAGTCCGTGGCTGAACTCAACATGTCCATGGTTGAGGCTTTTAATAGCAGTCCGGCACCATCGACCTTTCCGGTGACTAAAAAGAGGGAGGAGCAAGCCTTTGTCGTTCAGGTGAAGCCCGCCGAAGGCAAGTCCTTCGCAGGGATCAAGCTAACGGCGATAGGGAAGGATATAAAGAAGAACTGGGGTATTATAGATATCCCAGACATCAGAGTAACTGTCCCCGGTCATGTCCGACTGGCTTTTAAATCACAGGAGGACATGGACAGGGCAGTGAACCAGGTATCCCTTCTCGGCATAGAAGTGAGGGTATCCCAGCCGTCAACCTTGTTAACTGAAAAGGTGGTGGTACACGGGATTCCCTCCGAATATGACGGAGAAGAGATCCTGGAAGATTTAAGAGACAGGGGATATGCGGTCAAGGAGGTATACCGGTTTAAGGTTGCTGAAGGTAAAAGCCAGGGAAGTGTCGCCCTGACTTTTAACAATAAAGCACCGGAAACACTAAAAGTAGTATATTTATCCAGAAGGACCCACGCCTACATCAACCGGGTAAGGCAATGTTCCAACTGTCAAAAACTGGGCCACACAGTCAAGTACTGCAAGGGAAAGACTGTGTGTGCCCAGTGCGGTGGGAGTCACGCGGTGGCCGAGTGCAGGGCGGGCATGCAAATAAAATGCTCGAACTGCAAGGGTGGTCACGCAGCGAACTCCCCCGAATGCCCCAAGATACAGAGCACCAAAGCTGCCCTAAAGATACAGGGGAAGGAGAAAGTGAGTTTCAGTGAGGCTGCACTCATTCTCAAAAAAAAGGAGCGTTCGATAAAAGATGTCAGGAATACGGCTCCGGTTAATAAACCAAGGACGGAGCCAATTCCATCGACATCGACGCCGGAAGAACCACCAAAGGCCCCCCGATCAGAACAACTACCAACTACAAAGACCCCAAAGAAAAAGAACAACCCAAAGAAAAAGGAACAAGCAAAAATGAAAGCTGATGAGACTCACTTTATTCCTAAATTCAAAACGGAAAGTGGTTTCATGAGCTTCATGATTGAACTCCTAAAGGTGGCAGTGTCCGACGAAGACAAAACTACAAAAACGGCAAGCCTCCTAGGCAAACTCCGTGCATATATGGTAAACGCAGACACCCTAATCACCCTCGTCAACTCGATCAACACAGTTAAATAGAGATGACGACGAGGAAGACGAGAAGAATGATCAAGAGGTAAATCTCGCATTACGTAGGAGGATATCTCATGTCCGCCACTACAGTACTGGAGATATTTCCAGTTGCTCGTCGATGGTAAAACCAAAGGCGAACACTGGCGGTGTTTCTAGTTGCTTGTCGGTTGCAACACCAAAGGCGAACACCAATGAGGTACCTTCTATGGAAATCGAGACACCAGTAGATCAATAGAACTCCAACATTGAGGGGCATCCATCCGGACAGTCATCATGGCGGGCCAGGTTAAAGTTTTACAACTTAATGTTAATGGACTGGCCACCAGATGTGCTGAGCTGAGAAAATACATCACACGCAACCCCAAAGATGTAATATGCCTCCAAGAAACCAAGCTACTACCAACTTTGAAAGACGTCTACATACCCGGGTACACTTGTGAGAGAAGGGACAGACCAGGAAGTACGACACGTGGCGGCGGCATTGCCATCTATATCCGTGATAACCTAAATTATATTTCTGTTTCACTGGACGTAGACGGACCTCTAGAAGCAATGGGCATAGCCATCACATTGAGCAATAATACGAATTTGACAATAGTGAATGTCTATGTACCCCCAGATGTCACGAAAAAACCAGTTGACTTCCAGTCACTTCTCGATCAACTTCCACAGGGCGAATCAGTGTTTTGCGGAGATTTCAATGCAAAACACGTTCTGTGGGGGTCGCCGAGGAATGACTGTCGGGGGACTAGCCTATGCTCAATAATAGAAGCAAACAACCTATGCATGCTGAACGATGAGAGCCCTACTTTTGTTGGAGGAAATGTCCCACCTTCGCACCTAGATCTCACGTTCTGTACGCTTGGTCTGGCAAACCGCTGCGACTGGCAAGTACACGAAGATGAAACACTTGGCAGTGACCATCTCCTGATAGAATTCTGCATTCAGGCCGAAGCAACCAGGGAAGTCTATAACGGGAGACCCAATTGGATTATGAAAGAAGCTGATTGGGTTAAATTCCGTGTAGGCTGCCTTGAGTGGAAGGAAGAAGATATCATCGATACCAACATCGACGTGTACGCTACCAACATTACGAGCTCTATTATAGGTGCTGCTAACGACTCTATTCCAAAGACTTCTGGTGGAAAACCAAGGACTAGAAAACCATGGTGGTCACCGGAATGTCAGAAGGCAGTCAACGACAGAAGGAAGGCCCTCCGCCTACGGAAACGCCACTACAATGAAGCCAACCACCAAAATTACCTTAAGTTGAAATACGCTGCAAGAGACACCATAAAAAAGGCACAAAGTGGGCACTGGATGACATTCTGTAATGCGTTGAATAAAAACACGCAAACGGGTGCCGTCTGGAAGAAGCTGAACGCCATGAACGGGAAACGCAGATCATTCAACATACCAAACCTTGAAGATGGAGATAAGTACGTTACGAACGGCAAGGAAAAGGTAGACCTACTAGCAAAAACTTTTGCTGACGCAAGCAGAGACGAAAACCAATCACCAGAGTTTCTGAAGAGGAAGGAAATCTTTTACTCGCAGCACCCTTCATTAGTAATTGAATCTAATGAAGTGGCTGAACCAATCAACCTACCCTTCTCTGAGGGAGAGTTAAATAAGGCTCTTTCCCTCAAGAAGGATAGTGCGGCTGGTGAGGACAAAGTAAAGTACTCCATGCTCAAACATCTACCAAGAAACGCCAAAACGATACTACTAAACTTCTTCAACACATCCTGGCTGTCAGGAGAGGTACCTAAAGAATGGCGAAAAGCAAACGTCATACCTCTACTGAAAGCTGGGAAAGAGAAGAACAAGGCAGAGTCATATCGACCAGTAAGTTTGACATCCACACTATGCAAAACCTTGGAAACAATGGTTAATATCCGATTACAGTTCTATCTGGAGAGCAACCGATTGATCGACGAAAATCAAAGTGGGTTCAGGAAAGGACGATCAACAATGGACCACTTGGTTAGACTACAGCAAGTCATGTCGCAGGCACTTCTCTCGGGAAACCTGTTATGTGCCGTGTTCGTAGATCTGACCAAGGCTTTCGATCTAGTTTGGTTAGACGGGCTGCTCTTCAAGTTAGGACGTATCGGTATAACGGGCATAATGTTTCGGTGGATTAAAAGCTTTCTGAGCGATAGAAGGATACAGGTGAATGTTGGCAGATTCCTGAGTGCCGAGCAAACATTAGAAAATGGCACGCCTCAGGGGTCTGTTATCAGTCCCACTCTCTTCAACATCATGATCAATGACATTCACAAATCGTCCTACCTCGATTCCAAAACTGACTTGGCTAAATTTGCCGATGACAGTACCATATGGAGAAATGGGACGAGCTTCTGTGAACTACAAAAGAATATGCAAAAAGCCTTAGACAAATTCATGACATGGGCAAACGACTGGGGATTTAAAGTCTCGGAGAAGAAAACAGTCGGCATGCTTGTGAGCAGGGATAGAGGGATAAACAGAATGACTCTGTGTATGAACGGGAAAACCATCGAGTTCAAAGACCAAACCAAGTTCCTTGGCGTAATCTTTGACCGACGGTTGACCTGGAAACCGCACATCGACTGGACTGTAGATAGATGCTCCAAAATCCTAAACTTAATGAGAAAATTAACGGGCAGTACGTGGGGCGCCAATAGAGTTACACTAATGATGGTATATCGTGCTCTAATACGTTCTGTATTAGACTACGGCTCTTTGGTCTTCATGAACTGTGCGCCAACACTCTTAAGCAAGCTTGACACCATCCAATACAAAGCTCTGTGTATTGCGACTGGCGTAGGGCTCGGGACTAGGCGAGAGGCACTACTACAAGAAGTCGGAGAGTTGCCCCTATCCCTAAGAAGAAAAGAACTGGCGACAAGGTATTGGGTCAAGATATCACAACTAGGTGAAAGATCCCCAACATTTGTCAGTCTACAAAAGACAAAATATGTAAGAGATCCCAAAAAGAAAACCTTCAGCCAGGGTATCAGAGAAACGATCAAGGAACTACGACTGGGGGAGCTCGTGATAAATAAACACGACCCTCCAGTTGTCGCCCCCTGGACGCTCCCTATACCACTGGTCAATCTAGATCTACTACAGAAAACCGACAAGAAAAATAACCCCAGTGCTGCACGTGCTTTCTCTCTAGAACATTTGGAAGACAACTGGCCGTCTGATGACTGGGACCATGTGTACACGGATGGCTCACGCAATCCTGAAAGGGGCACCAGCTCGTTTGGAATATACCTGCCAAACGGGGAACAGGGAATAAGCAGGAAACTGCCCAATAACTGTTCGGTGTACACTGCAGAGCTTGTTGCCATTCGTGACGCTATTTCATGGATCTCCCATCAAAAGACCGGCAAGTTCGTCATTCCAAGCGATTCTCTGAGCAGTCTGATTTCAATCCAAAATGACAACTCGGAATCAAGACCAGAAGTCATTTTGGAAATCAGGCAGCTATATCAGAGGGTCCAAGAGAAGGGAAGCAAATAAGAGCTCGTGTGGATTCCATCACATGTCAACATTAAAGGAAACGAGGAGGCAGATCGACTCGCCAACGAGGGTCTCAAGGACACAGCTACACCCCGCCTCATAGACTACAGCACCACGAAAATCTACAGTATGGTCAAAAGACAGGTCAATTCAATCTGGGAATTAAATCTCGTTGAACTTGACACATACAGATTCCGACTGGATGACGAGATCTACACCAAGACAGCGACCAATCACCCTAGACGAGATATATGCAGACTCATATCGAAACTAAGGGTGAAAGAGCGGCTGCGAGACTACAAACACCAAGTCATCGTCTGTGAGTGCGGAGAAGAGTGTACCACCAACCATGTCCTGGTAGACTGCGAGGTTTACAAGGAAGAGAGACGGGACTTAGTGAGAATGATGGAGACCAATAACATACCATTCAACACTAAGAACCTACTCTTCCCTAGACCAGATCTGAAGCTACAAATCTTCGAAGAAATCCACACCCTAATGGACACAGTTGGACTATGTAAATAAGTGAAATAAGAAAGGGTCACGGCTGGATAAATTCTCCATACAACGTAGGATGGTTGAGTAAAAACGTCCTCACGAAGGAAGCCCAACCATCCTATACATTTATTTTAATTTATTCATTTTACTTTATCTTTACTTTACTTTTACTTAAATTTATTTTATTTTTATTTATTACCTCAATTTATTTTTTATTTTTTCTACTTTTTTTATCTTAACTTATTCTATTTTTTTATACGACGTAGGGTGGGGAAGTAAAAACGTCCTCTCGAAGGAAGCCCAACCACTCTACAACTTTATTTTAATGGATTCATTTTACTTTATCTTTACTTTACTTTTATTTACTTTTATTTACTTTTATTTTATTTTATTTTATTTACTTTTATTTTATTTTATTTTATTTTATTTTATTTTATTTTATTTTATTTTATTTTATTTTATTTTATTTTTATTTTTATTTATTACCTTTGATTTAATTAACTAATAAATTTTAATTAATTCATTTTACTTTATCTTTACTTTACTTTTACTTTAATTTACGTTATTTTATTACCTTTAATTTATTTGACTACAACTTTATTATACTCTCTTTATTTATTTAATTCTATATTTGTTTAATTTACTACTAACATCTACTAAACTGGCGGGATAGTGGAGTAAGAAGGAGTCATGATCAGACGGGCTCGGCATCTAAACACTATTCTGCCAAAACAAATACCAGTGGGATAGTGGAGGAAGGGGAGGCCACGAGAAGACAGGCCTGGTACCTAAACACAAATCCCACAAAGAAGACATCTACCAATCCAGAAGAAGAGATCATCTACCAACGATGTGTTTTTATTAAATAAAGGGAAGAACTTCCCACTAAAACCTAATCCATGACCTAAGGCCAAAATGGAAAGATTGCAAAATCATATTCTAAAAATCAGGAAGCAGCTTCGGCTCTCCTATGTCTTGTCTGTGATATCACTTAAGTGGAAGCAGACGTAAAACACCAAAAAGAAGAAGGCAGAACGACGTTCAATCTTGTGCCAATCTTTTGGACCTTTCCGCTAATTTTTTAGAATAAATTTTTGAAAGAGAAGTGTATTGTTAGTTTGGAGTAAAGACAGCAATCCTCCGGGTACTATAGAAGGATATTTTCCTGACATGAACCTGTTTTAGGCGATTGACGACAGACCAACGATCAGTGGATATATGTCACGGAAGTCAAAACTGACAAGACATAGATAGAGCGAGAAACCATATTTATTTCGTTTATATTTGACTTCAAAGGAAGTAACAGACTACCATCGTTGCTGTCAGACTGGGTAAGCAAATTCTCCTTTTTTAATATCACTTATGTCGATATTTGTATTGCAATTGTAAGCATGTTGAGTTACTAAACGTTAGTGAAGCGTAGCCGTAATGGGGTGGGGTGGGGTACAATACACTTATCAACGTATGACATTCATCGGAGCTGCAACTTTTAAATTAATAAGGTTCATCATAGTTCAGCATAGTCTGGTCTGGATTTGATATAAATTTAGAGAAAACTAAGGTTGGATATAGGCACTTATGTAGATTGCAAGGCCTATAAGGCCTAGTAGGCCACACTAAACATAAAGTTGCGTTAGGCTATTCAATATTGTCGCTACTTGTACTACTACTATTACTTATACTCTATAATTTTTTATAGTGGAATATTAAGACTAGGCATCGAAATTACACTTTTTATAACTGGTGCAGTGTGTCTATATAGTAGGCCAGGCCACCCCATATGTTCCTTTCAACAAATAAAATAGAGAAATATGCCGAGATTTTCTTTTTATCACGATGATTTAACTTGTAGGATGTGTGGCTACTGCTCCCTTGCTGTCAAATGACCCATGCACATTGATCAGTCACTAAAACAACAATGAAGAAAAACCAAGACTAAGAGGTGACAAGATTGATCCTGTTCATAGAGTTATATAACTCTATGATCCTGTTGCAGTAATCCGCACCCACATTATCCATCCTAATGTCATTTGGTTTGAGAATACACTTCAAGATTGTAGATACCGGTAAGTAATACTCAAAAGTATTAATAAAATATTATTTATTTAAAAATACATGTACTTGTACAGTAAAGGCTACATCTAAATGATTAGAAATAATTATGCAACAGTTTTATAATGTATGTTCTGAAGCAAAAGGTAACAGACTTTGCATAGAGTGAGATTGTGAAATCACATACTAAAACCCTTTGTAAGAGTTTGAAGAATTAGCTTATATATATGTCATATGTGGTTATCGAAGATTATTAATAATATTAAGCAATACGGTACTAGTAAATAAAATAAAACCAAGTACGAACAATCCAAACCATTAGACAAAATTCGAAGTCCTAAAAAAAAACGTTTTAGGCAAAATAGTGTACATTTTTTGTTAATTGTTTGTATTTTTTTTTCTTCTTCAGGAATGTTGCTGTAAAAGAATAAAGAAGTAATAAGCTATAGACTGATATAAAATATACACATACATAATGTGATGTGTGTATATAGGCCTAAATTGAATTTTACATATATATTTTTGAAACAATTGCAGCAGCATCGAAAAAATAAAAACATGCTATTTTATATCAGAGTTTTTCAAATAAACCCAACAAATTTGTGTCGTGAAATTAAATGATTAATATTTACCCTGAATTTCACCGTAATACATGACTAGCAAGACAAAACAACAAATTTCAGTGGAACATGTATTTGGGAAGAATAGGCCTAGCAACAAGAAAAATGGGAGTAACGCTTTTCTATCTTTGTATGATCTGTATCAATTGTAAACTCTTGATTTGATAATAAAATTATTAGAGTAGTTTTTAAAAAAAGCTAGTTTATTTACCTGTCAACAATTTGTCTTTTTATTGCTGCAGCTCTTGTTAATTTTGGTTTAATGTTATACTTCCATTTTATGATCAGGTGAATATGGTTCCGAAATATTTTCTATTGGTCCAGGCAGCGTCAGAAAGTGCTGAAAATCAGTTGATTTAACATGTCATTTTAAATGCAAAGTATTCAAACATTACATTTAAGACTACTAGAACTAAAACACCAAATAATAATGCCTGTAGGCCTAGAAGACACATCTCGTCTAGCCTAAATTGCCTATCTTGATAAACTTTCTTAGAACTAGGCCTAGGCCTCTAGTGTGGCCTTCATTTGGTTGTGGCAATAGAATTTTAGGCCTATATAAAAGCGTTCATTACATACCGTCTGGTTAGACTGTCTAGGCCTAGCCTACTGTGGGCCTTGAGCTGAACAGGAAGGGTAGGGTGAAGAAATTCCCACCTTGTTGCCGAATTCTGCAATACGATACGGAATGAGTGAATGTTATGGAATGATGTGAGATAACTCGTAAAAAAACATAAAAGAAGATAAGACAGTATCAGTATCGACAGAAACATAGGCCTACCCTACACCTAGGTTGCTCCCGACGTTTTGACAATGATACTCACACTGGCGACTGTAGTGTAACTTTACAGTCATAGTAGGCCTACTCATAGTGTAAGCAGACGACGTGTTATACGATAAAGGCGTAGATTACATAATATTTTATTGTTTTTTGGCTAAACGAAAACAAATTTATTAACATTGGAATAGTTTGCATAAAGTTAAATGTTATTTAGCATTTAAAAAATAATTTACTTACCTCAGAACACACTTGACAGGTTAGAATTGATTGTTTACATTTAATTGGGCAGTGACTTCGACAGCTGTCTATCTATTAAAAGACACGTCCCATATTTCTTTCAACTGTTTCGGGAAGGTAATGCACACTACATCACCCTTTAACCTGTCTGGATAGCAGCTATCGCTGTTACGATGTCCGTGTGAGCAATATTTAACTACGATTGACGACGTTTCAACACACGGCAAAATGTCAAAATTCACGTAGTTTGTCTAAGGTGATGAAGCGTGGAAACGCGACGTCATTTCGCGGGAAACGTAATCGAAGCTGATTGGTCAAAGCCTTATTGTGGGCGGAGTCGACGGAAAGGTCAATTAAGTAGGGGAGCTAGGTTCAGGCATAGAACTACTAGAATACTAACGGGAATGCCAACCGTGTGACGTCACTACCTTATGTGACGGCGGACCTCTGGCGCTGACATAGGGTACAACGTACTTCCGGTTTCTGCAGACACGTATAGGTAAGCATTTGTTTCCATCCACCGGAGCCTGGTATGATGACGTCATATGTGGATTCTGGGTTAGAATAAGGGTTAGGCTTAGCCCAGGGTTAGGGTTAGGGCTAGCCATGTCTACATCTGGAGACTCTGACGAAATCTGCAGGCCACAACCCTTACCCTAACCCTTATTCTTACCCAGAATCCACATGTGACGTCATCACATCAGGCTCCGGTGGATGGAAACAAATGCTTACCACACCAACAAAATGCCTGGCGCTAATTGTGTTTTGTACGGATGTTCCGCCTGTAATAAAAGAAATCGCGGCTTATCTTTTCATCGTTTACCAAAGAACAACACGGAGTGGAAGGAGAAGCTTTTAGGCATAATACGATCTACCAGAGCAGACCCGATTAATGAACAGACATTAACAATATTATGTTCAAGACACTTCGAGTAGTTCGAGCCTGATTGTTTCGTTGAAAGTAAGTGAAAAACTCAGAAAATTAGATCTAACCTTACCACTACTAACTACCCTACACTTCAATTATAATAATTACATACTAGCATAGAGTCTGTATTCTCAGGTCTTCCCGTTAATTTGTATCTGTTCAAAGAAAGTTGCAGGCAGGTGGTTTGTTTACAACAGTTCCGTTTCGATAGGCTACTTTCAGTTTGTTAGGGATTCCCCAAGTACGGCTAAACGTCACAATAATTATTTATATGCAGGCATAATTCTCTGTAGTAACTAAATTCTCTGGGCATTTATGAAGATTTGTAAAAGTAAAATAATACTAGGCCTTGTAATATAATACTAATAGGCCTACATATTTCTATAAAAAGGTGATCAGTCAGTGGTCAACAAAAGAAAAAAATTGTGATGTGCAGGCAGAATATACGTCACTGCATTTTGTGAAAATTTGTAAATGTAACAGACCTACTGTAGTACTAGTACTAGGCCTCATTATATAGCCTTGTCTATTTCTAAATACATTCATAGATAGGCTGTCCAAAAAAAACAATATGCTGGAAGAATTCTCTGCACATTTTATGAAGATTTGAAAGATTAAAATAATACTAGGCCTTGTAAATATAGGCCTACATGTAGATCTACCTAAAAAAAAAGGTGATCAGTCCTCAAAAAAACCCATGATAAACAGGCAGAAAATGTCACTACATTTTGTAAAGATTTGCAAAATTAAAATAATATAGGCCTACTAGCCCTCATTTTTGTATATGCCTACCTTATTCTAAAACAGTGATCAGCTGTAAAAAAAGAGTCAAAATATGCAGGCTGAATTCTCTGAGCATTTTATGAAAATTTGTAAAATCAAATTAAAATACTACCAGCTCCCAAAAGGTCATGTGTTAAATTAATTGACATTTAAAGGAAGGTAGGCAATTGCTCACTATCAAGGAGACTTGGATTTTGATTCAGATGTTTGTTGAGAAAATTGCCTGTTTCCCCCTTTTATAAGTTGTGTCCCTAGGAATTTCATTTTAAATTTTTACATTTCAGGTAGCATTGCATGTACTGTTCATGGAAGCATTAAGGAGTGCATAAATATCAAGACTAAGTTTGGATTGGCACCAAGTACTGTTAACAGAATGAAATAACTTTTTCTTTTTTAAAATGGAAATAATAAATTTGAAATATGAAAAGTTGTGGATTTGAACGTTTATGTGTGTATTTGCAATATAATAGAGACACACAAAATCCAAAGACATTACTGTTCTGAACTATCCTGACAATGAAGTGACACTGTGTGAAGCTAATGTTTTGGGGATCTCGAAAATTTGCCCAAGAAAATATACCATAGTTGCATTTCATTCACATTGAACCTTAAATTTGTATAAAATTATGACAAGAAATGTTTCCACATTCGTTGATCAGAGAAAAACATTGTCAGATTTATGCCAGAAACAATGTTAGATATATTTTCATTCAGTCTATTGTAAATTGTGATCTGTGTGTAAAAGTTACAATAAATGGTTTTATGCAATCATAGAGGGAGTTGTAAATTTTACAGTTTACTGAATACGTCTGTACCAGTACAGACAAGAGCTGCATGAATTGAATATAAATATTCAGTTATATGATAGAAATATTTCACAATAATCCAATGATTTCATTCATTAGGTTTATTGAAATTATTTCCAAAAAAAAAGAAATGTGTAACTGAAAGTGTATAATGTATAGTTGATAGCTAAGTGTATTCCAATTCTTCACAAGAAATATATTTCAAAGTCTTTCAGACACGAACATAACAGCCTGATTTTCATTCCGTGCAACAATATTGTTTTAAATGAATGAATGAAATGGGGTTTAACGTCCTACTGTCATGCACTTAACCTGAGCTAATTGAAGACGGGCATACACAATACAGTGTGCTATGAGGGAAATTTTGCCCGGGCAGCGGCGCTACGGCCTACTCTTATATCGAATTCCAACTGCCAAGGGATCTTTTACGTGCACTCCAATGTGTACACGGGACCTCGATTTTTCGTCCCATTCGAACGACAAGGCAGCTGTCCTTGTCAGGCCCTCCTTCTGCATCACTGACAAGGGGAAATCATGTCGGAAAATCGAGATGAACTTTCTTGGCCAATGCAGCGATCAAACACCCGACCTCCAGGCTAGCAAACCAGCGCCTTATCCACTTCGCCACCGTGATCCCCATATTGTTTTAAAGTTAGGATTTAGGGATGAATGAACACTTTTTAGGTATTATTTTTTATTGTCCGTCTTCCATGATATAGAAATTCCTTGTGCACATCAAATGAAAGTTCTTCATACAATTAAATACAATGGCTTTTGTATTATTGGTCTGAAATAATGCAGTTTTAGTTATAATAATATAATTTATGCATAAATTAAAAAGGAAGTTGGCGTCAGGGTTTACAGACTATTACTTTACAGATGGGTTTATATTCAAACCATACTCAATACGAAGCAAGTACCACCGAGTTAACCTAATGCCAAGCGAATGGGCACAACAAGAAAGGCTTTCTTCAACCAGCATTATTCACATGATACATGTAGCTCTTTTAATTTAGTCAAACAAGGCCTTAATTTATATACAAATCCACTCCTTCAATGACACAAATCGGATATCCTTTTCTTCTTGATTACAAAGAAATAATATTCAAATTAAAAATCCCACTGAGTGATATTGATATTCTGATTAGTTGTACATTTTTCTTTGAATTAGATCAAATAATTTAAATTTAAAGACAAAATACCAGTAGGCCTATTCATTATTTTGTACTTTTATTTTATTAGTTCCCCAACATTGTAAAATTATAGTTGTGCTCACTGAAATATATACAACTTTTTGAAATTCATTTACATTCCTGACATATTTGGTGAAAAAATGGTTTATTGGATTAATATTCAGTTATATCTTTAAATTAGTTATCTTGAATAGTAAATGATGATACACTTATTTTACTAGAAAATGCACAGGCAGATGCATGTACTGATGAACAGTTTTGATGTATAATATTCCATTTTGGGGTTAAACTCGATTGAGATATGGCAAATCCTTGAGATCATTTTTCATATACTGGTTCTTGAACTTTCTCTTTAATTTTAACTGGATTAATTTGAACCTTAAAAAGAAAATAAATAACAATGGAAAAAACTTGAAAATAAAAACCAAACAAAACCAATAACTATGAATTAAAATTACCATTGTAAATCTGTACACAACCAAAGACAGGATTGGGGTTTTTAATTTTCCTCACAATTTCTTCTAATTAGGGAGCTTGATACCAATTTGATACAGTTCTTTAAAGTTAAAGTTAAAGCAAACATTATTATGTTTGGAAGCAATTTCATGTTACGGACACTACACTCGACAATAGACTAGATCTGAAAAAGAATAAACTTACGGGTGCTACTGAAACAACGTCAATAGGATACGTTTCGAAAAAATCGTCAGCAAAAAAAAACTGTAAAGAATAAACATATATATTATATGAAGTCTTATAAACAAAATAAGAGCACGGGGGAAAACCACAGCTCTAAGTATAAAGTCAAAACTGGCACGGGTATGCCAAAGGCAGGCAACAATACAAAATAATATATAAAAACAATAGTCAATAAATAGATACGATAACGAATGATAAATGATAGGCCTTTTTGTGAATGTCATGTGATATAGAGAAAATGATGCAAACACACTTCACACGCGTGTTAGGATAATTTAACGTCCAAAAATAAATGGTTTATAATCCCAATGGTATATTATATACCTAATTTAAATAAAATTCATTAAAATTATGAAATAACTTACATCTATTACACTGTCAAGTTCTTGAAATTCCAAGACGTCGTACGCTTCAGCAATGTTGACATAAGGCCGAAAGTTACTTGTGCCCTAATTACTACGCGCATGCGATGTACAACATAATTATGTCATCAACGTTAATACGTCACACGGTTGGCATTCCCGTTAGTATTCTAGCGGTTCAGGTTAATTCGAAAATCGCCTACAAAATTTCTACTGTTCGTACCTTTGAACCCTGACCGGCAGATGGGAACACGTGATCTTACGTATGCGCCATTCATCAACAGCCGCTTGAGAGGGAAAGATCGGTCGTTCAAATGCCTTGTAAAAATCCAAATGCATCCTTATCGGGGAATGATCTTTTTAAAATAGGCTAGTTTTAACGTTTCGAAAAGGTACGAAGGACGTTTATTCGTTTAATAAGGACCAGAATCTTAAAACTTTGTCAAAAAACGAGTTACAGATGGGATTAAAACAAGAGCATTTGGATGAAATGGCGATAATTTTGAACTTCGATGATTTTTCGTCAGCTTCGATCTCAAGCAGATATGGTAAACATAACAAGTGCAGCTATTCACGTAAGCGTTATTTAAATGTTCAGATATATTATCCATAGAATAAAGCCAGTGGCCTATGGGTATGGTTTACCTTTTTCGAGTCTAGTAACTTGACAGTGATACATTTCGTTGTATGTAGGCTTTAAATACCCCCCCCCCCCCCCCGGCCCTTTGGACCGATAGGTACCATAATATGTAAATCATGGTTGCTGAAGAATTTAAATCTTGCCTCCCCACATAAACTCAAGTGGTAGATATTTGATTTAATCTTCCTGTAAGACCTTAAATGGCTACAGATATGTAGAGAAGCCCCTCTTCTCATTTTTGGATATTTTAAATGTTGAAGGTGTATTTTTCTTCTGTTTATTTGTAGGTTGCCAATTCTAACGTTGGAAATTGCTCAAAAACATCTGGTCAACCTGAACAATCGTTATTACATTTAAGCACTGAGCGTCCGTCAACCTCAAAGAGGAAATTAGAGGGTGGGCAAGATTCTGAGGTGATTATTTGTTGATTTACAAATTAGAACAGTTTTGTAATGAACTTTGATTAATCTGATTCTGATAGATTTTGATCTGCATATAGATATTAAAGGTGCAGTGGTGTGTGATTTTAGCTATATGCATGACATTTGAATATCGGCCCAAAAATAGTTCAAATCCCTTTAGTACTAACAAAGATATATGCCCACTTGAAATTCAATATATCTACGCTGCTCTCACTGTCTAAATACAACCGCCACGCGTTTTATTTACCACGGATGAAATTGATAGGGCACGTTATACAACATAAGTTTCGAAAAGGGTCAGATTATGTTCGCTGAAATTAGTTAGATTATTTGGGTTTGTTTACTTATTTTCAACTCAAGACTGTGGCAAATTCCCAGTCATTTTCTTGTAAACTTATTGTTTTTGCCATTCACAATTTAGTATAGGAGTTCCCCCTAAATAGTTTTGGCTCTATCAGCCGCAATTGGTGGTTTTGGCTCTATCAGCCGTAAGAGGTAGTTTTGGCTCGCGAACCTTTAAAACTTGAGACTCTTATCGCAGTAAGGGGTAATTTGGTTCTCATCAGCAGTAAGTGACGATGTTGGCTCGATATTAATAATAATAATCTCGTCATTCTACAAGGGTAGCAAATTAAGCCTGAGGCTCGATCAGACGTAAGTGACGATGTTGGCTCGATCAGACGTAAGTGACGATGTTGGCTCGATCAGACGTAAGTGACGATGTTGGCTCGATCAGACGTAGGTGACGATGTTGGCTCGATCAGACGTAGGTGACGATGTTGGCTCGATCAGACGTAGGTGACGATGTTGGCTCGATCAGACGTAGGTGACGATGTCGGCTCGATCAGACGTAGGTGACGATGTTGGCTCAATTAGACGTTAGTAACTGTGTTGGCTCAATTAGACGTTAGTAACTGTGTTGGCTTGATCAGCCGTGTTTGATTTAATTTGGTACCTAATATTAATGTGACTTTTTGAACCGTAATTGAAATGGTTGTTAACTCAAGTTTTATTGATGCAAATTGTAATCGTTATACTCGGGAGTGCTTCATTTTTTTCCCTTCCAGAAATCCCGGCTAGTTTTTATTTTTGGTACAAATTTCCGTTATTCCTATTGTGGCATCTGAACTTTATTACGTTTCAATAGCCTGTATTTAAAGCTGTAGTTAATACTGGGTGTAACATTGTATTTTGATAAAATATTAGAATTCGTGTTAACAATAGGGATGCTGCCTATTTGGAGAGGATTGGTTTTTTTTTCTAATTTCCACCCGTTGACATACGGATATTTTCAAGATATGAGCATGCAAGGCTATAAGTTGTGCCGTTTAATGGGTAACTTAATCTCATAGTTTGTACAGTTTCGTTTTGCATAAGCTAAAAAGTTAGTAAATAAACTTTATTTTATTTTTTACAGTCCCAAAACAATTTGGATGTTGATGGCTTTAAAGCCAGAATACGCGAATTGGATGAAAATATAAATTCTACTAAATACACAAAGCAAAAACAAAGGTTGAGTGATGAATTAGTAAAGTTTTTGTTTCGGTTGTCTCCCGTGAAAAGTCTAGATGATGCGACGCCGTTTGACCTGCGTCAGTTTTTGGTGTATAAGGAGGCGAATGGTAAAACAGTGGTCCATAGTGTTGGTTGTGGTAGACGTTTCCATAGATCCCACCCCGTTGAGTGTTATTGTCCGCGTCGTATGGCTGCGTCTTCAGTGGATAGCCTCATCGGACAGTTGCGAGCAATTTTTCGTGATCACGGTCGTGGTTCGGACTGGAATGTTTTATTAGGTTTGGGTAACCCACTCGCTTCTCCTTCGATTAAGAAACACTTGAAAGCGGTTAGAATTGAACAGGCAAGATCTTTAATCGCAAAAAATAAGTCAACGCCATTGTTTTTAGACAAAATAGTGCGCATGTGTAGAGCTATAAACTATGATCTTGCTAACCACGAGTATCCCCCAAGGAAACGTTTTTGTTTGTATAGGGATAAGGCTTACTTTAAACTAATGTGTTTTACAGGAGACAGGGCGGGAGATTTAGGTCGTCTACAATATCAAAATGTGAGATGGCTCCCGGATAAATCGGGAATGTATATCCATTTAATTGAAGGGAAAGCAATAAAAGGTGTGCCGCGTAGACTAATAGTCCCTTGTTTACCAGACAAAGATTATTGCCCAGTCGAGGAATTAAGTACATATATAAAAATAGCCGTTGGTTTGGGTGTCAAACTCACAGATGGGTACGTGTTTAGACCATCGTCAAACGAACGGGGTAAGATTGCTTGTGACAAACCGCTCACATCCTCAGCAATGAATCATAGGTTAAGGAAGCATTTGTCAGAAGCAAAACTGTGGTCAGGGGAAACTTCGCATGGTATACGCAGTGGATGCGCAATCAGTTTGAAGTCTTTGGGCGTAACTGACGCAGACGTTATGGCGCATGTGGGATGGTCTTCTCCGGCGATGTTGCAGGAGTACATTATCCCGCAGTCAGTTCTACATCAAATGGAATCCTCTAGGATATTGCCAGAGGCACAGCCTTGTGTACACAAGGTCCAAGCCGTTGTCCAGTCCATTAAAAATTGGACGGATTTAGATAATATTTAATTTAATGTTTTCAGCTAAAAGATGAAGTGAAAAAATTAAAAGCGTTCATTCAGGAACAACAGAAAGATCTTCAGCAAGAGTCACTACAATCAATGGTACGTGAGGTGAAGGAATACGCATCTCGCACCACAGAAGTTAATTTGGATACCCTTTATCAAAAACTTATTATTCTTAACGAAAAAGCCAGGAAAGTAGAATCTCCTTGTTCAGAGGAATACGGTTTTATATTGCAACGATTCCTAGCAAATAAGCAAAATGCCAATGTTGCCTCCTTGGTAGTTTTGATGCTTTCAAGTAATACTGAATATAGATTAATGGAGAAAGAACATAAATTTTTGAAGTCTTGGGGGGATTATCAGGGTAAACAGGACAGGAATATAAAAGCAAATATCAACAGTCACAGAATCTTCAAAATAGGCAGCCTAAAATTATCTGTTATAGATGTGGTGAACCCGGGCACATTGTGTCCAGATGCACAAAGCCAAAATACCAAGGATAGAATTTGTCATTGTAAGCGATCCCTTAAATAAGATTCCATTTCTGGAGTTAACATCAATTCTATTTTATAAAGGTTGAAAATATTTTGTTAAAATGATTTGTTGTATGTGTTGGTAATGATTAGTTATTTATTAATTCTATTTCTAGCTTACTTGTGGAGTACAATGGGTTAATTATAGAGGGATTTCGTGTAAATGGAGAGAGGTGATGCCTGCAGAGATAGCCAAAGTTAATCCGGGTTCAGTCTCAATAGATCAGTTAATTTTTAAGGATCCAGATAATTTCAAAGCTGGCGGTATTCATAATAATGTAATTGAATGGCAGAACATTTTGATTAATTCCACCGATTCAACGATGATTTTGAACTGGCTAAAATATGGTGTGGATATTTTTAATTTTTTTCAACATTTCAAGGGTTCATATGGGCCGATCTCGTATGACGATTCTGTTCCTCCTTCAAATTTATTCCCAAATTCGGAATCTTGCGGAAAATTTCATGATTTTATTTCAAAAGAGGTATCCAATAGACTGAATACTGGAGCTATCTCTGTGTGGGGAAAGGTGGACGAGGTCGATCCGCCTTACATCGTTTCTCCAATTACAGTGGATCCTACTAAACCCAGAATGTGCCTCAATATGAGATATTTAAATTTATGGATGAAAGACACGCCATTTAAACTTGACACACTGAATATAGTTCCTAGAATTGTTTCTTCAGAATCATTTCTTACAAAACTTGATGACAAGCCTGGATATGATCACGTCCTTGTTTCGGTGGCATCCAGACCATTTTTGGGGTTTCAGTGGGGTGTTTTTTTTTATGTGTGTAATACTATTCCGTTTGGTTGGAAAAATTCCGCTTATGTATATCACACACTTAGTGTCAATGTAGCTTCTTATTTAAGACAACTTCAGGTTAATAATATTGTTTATATTGATGATCGCCTTATCGAGCAGGTCAGTATTCCCAATATTTCACCAAAACGACAAGCAGAGATTGCACTATATATGGTTTGTCAGGTGGTTGTGCGATTGGGGTACTGTATCGGCTTGGCAAAATCAGAACTCTCACCTGTAAATTGAATTATATACTTGGGAATGTGGGTTGATGCATGTAATCAAACATTTAGATTAACAGAATCAAAAAAGAGGAAATTTAGTTATTTAAGAGAGGAAATTTTATCTCGCAAGGAAGTAAATTTGCTATCTCTTCAAAGATTCTCGGGAAAATGCATGTCATTTGTTTTGGCGATACCTGGAGCGAAGTTATTCGTTTCCGAATGTTTCCGTTGTATTTCAATACTTGGACGAAGTGGTTGCGATAAGATACGCATTTTGCAAGAATTAAGAAATGAACTTGAATTTTGGCGTTTTCTAGATAACTGGAATGGTTCTCATCCATGGAAACCAGAGTATCACTGCACTTTAAATTTAGCATCCGATTCTTCGGATTATGGATGGGGTGCTAAATTTACTTTTAAAGGAGGTTCAAACGTTATCCATGATTATTGGGACACATCGTTCTTAGATGCCCCTATTGTTGTAAAGGAGGCCAAAGCCTTGTATTTAGCTGTTAAATGTCTCAAAGATAAAGTTAAAAACTGTAGACTCGATGTTTGTGTCGATAACAAAGTATTGATTTATTGCAGGAACAATCAGATGTCCCGGTCGCCAAATCTAACTAGCGTCCTGAAGGACTTGTTTTTTCTTATTTTGGAATACAATATTTATATTAACTTGGTTTATGTAATATCTGCCGCTAATGAAGCCGATGCTCCCTCCAGAACCTTGAACAAGTCAGATGCTTGTATTTCTCATATGACATTTAAAAGGGTTGAACAGTTCTTTGGGCCTCACACTTTAGACCTAATGGCGTTAGATTCGAACTGTATGACTGGTGTGAATGGCTTCCCATTAAAACATTACACACCTTTTGAAACACCTTTATCGGCTGGAATTAACGTATTTGCTCAAACCATAACAAATGATGAAAATCCTTTATGTTTTCCCCCCTTTTAATCTTATTCCATCCATCTTAAATTTGCTGGAAGAACAATCCATAGATTGTACGGTTGTGGTGCCTGCATTATCTCCCATCCCTGCATGGTTTCCAAAGTTGGCACGATTGTGTCATGGAGCTCATTTATTGGCTTTTAAGGGGGACAAATCGGCTTTGTTATACCCCTCAAAGTCGGGTTTCAAGCCAGATAAAATAGGTTTACCTTGGAATTTATGGGTCGTTCGTTTCACGCCCCACCCAAAAGGAGATATAGCCAATTTAAAATTGTATGTCTGTCCTCCATCATCTCATTTTCCGTTTGTCATTATTGGCGATTCGATTGTTTCTAGTTTAAAACCATTTGTTACGAAAGGGAAGCTGTTATGTATACCCGGTGCGAGAATTTCAGATATAATTCATAATTTAAGGTGCATGTCTAAGTTTATTGCATGTAATATTCTTATAGTGCATGTTGGTATTAATGACATTAATAAACCTTTGAATGAATTCGATCAGTTAAATGTCTGTATAAAAAGCTTTAGAAACTTGATATCTGTATTGATAAGATGTTTTAAGGAAACTACTTTCATTTTGTCTGAGATATTGTATACAGAAAAAAAGGATATTAGAGCTCGTTGTGACCTGATAAATGAGTATGTTTTAAGTTTGTCAGAAAAGGGGCACTGGGCGGTTGTAAAACATCCTAACATTGGTCAAACGGATTTAGTTGACGGTTTACATCTGAATGATCTTGGCGCTCGGAAATTTGCTAGAAATTTTGGTTTATATACATAAAAGCATATGTTTGTCTGCTGTGTGACGTTAATTTATGTGATGGCATCTTTAACAAGATTGTAATAAAATAAAATTGATATTTTGTAGTTTTGAGTGTTTTCTTTTTCAAGATCTGCTGTTATGATTTTTAATGTATGACGGAGGGCCTGATAAGGACAAGACTTGTCTAGTCGTTCAGATGGGACGAAATGCCGAGGTCCAGCGTGCACATGGGCGTGCACGTAAAAGATCCCTAGGCACTTGGAATCAGATATAAGTGTAGGCCGTAGTGCCGCTGTCCGGCCAAAATTTCTCATAACGAGCTGTATGGCGTATGTCCTGTCTCATTAGCCCTGTTCGGAAGGTTGCTGAACCCATTTCATTTTATTTGTTTAAATTTTAAATGAATAATGCAAAGCTTTGTAATTTTGTGGGTTCATATTTTACAATCATTCGAAAAGTAGTCCATGGCATGAGAGTATTTTCCACGTGGATGTACCGTGCTCTTTGTAATCAAACGATTTTGGGGGAAGGTCGTGTTAACTGAGTTTTGGGGGTTAATTAAGTATTGGGTATCGATCAATATGGGGGTTAATTAAGTATTGGGTATCGATCAATATGGGGATTTGGGGGGTTAATTAAGTATTGGGTATCGATCAATGTGGGAATTTGGGGGTGACTGGTCTAGTAATAAATCAGTCCGGGTGCTACTCGAGTTACGTCATATTTTCACTCCAGATCTCGCATCTGTAGGAAGGGGGCGAAACGGTGCGACCAGTATACTGTTCGTACCTTTGAACCCTGACCGGAAGATGGGAACACGTGATCTTACGTATGCGCCATTCATCAACCGCCGTAAATTAGGGATAGATTATAAAGTACATGTATCTATAGCTTACTCAGGGTTGGGTTTTTTTTTGGTTTTTTTTTTTGCCCCCCCCCCCCCCCACGCCTTACCCCTTTGATAATTTCGCCTTCTTTCTACAGTAATTCCGACATATTTTCACTCCAGATCTCACATCTGTAGGAAGGGGGCGAAACGGTGCGACCAGTATATTATGCCAGATGTGTGGGCAGCGGTGTCGGATACTTTGAACCTCGATTCTTAAGTTGCGGGTCCCCTTCCCGTGGGGGTGAGGGGCCCTACAAAACGTCGAATTTTGCGTTTTATTCGACTTTTGCGTACAACAACCAACTTTCGTGTATAAGTCGACCAACCCCAGATGTCACCAAAAACATTACTTAAGAAGACCCCTGACCCTTCCTTTGTCCCTTAAGAACGCCCACTTTACCCCCCTCAGGGAGGAGTTAATTCGACTTCCGCGTACAACATTAATTTTTTCGTTAAAAGTTTCACTATTGGTCCACTAGAACGTAAAAGTAACTTAAGAACGCGAAATCCCCTTCTATCTCAGATAAGAACGACAAAAAGGGCGACCCAGGGGTGAAATGACGATTTAATTCGAATTATGCGTACAACGATCAACTTTCGTACATAAGTCGACTAGCCTCAGAAGTCACCAAAAACATTACTTAAGAAGACCCCTGACCCTTCCTTCGTCCCTTAAGAACGCCCACTTTACTCCCTCAGGGAGGAGTTAATTCGACTTCCGCGTACAACATTAATTTTTTCGTTAAAAGTTTCACTATTGGGCCACTAGAACGTAAAACTAACTTAAGAACGCGAAATCCCCTTCTATCTCGGATAAGAACGACAAAAAGGGGGACCCAGGGGTGAAATGACGATGTAATTCGACTTTTGCGTACAACGATCAACTTTCGTACATAAGTCTAACAATCGCAGATGTCACCAAAAACATTACTTAAGAAGACCCCCGACCCTTCCTTCGTCCCTTAAAAACTGCCCCTTTGCCCCACTCATGGATGAGTTAATTCGACTTCCGCGTACAACGACAAAAAGAAGACCCAGGGGTGAAATGACGATTCAATTCGACTTTTGCGTACAACGATTAACTTAGGTGCACAAGTAGACCAGCCCCAGATGTCATCAAAAACATTACTTAAGAAGACCCCCGACTCTTCCTTCGTCCCTTAAGAACGCCCACTTTACCCCACTCATGCATGAGTTAATTCGACTTCCGCGTACAACATTACTCTTTTCGTTAAAGGTTTCACTATTGGTCAACGAAAACAAACCACTAACTTAAGAACGCGAAATCCCCCTCTATCTCGGATAAGGATGACAAATCGCTTGGGTGGGAGGGCGGACGAAAAATCGCTTGGGTGGGAGGGCACCGTCTTTTCGTTAAATATTTGATGATTGTGTTTTTCCATTTCATTGTCATGCGACACCAACTCCGCTACCACACTTCGTAATTTCATTTCTTTAGGATCAGTTGTGTGCGAGGTCTCTCAGTTGTTCCTTTTACCCACAATTTAAACCTATTACAGATGAATAGATGATGCCGTTTGGTCCTTCAATGTGTGACTGTGCTCTGCTACTACCAGGCTTAGATTGTATATCTGATCTCAATTTTAAGCTTTGAACATTTAGAGTTTTTTCAGTGGCCTGTATAGCGGTGAAGTTCTTGTAGCTCTTGACGTGATATCCATGATGGGCTTCATAGTTCTGGGGCAAATTATTAACAACGGCAGCATATTTTGATGAATCCTATTTTGAGGTATCCATTGCGCGCAAAACACCCACCGTTGGGATCTTTTTCGGAGTTAAGGCACAGGACTTTGATTCTCTTTCTTCGTTTACATTCTGATCCGTATCATCCATATGAACTATACATGTCAGTTCATTCTCGGACTTAGTCCCGAAATGACCTAGTTGTGTTGAGTGGACGTTAAACCCCATTTCTCTCTCTCTCTCTCTCATTCTCGGACACAGATAGTTCTGGTTCCGGGGCCGCTTGTTCTGAGGATGATGCCATTTTTAGTTTAGTCCGGGGGCTTTATATACCTGAAAAATACAGATGATAATGCATTATACGTTTCTCTTATGGAATTTTATGATAAGTACCTACGTATGGTAATTTTGAGACCTTCGAATAATATTTGGATATTGCGTTTTTCGTCATAAAACGGTTTTTCTTTTGACTATTTATCGACAATACCATTTAATTTTATGAGCAACCATTCACCGACGATACCATTGAATAAACTGACCACCCATCGGCAAGACCAAACATCGACGATACCATATCGGAGACTATTCATCGACGATACCATTTATCGCAGACTATTCATCGACGATACCATTTATCGGCGACCATCATTAGACTATACCATTCATAACAAAAACTGTCCACCCATCGGCAAGACCATGCATCAACGATTCCATCTATCGACAAAATATTCATCGACGATACCAGCAGTGATTCAACACATCATCTATTAGTAGGCACCTAATACAACGATAAGTTAAATAAACGAATCCCGCACAAAGGAACTCAAGACACTAAAGTTAAAAACATAATAATTTCACAACATAATAAATTTACTCACCCAAGTACCCGGTGGCAGTATCGAGTCCTCCAACTGTCATAATCCATCTCTCAAACATGCATACAGGTAAAAATGTTTCGGCGTGCCACGGGGCAGAGTTTAGGCCACCGATAGATGTTAATGGAATATGACCGTTACGCGCATATTTCTTTAACACATGACAATGTTGAATCCTGAAATGTTGGGTAATCACCCACACCGAATTTCGTGGAAATCGCAGCAGCCGTTTTTGCGGTATGAAGAGTTGGACGGACAGACATGTGGTGAATTATAATAATATAATATAATTATATAGAAAGAAAAATACAAACTGTGGGAACTAAAGGAACAAATAAGACTAAACATATAGATCCGTCTGAATAAGAATGGACATCGGGAGCTTTCAGGGCCATCAGCTAAATCATCTCCAAGATCCGAGAGCAGCTTTATAACACCCTTGTCCCCACCTTCTTATCCGAGATAGAGGGGAATTTCGCGTTCTTAAGTTTCGTGGACCAATAGTGAAGCCTTTAACGAAAAAAAAATTGATGTTGTACGCGGAAGTCGAATTAACTCCTTCCTGAGGGGGGTCAAGTGGGCGATCTTAAGGGACGAAGGAAGGGTCGGGGGTCTTTTTAAGTAATGTTTTTGGTGACATCTGGGGTCGGTCGACTTCTGTACGAAAGTTGATCGTTGTACGCAAAAGTCAAATTAAATCGTCATTTCAGCCCTGGGTCCCCCTTTTTGTCGTTCTTATCTGAGATAGAAGGGGATTTCGCGTTCTTAAGTAAGTGTTATGTTCTAGTGGACCAATAGTGAAACTTTTAACGAAAAGAGTAATGTTGTACGCGGAAGTCGAATTAACTCATTCATGAGTGGGGCAAAGGGGGCGTTCTTAAGGGACGAAGGAAGGGTTGGGGGTCTTCTTAAGTAATGTTTTTGGTGACGTCTGCGATTGTTAGACTTATGTACGAAAGTTGATCGTTGTACGCAAAAGTCGAATTAAATCGTCATTTCACCCCCTGGGTCCCCCTTTTTGTCGTTCTTATCGGAGATAGAAGGGGATTTCGCGTTCTTAAGTTAGTTTTAGGTTCTAGTGGACCAATAGTGAAACTTTTAACGAAAAAATTAATGTTGTACGAGGAAGTCGAATTAACTCTTCCCTGAGGGGGGTAAAGTGGGCGTTCTAAAGGGACGAAGGAAGGGTCAGGGGTCTTCTTAAGTAATGTTTTTGGTGACATCTGGGGTTGGTCGACTTATGTACGAAAGTTGATCGTTGTACGCAAAAGTCGAATAAAACGCAAAATTTCGACGTTTTGTACGGCCCCTCAGCACCACGGGAAGGGGACCCGCAACTCAAGATTCGAGGTTCAAAGTATCCGATACCGCTGCCCACACATTAGGCATAGTAGAAATTTTGTACGCGATTTTCGAATTAACCTGAACCTAGCTCCCCTACTATGTGGGACTACAGTTTCTATGATATGATTTGGAGAATGACGAGGTGGGGGATTTAATTTTTTTTAATTATTTTTTCTTTTTCTTTTTAAATTTTTCTTTTATTTATTTTTCTTTTTAACTTTTTCTTTTATCTATTTATTAATTTTTTAATTTTTTTTAAAAAAATTTATTCATTAATTTTTTTTTCTGTCCCCCCCCTCTCCCCTCGTTGTCCGGTAAGGGTTTGGGGGGGGGGGGGGCGGGCGGGCGGAGGGTAATGATAGTGTGCCGTGTGAATTACTGTACAGGGTATTTTGGGGGTTTTTGGCTTTTTTTATTGTTTAATACTACCGATGTAGTAATGTGTGTTTTTTTTATTGTATAATATTGTGTATAGTGTAGTAATGTATATATTATAACTGTATAGTGGAGTCCAAAAAAAAAGAGAAGTTTTTGAGAAGATACTTTATCACCCAATAATACATTTGACAGTAGATATCGCTTGTGTGTTAAATGTGATATCTACAGTGTGGTGATATCACTTTAGTGATATATGGTACACAGTGTGGTGAGATCACTTTACATAAATTTGATTGGTCAATCAAAAAGGAACTACCTTCTTTTATTTTAAAGAAACCACTTAGTTTAAGTAAAGAGTGACTTTAAAAAAAATAAAAAAATAAACTGCTTTTATTATATTGACCTTGAAGGAAATAACTGGGTCAGTTTACAGGGCTATACCATAGCTAAACTGCTGTCAAAAAATGATGTATCACTACGCTATAATGTAAATAGGATCGGTAAAAGTGAAATCTTTAGGAAAGAATTATATTTATTTATTTGTGCATGTAAGAATGAATGAATGAATGAAATGGGGTTTAACGTCCTACGCTTAAGCACCGTACCTGGGCTAATTGAAGACGGGCATACGCCACAGTGTGCAATGAGGGAAATTTTGCCCGGGCAGCGGCGCTACGGCCTACTCTTATATCGAATTCCAACTGCCAAGGGATCTTTTACGTGCACTCCAATTTGTACACGGGACCTCGGGTTTTCGTCCCATCCGAACGACTAGGCAGCTGTCCTTGTCAGGCCCTCCTTCTGCATCACTGACAAGGGGAAATCACGCCGGAAAATCGAGATGAACTTTCTCGGCCAATGCAGGGATCGAACACTCAACCTCCAGGCTAGCGAACCAGGTGCATGTAAGAAAGGATTGGGTGATAAATAAAATCTCCAACTCGTGTTTTTTGATACCAAAAAATATCAAAAAACACTCGTAGGAGATTCTCTATATAACATGATCAATTAAAGTTGAAGAAGAATTAGTTACACGTGTAGGACTCGAGAGGAGATGATTTGAGTTAAATTATATAAATTTAATGTGTCCATCCATGAGGGATTTTTTTTTGGTGTAAAAGGTCAATGTTGATGTCGCAAAATAGAATTATTTCATAGTCTTTAAGCCACATAGAGTCCATCATTGATCTAAATTCATCTTGCCACTTCGAGTCAGATGCTGGATTTCTGTATAAACAACAGGGAGTCCACTCAGTCAACACCAAATCCATTTTTTAAGCGGGATTCTGTCCATGGACCTTGTGTATATAAGGTCCATGGTAAAACCAATAATGTCAAAGTTTTCCAACAGTAACCTCAGTTCATCTAGAAATGGCAGGAATAGCAGGAGAATGTGTTTTAACATTTATGTAATAGGCTAGTCAATGTGGTCTGCCTCCAGTTGTTCAATTTATTTACCCTGAAATTTCCAAGGTGAAGGTTGACAGCTTTCAAACCACTTTACTGATCCCGCAGTAAATATTCGCTTGGCCGCTAGTATCACTGATAAAGACGACATCTATGCTTCTTAATTCTGCCAAATATTAACTTTTTTCCTCCGACAAAATAAATTCTAAAACATTTTTTTGAAGTATAAGAAAATAAATAAAGGTGTTTGAAGTATATCTGGATAACAAATATTTCATACTTAGCTTAAATAGATACAGTGGCGGCGCCAGCCGCCGGTGGTTGGAGGGGCAAGGCTGGGGCAAAGTCCAAGGTTAAGGGGGCAAAGCTTCAACTAGGGGTAGGGTGGTCTCTCCCAGAAATCTTTTAAAAACAGGCTGCCGTTAATGCAGCCTGGCAGTATTTCAGGCACTGATCATTGAGATAAAGTGTCAAGCGAACGGACTTGCGAACCTCGAAGAAATCCACTCACGAGTGCCAAAGTAGGAAGTCCTTTTGGGGGATATTGCGACCTCCCCAAGAAATTTTTGAAAAATAGACTGTTTGAAATGCTGTCTGAGAGTATTCAGGCACCGATGGTAGAGATATATAGAGCTGATCAGATACCGTCTGTCGCCTGATCACTAGTCTAGGGCCTATTCGACCCCAGAGAGGAAAGTGTCAAATGAACGGACTTGCGAACCTCAACAAAGCCCCCGAAAATTTAAAAAGTAGACTGCCCGAAATGCAGTATCTGCCAGTATTTTAGGCACTGATCGTGGAGATAAAACAAGCTTACCAGATACCACCTGTCGCAAATCACTAGTTTATCCGACCATAGAGGAAAGTGGCAAACCGACGGAGTGATCGAGTGAATCAAATTGAATGAATATTTTCGCCATAATATTTTATTAAATAAACTGCCGGAAATGCAGTCTTGCAGTATTTCAGATACTGGTCGTCCAGATAAATAGAGCTGACCAGATACTGTTCGTCGCCAAATAACCAGCATAGGCTATCCGAAAAAAGAGGAAGGTGTCAAACAAAGATTGAGTGTATCAAGTGAATGCATATTCACGCCGTGTTGAACCTATACCCCAAAAACTTTGAGGATCGTAAAATGTACTTTTCAAGTGATTCACATGTTATTGGGTGGTACTTTTTACCGCCGACCACCGCCGACTACCGCCGACCAAATGCTTTTTACCGCCGACCGTCGTTTATGTACCGCCGACCAATTACTAGTTACCGCCGACCAAATGCTTAATGATTCCTTGTTACCGCCGACTATTTTACAGTTGTTTTTTCATAAAAAAGAATACACCAAAAAAGTTTTTTTTTTTATTTGAGGTGAAATCACGTACAACTGTCGAAAAACATCCATATATATTTTTAAAAACTACAATTTAGATATTGAAGGGCAAATATATCTAGATTGTTTCAGCTATACTGGCTATAAATAAATAACATTTAGGCTTATCTTCTATTTGTGCGAACTCTTTTACACCTTTTGGTTTGGTGTTTTTTTTGGCTGGTAATTTTGCTTTCTTTACTACACAAAATTGTTTGTTTGTGAACCAATGATTTCTACTTCGTCACGCTTCCTTTTCGGGTCCTTAAGAACATTTTTCTTTGCTCTTCGCTTCAACAGCGCCACTTTTGTTCAGAAACAGAATATGCTTTGCAGCGACCACAAAGTTCATAATCTCTAGAAAAATACAGCATAGATCTTAAATTAATTAATTCAAAATTCACACAAATTCTGGAGCCTTTTGGGGTTTCTAGTCAATGACACATTTAAAAATGTGGTTTGCGGATTCACACCTTGCCATATTAAACAACATAGGCATATAGTTCCCATCCAAAGAATAATGATTAATATTGACAAGCAGAAGAGACATGAGGCGGCAAAGAATCGACCTTTCACTGCAGAGGGTGCAGTCAGTTGCCCTCTTTGTGGTCGTTTGTGTAAGATCTCATAATATGAGGTCCCACTAATTTGGTGGTAGGTTGGACATTATCGTATTCGATTGTCGACCATATTTATATATAATATAATTTTTTTTTTTTTTTTATCAAACTCCGTGTATTTAATCAAATCTATTTATTTGTCACTAATTAATTTTATATAGTCGGCGGTTAACAATTAGGAACCATTAAGCATTTGGTCGGCGGTAATTATATAATTTAATTAATTTTATATAGTCGGCGGTAACAATTAGGAACCATTAAGCATTTGGTCGGCGGTAATTATATTACGGTCGATAGTCATTACAATGCGATCGGCGGTAAAACGTATTTGGTCGGCGGTAAAAAGCATTTGGTCGGCGGTAATTAGCCTACACGACGGTCAGCGATAAAAAGCATTTGGTCGGCGGTGGTCGGCGGTAAAAAGTACCACCGCATGTTATTGCTCAGAGCTTGTGATACGTTTCGGTAATACCTTCTACGGTGATTAAATTTCACATCCCTACTCAGTCAGAGGGTGATTTCTTACAAGCCCATGCTGTTGTAAACTGACTATAATTTATTTTAAAATATTTTCTTAAATTATTGGGGGGAGGGGGGGCAAACAGAGGGCAGATAAGATTATTGGGGGGGGGGGGAATGCCCCCCCCCCCCTTGGCGCCGCCCCTGAATAGATACAGAAGTAATTGTAGCAGGGTTCCTATTCATTGACGAACAAAACACCAGGTCATGGATTCAGGTTCTTTATTGTGGATTAAATATATATAAAAAACTCTGAAATACATAAAGAAAGGTATAAGAATTGGAATAATAATAATTAATATATACACATTTAAAATAAAGGCGGGAAATCATTGAATGAAAACATATAAATGAAAAATGTTTATTACAATAAGAAATCTTTCAGTAATCAATACAATCATACCCTATGAAATAGGAGTTTTTATAAAAAGGCTGATTATTTAGCACTAGCAGATACACTAATACAAGACTGAAAATAACAATATGAAAAGATTAAACTACCGGTAAGTGAAATATTCTAAAAATACACAATTATACAAATACTTATAGAAATACTTATAGAAATATTTATTGAAATATACTAAATACTTAATTACTTCTTATATAAAATATATACCAATTATAGTACTTAATTAAATAGATAAAATATTAAAGTCAGTCAAATAAATATAAAACTTACCAAGTGCAATAATGTGTTCCTTCTTGTAACAAGGTTAGGATAAGAGTGAGGTTTGAAATAGAAGCTGAGATGTGGTTATTTTAGTGAGTTAAAGTGAGTAGAGTTTAGACTTGTTATTGAAAAGAGACTTCTGACCAGATTAAAGATGTACTTTAAAGGGACAATACAACAAACACCAAATATACTATAAATGTGACTGGTGACAGCATAATGAGTCTTAATGACCAAAAATTCAAAACAAAGTTATATATGCCATCTTAAAGAGAATGCCAAAAGCTGTCTAATGATACCAAAATCATTGCCCTACTTCACTACATCGTTGAAATATTCAAGTTCAAAGTCCAGGAGTCCAGAAAGGCCTATTTCGAGAAAACTTTGTTTAAAGATTATGTTAAAAATGTAAGTTATTCATGATGAAAATCATGGTTAAAATTGCCAAATTTGCCACTAAACTTAGACACAATTGTTAAGAACATTAGATTTTAACATAGCCCAGTTATTTTCAATAAAACCCTGCTTTTGGGAAAGTTCCTATTTAACGTTGTCACAAAAATAATCCAAAACAAGATTGTTCCATTGTTGAACACTGGCCGCTGCAGACAAGTCGCCATTTAAACAAGGGGGGTTAATGTACAGTTCTAAAACTACACAATTTTTTTTTTAAAAAAAGTGACAACAGTTTTATTCATAACTTTATGATTTTATGTCTATTGACGAAAGACGACATCGCCAGAGATCAACAAATCAGACGTCGCGACGTCATTGACGTCTCCGGGTTACAACCTCCATGACGTCACATAGCAACAAGGCTGGTTTGTTTACTTTTTTGAACGCCGCTATTGGCTGAGAAGTGTGTTAAATATTAGAATGAGTACTATAAATAGAAAGAGGGGATTTTGCCTGTTGTTTTGGTATAGCTTACGTACAGGGCTTTCTTCGGCAAAATGGCTACATTTTCCAGCGAAATTGGTCAATTATGCCTTTGTTACAAGTAATTCTGACTTACTTTGAGTAAACTACTAATTACTAATTGCTCAATTTCTATCCTTTATCAACATTTTCTTGCTAGAAAAGTGTGCCAGGCTGAATTCTAACATGATAAAGTATTCAAAAATGGTCAAAACCAAATTTTGAAAATTTTTGCACTCAGACACAAATTAGCATATAATTAGAAATCTACTTCTGCGACTTAAGACTCATTTTGCTATCACCGGTCACAAATAACAATTGTATTAAAGAGACAATAATACAACAAATACCCAATATACAATAAATACAAATATATACAAATATACACTACCACATTATCCCCCCACCAGGAGAAGTGGCGTCCCGACACTGACATATAACAACCACCCCAAAACACGGAAAATATAACTATAACCTTCACTACAATAAAACTACTTTAAATCATAAATATCTGACTCCAACAAATCTGGGGGACGTTTTATGCGTTGTCGTCGTTTGACTGGAATAGGAATAACAGACTTCTTAACTGGAGTGACAACTTTATTTGAATGCGACCTTAAAACTCTTGACATAACAGGAATAGGTATTGACGATTTAGATACCCTGGTAGAACGTGAATTAGCAGTAGAATTTATAGAAACAGGAGAATGCGAATTAGAAACAAAAACAGAAGGAGCAACAGTATCAGGATTGAAACTGATATCATTAACAGGAATAGTTGAAACAACGGGACTACACACTGGATCCATATCGGATACAGAAAAGGGGGTACACACAGAAACTGGAATGATACATGGGTCAATAATAACTTCGGAAACTGGATTCGAAGAAACTGGAAGCGAAGAAACTGGAATGATACATGGGTCAATAATAACTTCGGAAACTGGAAGCGAAACATCCATTGAAACTTGTGAATCATCTGATAATGATGAATTATTGAAAGAACTATTTGACCTTAAACATGGATTTAAAGAGGATTTAGATACAGGAACACCCTCAGCACTGATTGGAAGTAAAAGATTTCCATGAAGAGTTTGAGCTGAAGAATCACCGTCTTTCATTACACTGTAAACTGGAATAGTAGGATCGGGTTGAGCAATAACCACATAAGCATCTTCTTCCCATTTGTCTGCGAGTTTATTCTTTCCGCGAATTTGAACATTCCGAACCAATACAAAATCTCCAATATCTAGTGTAGCTCCTCGTGACTTAAGGTCATAATGAAATTTCTGTTTTTCTTGAGCATTTTGAATATTCCTTTGAGCAATATTATAAACATCTTGAAACCGTTGTTGAAAATCTTGAGAATATTTAGAAAAAGTATGTATATCAGATGAAGAAGAATAAGTACCAAATATAAAATCAATGGGTAATCTAGGCTGTCGACCAAACATTAGAAAATGTGGACTAAAAGAAGTTGAAACATGTTTAGTACAGTTATAAACATAAGCAAGGTAAGGGACATAATCTTTCCAATTCTGCTTTTGATCATCCGATAAAGTAGTAAGCATATTCATTAAAGTTCGATTAAAACGTTCTGTGAGCTTATTACCCATAGGATGGTAAGGAGTGGTGCGGGATTTCTTAATATCCAGAATAGAACACATTTCTTTAATAACATCACTTTCAAAATTTCGACCGTGATCGGAGTGAAGACGAGCAGGAATACCATACGGCAGAATAAAATTATGAATGATGGCTTTGGCTGTAGTCAGTGCCGGACTGGTGGGCCGAAGGCCATTTGACAAGGCCCACGAGTAAATGGCGGGCGAAGCCCGCCTACGAGCGCCGAAAACGCGAGCGCTGGAGGGGGGTCTGGGGGGAATATTAGTCGATTTTCTGCGGATACAGCGTGAACACAATTTGATTTTATCTTCTACGAATTTAGACATTCCAGGCCAAAAGAAACGAGATTTAAAAAGTTCAAGAGTACGGTCTCTACCCATATGACCCATATTATCATGAAGAAAAGTAAAAACAGTATCTCGAAGAGAAATAGGAACGACCATCTGTAAAACAGGACCAGATGAAACAGAAACTGAACATCTACGATAAAGAATATCATCCATAATAAATAAATTATCCCAATGGCGAAGAATATGTTTGGCTTCCTGATCAAAACTGCGTAAAAAATCATATGTTGGTTTCACTCCAGTCTGAACACATTTAAAAACAGATTTTAAAGAAGGACACGCTTGTTGACATCTTCTCATACGGCTACTGTCGATAATAATTGAATCAACCGGTGGTGAAACAGTTGGAACTACAACATCTTGTGTACAACAAAGGGACTGAACTCTACCATCATCTATATCATGAGCTAAAGTGAATGCTGAGACAACCGAATTGTTAATTTTATTATATGGAAGACGAGATAAAGCATCAGCAAGTGTATTCTGTTTTCCACTCAAATATTCCAAGGAGAAGTCATATGTAGATAATTCGGCAAGCCAACGATGACCAGTAGCATCGAGTTTAGCAGAGGATAGAACATAGGTGAGAGGGTTATTATCAGTCTTTACGTTGAATTTATTCCCATAAAGGTAATCATGAAACTTTTTACAAACAGCCCATTTTAATCCGAGAAATTCTAATTTATTTGCAGGGTACAACTGTTCAGATTTAGAAAGACTTCTACTTGCATATGAAATAACACGTGATTTACCATCCTGAACTTGGAGTAAAACTGCTCCTAACCCACGAGAACTGGCATCAATATGCACTTCAAAAGGTTTAGTGAAATCTGCATAAGCTAATACAGGTGATGAAATTAATTGCGAAATAAGAAAGTCAAATGCATTCTGTTGATCAGGACCCCAGAAAAACACAGGTGAAGTTTTGGCAGATCTTTTCTTCTTACTAGTAGAATGACCAACAAGGAGATCAGTTAAAGGTTTCGCTATTTTAGAATAGTCTTTGATGAATCGACGAAAATAGCCACAAAAACCCAAGAAACTTCGAATTGCTTCCACAGTTGAAGGAATAGGCCAGGACTTTAAGGTCTCAATTTTATCAGGATCTGTATGAATGCCATCTGCAGAAATAACGTGGCCAAGATACTTAATTGAAGTTTGAAGAAAACTACATTTTGAAGGTTTTAACCGAAGATTGTGTTGACGAAGACGTTTAAAAACTGACTCTAACCTTGACATATGTTCATGAAAGGTTTTAGAAAAAATAATGACATCGTCTAAATATATCAAACATTGTAAAAGATTCATATCACCCATACAGCGTTCCATCATTCTCTGGAAAGAAGCCGGCGCGTTAGTAAGTCCAAACGGCATAGTATTGAACTCCCAAAACCCGAGAGCACCTGCAGTAAATGCTGTTTTATGTTTGTCTACCTCATCCATTTCAATCTGCCAGTAACCAGACTTTAAGTCGAGAGACGAAAAATATTGTGAACCGTTTAATGAATCGAGAGTTTCTTCAATACGAGGTAGAGCATAAGCATCTTTAATAGTAAGTGAATTTAATTTACGATAATCGACACAGAAACGAAGACCACCATCTTTTTTACGAACCAACACAATAGGCGAAGCATATGGACTTGAAGAAGAACGAATTACATTGGAATCAAGCATTTCTTGTATGTGATCTTTAACTTCTTGATACATTGACGGGGGTATTCTTCTATGACGTTGTTTAAATGGAATATTATCAGAAAGGTTGATCTTGTGTTTAACTAAATCTGTCCTACCAATATCTGTGTCTGATGAACTGAAAATATCCTTGTATTTAATAATTAAATCATTGAACTGTCGAACTTCGCCTTCAGAAAAATTATTCTTTAAATCATCTGTATGAATACTTCCTAATAAATCATTAATACCATCCGTTGGCGAATTAGAATGAACAATATCCACTTGATGAAGCTGGCAAATAATGGATTTAGCTGGAATTGTAATGGGTGTGGAAGAGTCATTTTGCATTTTAACCTTAATACGTTGAGAAGAAATATCAAAATTTTTACAGCGAATTAAACCAGGAACAATCTTTAAACTTGGATGTGAAGAATTATAATCTGTGGCCATATATTGTTTAGACGAAGACGTGAAAATCCGGATATCGAAATACATGAATGAGCTGGTATGGTCGTTGAAGATGTAGATTTTAAATCATATACCTCCTTACTCTCTTTAAGTTGATTAGAGAAACAAGTAAAAGTTGAACTCCAAGAAGAATCTACATGTGAATTATGTACATTAAAAGAATTATACAATCGATTTAAAATATTGGTACCAATAATAACAGGAACACGAATCTGTGACGAGGAAGTACTAGAAGGTACAATAATAAATAAAACATCCATATTAATATCTGTATCAGGAATCTGTACAGGTATTTCAATATATCCCAGGTAGTTGACCTTATGACCTCCAGCCGAACGAATATCTAATAAATCATTCAAAGGAAACAATTCAAATGATGAAAATTGAAGACGATATAAATTTTCTTCCAAAGTTGAAATCATAGAACCAGTATCCAATAAAACTGAGCAATTAATTCCATTAATTAATAAAGATGAAGTGTTGGAATGACCAATTAAATCTGAAGAAATGGGACAATTGTTATTAACCTTGGAGTTATTAACTGAAACATTTTCAAGACCTACTGAATGTCCCTTTAAGTAGGCCTGTTGTAGTTTAAAGGACACGTTGTGTCTCCTCTTCTATGGCCAGGTTGTTGACAATCCCAACATATAGGACTAGGATTAATTCTGGGTGGAAAGTCTTGTCTATGTTGCATTGGTGGAGGAGGGTTTACAAAGGAAGATGGTGGACGATGGGGATTATAGTGAGGAACAGGTGGTTGCCGAACAAACTGAAATGATGAAGATGGAATATTATCGGATCTGTACGGATATATTTGTCTCTGATTTGACTGGTCAATTTTAGATTCCAATTCTGAAACTTTTGATTTAAAGCTACGAACCTCCTTTATTAAAGAAGACATCTGTTGTTGAAGTTGTGAACAATCACTGGAACTTTCGTTGAAGGAATTCAAGGTTAAAGATCCTGTAGATCTAGTACTAGATATAGTCGATTTAGGTGAAGAATCAATTACGATTTCTCTTCTTCGACCCTTCTTACAGCATACATTAAATTAGAAAATGTGGCACTAGAATCAAGAACATGCTGTGTTGATACTTTCAAGTCATCGCGATATAAACCATTCCAAAACCGATTCTTTAAGACATTTGATGCAGATGGTTCATTAAGAATTTTAGCTGACTTCAATTTTAAAACAATATCCTGTAATCTACATGCCCAAGAAGAAATGCTTTCTGTAGATGATTGTGAAGTTGAATATAAGCGACTCATTAAACATTCATCTGAAAATATTTCACCAAATAATGGATCAAGAAAACATATAAGTTGCTCCACAGAATCAAAATTGACTGTAACTAGAGTCTGGGCGACAGTATCCCTCGCTGCACGACGAATAGAATTAATAATAGAAGTATCTGAATATATCCCTTCTGACTTTAATCCAATAATCTCTAATGTCCATTGTTCATAAGAAACATCACCTTTATTAAAATCGCCGGAAAATGATGACAATCTAGGGGAGGAATGTGAAATTGAAGAAGTCCGAAGCTGGGACTGAGAAATATTTGAAGTTCTGTGAACAGGTTGTGAAAAATTAGAAGTCTGTTCAGTAGAAGCAGTTGAGATTGGGATATGTGGAGGAGACATGCGACGTTGTGGAATTACATAAGTAGCATCCAAAGATGGAGTAGAATGTGTAACAGGGTTAAAAGTTAAAGTTGACTGTTGTGTTGATGCAGTCGTAGTTGGTTGGCATGTATAATTATTATCAGAGTCATGTGAAATAATTGATTCAAAAACCTCTCGTCGAATTGCCGGATCAAATGAAGAAACAATGTCCTTTAACTGATCAATAATATTCTGTGTTGGCGTAAATGTTCTACCACCTTCAGCCATAATGACAATACAAAATATAAAATATAACCAACTCATCAAACAATGACAATATGGCAACTGGATCATGAAATGTAATACAACACAAGACAACTATGTCTAAACGACATAAAAAAAATAAAGTTGAAACTGAAATGTTGTAATAAAATACAATCTTGGATATTGAAAATATAAAATTCAATCAAGTTGAAACTCATCAGACGAAACACAAGTTCTAAGTAGAATTGAAAATAAAATAGAAAAGTTGAAATTTATTTCGAAGTGAAATTAAATTCAAACCGTAGCTTTGTAACATCACTGGTAATCAAAGTCAATAAACGATGAACAAGAATAATTTATAAATGAAAAGATAAATAAATGATACACTGGATATCCAAGTTGAAAATCAGGGTGCAAGGGAACAAGAATTTTCTGACAATTCACTCCTGGGTATACAAGTCTAAAGAATAAGATCAAGATGACCTGGAACTGGAATGCTTCAATAAAGTATGTCACTGGATAAACAAGCATAGAAAACATGAACATTAAAGTTGACAACCAAATCCAAAGTATAAACTGTGTGGACAATCAAGACTACAATATAGAAACCTTGAGTAAATAAAATAAAGCTGCAATGACCAAAACCAAATCAATGAACAATAGTTGACAATGACAAAAGATACCAAAACAGAACTGATAAACAAGACTACAACACACCTAATTCCAAAGCAGGTCACGTTGACATACTAAAAAGTTATAAGTGGAAAAATTCAAACAACATAACCAAACCAGGTCAATGAATAGGTATTACCTGAGAATAATATCTATTATTTGACCATCAAAACTAAAAGACACTTATAAGTTATAGCTGTATAGATATGATAGTTGTATAAAAGTTTATGTGTAGTGAAGTGAGCGTGCTGTAAGCAATTGTGTGGCTGTTTTAAATCAATATTAAAATGTATGTCAAGGCTGTCACTTAAAATTTACTAAATATGAAATACTATGTGTCTTAAGGAAGTACACAATAAATACTGTACTAGACAGTGTTATATATAAATAAGCAGTTTTATATGTATAAATCTTATAGTGATAATAATACTGTATAATAACTATTAATTATAATATATTTGTGATATATATAATTATCAAACTGTATTTGTATATGTAACAATATGTAAATATGTAATGAAAGAAAATTGATTCTAAAAATCAAGTATTGCAAAATGTAGGTTATATAAATGATAAATTACTATATAGATATTTATACACAAAATAACACAGAACATATAGGACAAGACAGGACACAACAAACCGGTTATCACCCTTCACTCTCACACACTCTGGCCAGTACTTAATTACTTAAATAATATAACAAAACTTACATTGGATCCAATGAATTAATAATTAACACTTAACACTGAGTCACGGACACACGGTTGAAACTGTATAACTGTTGAAAAGGTTGAAATGTTGAGCTTTAAAAGTTGAAATGTTGAAAAAGTCGCATATCTCAATCCACCAAAACCACGTTGGGCGCCAAATTTGTAGCAGGGTTCCTATTTATTGACGAACAAAACACCAGGTCATGGATTCAGGTTCTTTATTGTGGATTAAATATATATAAAGAAAGGTATAAGAATAGGAATAATAATAATTAATATATACACATTTAAAATAAAGGCGGGAAATCATTGAATGAAAACATATAAATGAAAAATGTTTATTACAATAAGAAATCTTTCAGTAATCAATACATACCCTATGAAATAGGAGTTTTTATAAAAAGGCTGATTATTTAGCACTAGCAGATACACTAATACAAGACTGAAAATAACAATATGAAAAGATTAAACTACCGGTAAGTGAAATATTCTAAAAATACACAATTATACAAATACTTATACAAATACTTATAGAAATATTTATTGAAATATACTAAATACTTAATTACTTCTTATATAAAATATATACCAATTATAGTACCTTATTAAATAGATAAAATATTAAAGTCAGTCAAATAAATATAAAACTTACCAAGTGCAATAATGTGTTCCTTCTTGTAACAAGGTTAGGATAAGAGTGAGGTTAGAAATAGAAGCTGAGATGTGGTTATTTTAGTGAGTTAAAGTGAGTAGAGTTTAGACTTGTTATTGAAAAGAGACTTCTGACCAGATTAAAGATGTACTTTAAAGGGACAATACAACAAAAACCAAATATACTATAAATAACAATTGTATTAAAGAGACAATAATACAACAAATACCCAATATACAATAAATACAAATATATACAAATATACACTACCACATAATCTTTTTTGACGTTATAAACGCCATCTTTATTTGTTGGTAAACATTAGAATGTGACCATTCGGCAAACCTCGACAGATTCCGGTGCCCTACATCTAGACTCGGCTGTATGATGAAGTCCGCCATTTTGGAACTATTTTAAAGGACCCGGATAAAAATGTTTGCCCCCAGGAGATGGGTGCCAGTCAAGTCGTCCACAAGCGAAGTCGTCCACAACCGTTGGTGGAGTCGTCCACAAGGCATTGGTGATGTCGTCAACAACTATTAGTGATGTCGTCCACAACTAAATATGTTTATGAATTTGTTAATGAATTTGTTATTTAAATTTATGGAATAAAACGATTTACTTTGTTGTTTATTTGCCGGGGGAAAGGGTGACCACGCAGAAAAAAACTATACTAATTAAAAATACATCGTGTGGACGACTCCAAAAAACGTATTAGTAATAGTATTACAATATCCATAAATTATTTACTTTGTTGTTTATTTACCGAGAGAAAGGGTGACCACGCAGAAAAACTATACTATTTACAAATACATTATGTGTCCAGAAATTATACTAAGTCGTGTGGACGACTCCACCAACGGGTGTGGACAGCTTTTGTAAAAGCGGAAGGTTTTCCTGTTAAGAGTAAATCGGTAGTCCATAAACCGCATCGCAAATGTATGGTCGTAGGTACATATCAATGACTATCATACATCCGAGTCTAGATGTAGGTTACGGAGAGTACCGGAATCTGTCGAGGTTTGCCGAATGGAATGTGAATCTTGGACAAAGATAAAAGTCGGCTGCCAAGCGAATATTCACTGCGGGATCAGTGTGCTGTCAAACATTCTGCACTGGTGACTGTAGGATATCTATGACTGTGGTGCCTGTCACATTTTCGTGACTACGATAGAGTGTCCATCGCGGAAGTTGACAACTTTTTTTTATCTTTATAGACTGAAAACTGCAAGAAACATAAATTGGATTAGTTAGGGTGCAAACCTATCGTTGGTAAGTGCACAGGCATTTGACCTTCTATCCGAATATATATGCATACAACATGTCGCACCATAAAATATATAATTTTGAACAATTGCGAATGGACCAGTTTCAAAGACACGCAGACCAGCTAAAAGAGTAAAAGTTAAAAGGGGATACCTGACAACTCATTCCAAGATAGAAGACAACTCATCCCGGTGTCACAGTTTCTGTTGGTCGCTGGTGTGTGTTGGTTCCTGGCGCATGCGCAGTTGTAGGAGTCATCTCACACTGCTATAGACACAGTGTGTGTTGACTCCCCGTGATAGGATGACCCCTACGATTTTCTTACGGTCAGATCGGTTTCTACTATTATCTACCAATATATAGTATTACTACTGACAGTAGCCGAGGATGTTGAGTTTCTATTGTTTGTTTATTTCATTTAAAAGGAGAAATACAAATTAACGATCTTATAAAAATTGAAAAATTCCCGTCCACATGCAGAAACAGAAAAAATAATTGCCCCTTATTTGTATACACGCAGAATTGGGGTGATTCATGTTCAAGAAATAGTGGTATTTTCAGATTTAGTTTCAGATGTAGATCCCTAGTTACTATAAAAACGGATGTTACCGGTTTTTGGATAGAGGCCAAAGCCGATAAATATCCGATACTTATAGTAACTGGTATAGTAGATCCCATGGTTTGCATGATAAAGTATTTGTATTTGACAAATAAAACACATAGGCAACTTGTAAATTTTCTATTATGTACAAAATTAAAATAATGATTCAGAGAAATCCCAATCATATATACAGGCCAATATTCAATCTGCAAAACAGTTAATTATTAAAACATGTTAAAACATCGAAAAGTGATTTATAAGTTTTTAACAAAAAAATTATCTGGGAAATCAGTAGAGCACCTTTGGAGGTGAATTAATTGACAATTTCAAGCCAATCATCAATGTGTATGGTTTCCAGTTCCACTGATTGTATATACGCGTGTAACGACTAATCACTAAAAACAGCGGCAACAAATCAAGAACGATAGAACAATTAATCTCAAGCCAATTAACTTAAATCCGTTGATTGTGTAACTACTGATCACTACAAAAACAGCTAATCACGATAACAAGTATGTTTATTAATGACAAAACTCTAACATTTTCCTGAAGTGATCAGTTATTTGAGTTATGAGGAACCATCTCACAATGGCGGAAGTGGATGAAGCTGTGTTGTCCGTGTTGCTAACACAAACATCCGTCTCAGACATGCGCAAATGCCCAGGAACCAACACACACCAGGGACCAACAGAAACTGTGACACCGGCGCGGCGCGGCGCTAGTGCACTTTCGCACCTCTACTGGCTCTACCAGCTCCCTAGAAATGGTTCCACTACTGCTGTCTTCCGTCTTACTCCAGTCGCAGTAGTGGTTTTTCCTACGCTACAGAGTTCCTTTGCGCAAATTTTTTAGTCAAATGACTGCAAAAAGTTTACTGGCCTATAGCTCGCTTAATTTACAACTAAACTGGCCCAAAACAGTACTGCATGTAGCTTAACATATAATAAATCAATTCTTATTTAAATAAGGGTGAGGCCTTACCGCACAATTATATGATTTGATGAAACCCGTCTCCTACGCGAAATTTCAACTGGCCGACCGTCATGGCCGCAAGTTGCGTAATACGTCATTAGGCCTACAACCTAAACAGCGCTATGCAGAGAAAAACTGTTCGGTAACTATTTTAATGGTCCAGTCGTCACTATTTGTGATAGAATTACTTATTTTAATACAAACTGTAATGATGTGTGTTGACAGTTGTGCGTTTGAACCTATTTGAACTTGCGTAAGGGGTCTTGGACTGTACCAATTGTTACCTTAAACACAGTTTAAGTTAACAAGTATAGGTACTACCAGCTCCCGTGATCGTAGGAACTTGAAATTTTTAGGGGATGATAAGGATGACTAGCAATGACCTAGTCCAGCTCTGAACGACAGACTTTGTTTACTCGTCTTTACGTCCAGACTTCGTCCCATTCAAAAAATGTCGAACCGAATTCAAGCCCCAGTAAATTTTACTGGGGAACTTTTTACCGCTAAACGATCCCGTGTCAGTCCCTGTGAATACCTGCAAGATGTAAATGAACATCTTAGGGACCAAAAAATACCTCGCTTACCTCGCTAGAGCCAGTGTGAGCCACACAGCAGACTGTTAAAAATACGTCTCCACCTGTCAAGTTGCCCTGTCGCCGCCATGACACTCTAAATATAGGTCAACATTCAAATTTAGAACTCTCGGGCAGACACGGCGAAACGAAATTATGGTAAAATTTGGAAACTTTGAAAAAAAATAGAATCTTCAGTCATTTATTGCTTTTCCCACCTTTTAATATTACAACAGATTAAAACAAACATTCCAAATGCATATTGAGGGTTAACATTTTTTACTGTTATATTCAGTATTTATTATTGTGGGACACCTTGCTTGTCTAGTTTAATATTTTTTTTAAACCAAAAATACATAAATAACAAGGCTGGTTTGGTTTGTTTTATTTTTCTTTTTTAAAAAGAGGGCATTTATTGTTATCTCAAATTTGAAATAGAGCTTTCCCAATTTAACAGGACAATTACATGTACAGCAAACATCAAGGAATAAATACATAAATAGGCCATATAAATACACAAATTATTCTCAGCCCAGCTAGACTCCTATGTATCACATAATATGTATATCAAAAGCTTCTTTTCCTTTCTTTAATTTAAATAAATACAAGGAATGAACAAATTAAAACACTTAATAATAATTTAAAAAACAAACAAAACCGTCTGCATAGGGAA